>JANJGK010000029.1:22289294-22294294 GCA_039081455.1 Macrobrachium rosenbergii
GTTTCGGTAAACAAATGGAAAACCCAATTTTAACATTGTTATAAAATAGGCCAAAGAGCGGTGAATGTAAAGGGAATGGGGAGAGCGTAAGCAAATAAATGAATTTGAATGTACAGCTTGTAGTTTCTCTTTGCATTACGGAATCCCGGAAATAGCTGGGTCTGTTGACGTACACGAAATTTACTTGTAATGAGAGAGAGAGAGAGAGAGAGAGAGAGAGAGAGAGAGAGAGAGAGAGAGAGAGAGAGAGCCTCATTTGAATATCAGCATGAGTTTTGGACTTCTGTATAAAGTGACTTACAAAAATCTAGTCTTCTCAAGCAAGAATCGGGGAAAGCTTGAAGGTGCAATGTCACTGTGCAAAATAAAGCTGTGATTTCATGCAACTGTGATTTCTAACAGTTTTATTAAAGAAGGGAACATAAAGTTCAAACGATAACTCTCATGCAGAGTAGAATGACCCATTTATTAAAACTGGTGTTCGTTAAGTGGTCTAGAATTTTATTCGTTCTTACGTCGTGACAGGTCGGTTATTTATTTGTAAATCATTCATTGTGGGCATATCTGTTGCACATGACCAACTATTTGTATGTATGTAAATGATATTTTACACACCCACATATATATAATATATATATATATATACATACATACATACACACATATATACAGTATATTTGTATGTATGTATATATATACATATATATGCACACACACACACACACACACACACACACACACACATATATATATATATATATATATATATATATATATATATATATATATATATATATATAAATATATATTATATATATATATATATACATACGAGTATATATATACATACATACTGTATATATATAATTGAAAAAAGCTAAATTCCTATACTGATAACTGATAAATACAAAAGAATTACCTTCTAATTACGTTATACAGAATTCAGAAATCACGCAACTGACGGAAGACGGTAAAACTTAGGTCGATTGAAAAGACAAATTGCGCCAATATTGTTCTGAGGTTATAGTAGCGCTGACTCACGGGTCTGGTAACACTGGCTCGAAGTTACAGAAATACCCCGTAATTCTGTGACATTAATATGGTTTACTGCGTTTAGTATCGCTTAGATCTAGATTTGTCACTAATCCTTGTCCCGACCTGTGTTTTGGCAAGGTAAATTAGCCTAGTACAGAATTCTTGTAGTGTAATCGTCGTTATTCCATACAGTGAAAAGTAGAAGTACACCTTAGTTTAACCAGACCACTGAGCTGATTAACAGCTCTCCTAGGGCTGGCCCGGAGGGTTAGACTTATTCTACGTGGCTAAGAACCAATTGGTTACCTAGCAACGGGACCTACAGCTTATTGTGAATCCGAACCACATTGTAGCGAGAATGAATTTTCTATCACCTGAAATAAATTCCTCTAATTCTTCATTGGCCGGCCGGGGAATCGAACTCTGGCCTAGCAGAGTGCTAGCCGAGAACGATAACGACCCGTCCAATGAAGAACTCCATACAGTGAAACATACTATGGTGTCCATTTCTGCTACTTCCCCATTTTTTTTTTTCCTTGGTAATTTAAATTCCGTGACCGTTTTGGGAGATGGCTAATTTGAGCTTGGGTTCAGGGTTCCTTTTTACATAAGGGAAAAGGAAGCTTGACTCTTGATCAGTGATTCTCAAACGGGGGGGGGGGGGGGCGCCAGAAGCTTCCAAGGGGGGGCGCAAGCTGAGTTACCAAATGGTGCCTATTATTTTTTTAAATTGTGATGTTAATTACAGAATTGCCAAAAACGTTATCACTGCTTCCATATATTTTCTAATTATTACCTCAAAACATGCCAAAAATTCAAAATACAAGTAAATTTTAATTTTAAATCTTGTTTATGAATTGTCTTTTATTGTTATGATAAGTATAATAGCATACACATAGACAACATATTGTTTATAGATTATAGTTGGCAAAAAATTCAGTGGTAGGGGGCCGTGGGGTCTATACATAATGCAGAAGGGGGGGGGGGTGGGCGCAAGGCAAAAAAGTTTAAGAACCACTGCTCTTGATGAATGCGAGCAGGGGAAGAAGGGATCACTGATAGTCGGCAAACAAAAATTTAGATAAATTTCATATATTCACAAAAATCTCTCTCACTCATTTTCATGTTTTGACTTCATTTATGATGGAAAATGTCTTGTTTTCATTTAAGCCTGAAATCCGTTTTTTAATTCGTCAGCAATTTTGTTGAAGTGAAAGTAGCACGCATATCAAAACATTAACACCATCATAGCATTATCTATCTCCCAACATTAACAAACATATACAAAAAAATACACTCACAAACACTCACACACACCAACACACACAAAGTTTACTTCTGAACAATTCCGTCAACGCAACAAAAAGCGAAGTACGACACCGAACACTGGATAGGCCAACAAATTCAATCGACGTTCGAATTCTCGAATTTCGTTTGTTTACCATAATTCCTAAGCATGCGTGCAACTGTCCCGAGCGAAATGTACGCAGTGCAGGACTTCGCTAAAGTTTCGGTAAATAAATGGAAACCCCGATTTTAACGTTGTTATAAAATAGGCCGAACAGCGGCGCATGTAAAGAGGAGGGGGAGGGCGTAAGCGAATAAATGATTTGAATGTACAGCTTCCAGTTTTCGCTTTGTACTATGGAAT
This sequence comes from Macrobrachium rosenbergii, assembly GCA_039081455.1. NCBI lineage: Eukaryota > Metazoa > Arthropoda > Malacostraca > Decapoda > Palaemonidae > Macrobrachium > Macrobrachium rosenbergii. Next base: position 22,291,981 of record JANJGK010000029.1, read on the forward strand.
CCCGGCAATAGCTGGGTTTATTGACGTACGCGGAATTTACGGCTAATGAGAGAGAGAGAGAGAGAGAGAGAGAGAGGAAGAGAGGAAGAGGAGAGAGAGAGAGAGAGAGAATATGCTTTGTTTTTAAATAGGAAATATAGTTAACATGCCGTCGACTTTTTTTTTATCCAAAATTATTTACTCTTGAAGATAATGCCCATAGGTTTTGCGATGCCAGATCACATACATTAGGACGTCAATCACATTATTCATAAAATCTCACTCCTTTCGTTTCGTAGCTAATTTTCCAAAGAAATTCTTTCCAGTTTTTAACGGTACAGTATCGGTTCCCTCGAACATACGAGAGGCGCACTTTCCTCCAAATATTACTGGAATTTTGATGTAAGGGCTGGATCCAGTTTTGTTTTTGAAATACTGCATCACATGCGTGTGACGAGTGTAGTATATATATATTTAAAACTCTGCTGTAATGCTTGTAACGAATTAATTTAATCTTATTGTAATTCCATGTGATGCAATGTGTTTTACAAGGATATTTCTATACCCAACGGGATTTTCGACCGCCACAGCAACAATGCATGCCTGGGTGGCTGTAACCCAATAGCTCCTTACAGAAGGTTCAGTTTAACATTCTTCGGTTAGTTTGCCTATTTTAACTACTTTTGGTGGGTTATGTAAGTGAACGTTTCTTTGCAACATAATGAGGACTGTGTTCATGTTTTAGGTTTTATAAACTGACCGTTCCCAATGACAATAGTCAGGTGGTAAGCTAGCCTATCGTACGGTAGGTGCAGTACAATTGGTTGTGAACCATTTTACGAGATGTTTCATTGGCTTTGTACGCATATAAATGCGTTTTCTCTCTCTCTCTCTCTCTCTCTCTGTGAAATAACAAGAACTGAGCTGAACGTGGCCTCCGTTACGTATACAATTGCCTTACCCAAATACTCCGTAGGGGGATGGAGCCGTCAGTGCACCTTGCGTGATGCACTGTAGGCATTACTTAGGGTCTTTGCAGGGTCCCATCGGCCCCTAGCTGCAACCTCTCTCATTTCTTTTACTGTACCTCCGTTCATATTTTTTTCTTCCATCTGACTTTCCACCCTATCTAAAAAATTGTTTCCTAGTGCAACTGCGAGGCTTTCCTTTTGTTGCACTTTTCAAACCTTCTTATTGCCTGTCAGTTTCCCTTTCAGAGCAAAATGACCTCATAGGTCCCAGCACTTGACCTTTGGCCAAAATTCTATATTCTATTTTATTCTTACCAAAGTTTTTTTTTGAGATATGGGTTATTGTAGTGTGTGAAACTTTTTTCGAAGAGTACTGAGAACTGTGTATTACACACGTTCATGGTTTTGTAAACGCCTTACCCGTATAGGCCACAGTTAGCTTGCGGACCAACCCTTGATGCCATTAAGAAGCTCCATATCACAGTTGGTCACTAGAGGTAGCAGTTGCGAATTGTATATTTAATGAAAAATAATGTATAATTATCGCATCAATTAAGTAGCCTCTACAGTATTTTTCTCATAAGCCATTTTTATTCTGTATACTAGTTAACTTCAACTACCACAGCTAACTATATGATGTTATTTATATAATTAACCTAGGATAGACTTTACGTAGGTCAGAATAGGATCATATCACCTCTGTAGGCAAACTACAAGTTACTTTATTTTTAAACCCATGGCTTCAGCTTCCCATATAAATGATGCCTGAGTTATTAGAATGCAGAAAAGTCTTCCCAAAACCTGATAGAAGTTATGAGGTGTATGAAAGGAAATGGGGTATTTTAGGACAATCGAAATAAAATGGCAGATACTTTTATGACATAATAGTGATTATCCCACACATTAGAAGTCTTAAGGTTGACCAGTTCAGTTCAATCTTTTGTTGTGTGATCTGACATATTGTGTGACCAAACATACAGTATATTTGCGATCCCATAAGATTTCAATATAGGTGAAAAACCTTGTTTGGTTAAAGACGTAAGTGTGTGCTCTGCATCCCAAAACACCTGTATAGTGTTTCAGATGAAACGCCAATGGTGTTTATATATGAGAAGTAATTGATGGATTGGTTTTTCTTTATTTTTTTAGATATCACTTTTAGATTTAAACGTTTTATGTTTTGACCATTTTTTAAATGGAACTTAACACTGACAAAGGCGTACATGTTAGCTAAAACTGTAAGAAAATAATGTTGTGCTGCATAGTATGGTGACGCATACTTGCGACTGTTTGGTATATGTTACTTTATATAATACCTAAGTATATCCTAGCCACAATTACATTGTCACTTCCTCAATACCTAA
>JANJGK010000029.1:22304294-22309294 GCA_039081455.1 Macrobrachium rosenbergii
TATATGCAAATTGGAATCTAAAACAACACGAATTTCCTGTCGAAAAGCAGGAGATAATTTTTGAGTTTTAATAGTTTGATGCGCTGGGATTCATTTCATTTTGATTTTGCTACGGAGCCAGCGTTTCCTGCTTTAGAAACTGACAGATAGTTAGAAATTGAAATGTATCTGGTTGCGTGATTTTTAATTCACGTAATTGCTGTTGCCAAACTAGATTTAATTAGTAAATGTATAAAAGTAAATTAAACTTCTTCGCGGTGAGGTTTCTTTTTTTTTTGCATGTTACATCTCTCTCTCTCTCTCTCTCTCCTCTCTCTCTCTCTCTCTCTCTCTCTCTCTCTCTCTCTCTCTCTCTCTCAGTCGATCACTGATACGTATTAAGCAATATCAGAAGTGATACAGCTGTATATGTAGAAGAATAAATAGGCAGACACACTGCATGCAAATTTACGTCAAGATAAATTTAATTGTCTTAGTTGTAACACACACGCACACACACACATTGTTTCATCTCACCTGCGCGCTCTCTCCTATTTGTAGGTGTGGCTGCAGCAGGTGATAACTCTCTACATCTTAGGCTGTCTTTTGAGGTGAGGTTGCTACCCTCATGCCCTATTCTCTACCTAGGTTGCGACCCTACGCGATTGACTGACTGCTAGATGGAAGATCTTGGGTTAGGGTCAGGATAGATTTATGTAAATAATACATATATTTTTTCTCTTCGGAACGCACATAAAGTGCCCCACCCTTCCCCCCCCCACACACACATACCACACACACACACACACACACACACACACACGCTTGTGATCGATCTCGGGCCCTCTCTAGGGATACAAGATACGCAGTTTAACCTTTTTAATCATCTTCTACAATCCCCATCGCAAGCAGACCCATAAACGATTGCATAGTAGAAATTGGAGGATACGGCAATCGGCCCCCTAGTCAAACTGTGGGCCATGGCCCATCCTATTTGCCTTCCCAGCGAAATTCAAATTTACCGGAGGAGCTGATTTTCCCTTTTCCGAATTTTAATGAACTGCTGAACTCTGTCTATGCGCTATGTATTGCCTGGGACACCCAGGGCGTTCTGGCAATAATTTCGGCCGAAGTCTCAGTGGGTATTAATATTCAAGCGTCTCTCTCTCTCCCTCTCTCTCTCTCTCTCTCTCTCTCTCTCTCTCTCTATCTCTCTCTCTCTCTCTCTCTCTCTCTCTCTCTCTCTCCCAGGGCTTTCGTAATAGCATCGTGATATAGTCTATTACTGGGATTTGATTTGCATTATAGCGTTAGGTTTTCCTAAAAATTTCACTTTTGTTGTTTGTTTTGTGTTGACATATCAGCAAAGTCTACCAATGAATTCGTTGCAATTTTATCCTAAAACAATAGAGAACAGGGATTATTCCAGGGAGTTTATACAGCATAAGAAATCATATTTTTTTATATTATCAGTTTCAGTAAATTAAAAAGGGGTAGGAAATTCATATAGAATTTTTGCCGATATCTGAATGGTATCACATTCTAGTGCTAGTCGCTAAGGGATGAGGGGCGCGCGCATGCACACACAAACATACACACGCGCGTGCACAGACACTCAAATATATATACATATATATACAAATATAAATATATATATATATATATATATATATATATATATATATGTATATATATATATATATATATATATATATATATATATATATATATATATATTTATATATATATAAATATAAATGTATAAATATATATATATATATATATATATATATATATATATATATAAATATAAATGTATAAATTTATATATATATATAATTATATAGTATATATATCCACACATATACATATATATGCATGTATATACACAAAGTGCACTTGCAGCATGTGGTATTTTGAAACAAATTTCTTTTCACTATATATATCTTACGCTGAGGGCTAACGAAAATTGTTTTCGTGGCGTTCCATTTATTATCTTCTGCTGACAGCTGTTTCAGCAAATTAACTCACTGCTGAAACAGCCCTGAATGATAGCCAGGAGTTAATGGCTGAAACAGTTGTCGCTAGGCGATAATAAATGAAACAGCCAAAAAAAAAAAATTTCTCTTTTCTTTAGAGGATTTAGACTCGCGGATGAGAGGACATATTGGGTATCAGAGAATTACTGTTCGTAAATCGTAGAATTAGTAGTGTATCAGCATACAGTAAGAATTTATACATACGCACATACATACAAACACAGAAACATACACACTCACATACATATATATATATGTTTAATATATATATATATATATATATATATATATATATATATATATATATATATATATATATATATATATTACTAAAAGGACCTCATTCAAACTGGATGGTATCTAATGGAGTTTTGAATAAAAATAAAAACTCCATTAGATACCATCCAGTTTGAATGAGGTCCTTTTAGTAATTCCTACTAATGCACAGAACAATTGTGTATGTGATAAAGTTAATATATATATATATATATATATATATATATATATATATATATATATATATATATAATATATATTATTATATATATTTACATGTAAATCACAAGAATGTTTTTATATATGCTGGTATCAAACCATCCTTCCTACGCTAAGCTTTTCATTTTCAGTAACCAATACATACCAAGTATTACAAAGTATATCACAACATAACTGCCTTTACTGCCAAACACATCCTAACTGACAAGCTCATCATTGCCTACTATTAAACAGTTTTTCACACTTATAACACATACTGTCATACACACGTCACCACAAACCATTCTCGCACGCATCCATTCTGCCACGCATCCATATTCATAAGCATTTACGCCGAACAATTTCCCATTCGCCAATATAGGCAAAATCGCGTAGAATTTTACTCCCAGCCACATATTACCTCTACAGTTTTCGTTATACGCAGAAGCGGAAACAATATCTATGCAAATAGTGTTCCTGCGTTAAGGCAATTTATCATATCCCGAATCTAAGGCAGCTAAATATCGCGTATTTTCGTAAGGCTTTTGTTTCAGGGAGGTATTCGCAGGTATCTGATTTTTCACTTTTTTTTTTTTTATTGGTTTTGGTCTTCTACGGTCCGCTGCGAGTTTTCATTAGCGTTTGTGGGGATTCCAAGGCCTGTGGTGTTTTCGTTTACTGTAAAAGAAAACTATTTTAGATAGCTGTTTGACTGTCCGTCCGCACTTTTTCTGTCCGCCCTCAGATCTTGAAAACTACCGAGGCTAGAGGGCTGCAAATTGTATGTTGATCATCCACCCTCCAATCAGCAAATAGTACCAAATTGCAGGCCCGTAGCCCGGTACTTTTTATTTTATTTAAGGTGAAAGTTAGCCATGATCGTTCGTATTGCACCGCTATATGTGACAACAACACAGGCCACCACCGGGCCGTGGCTGAAAGTATTCATGGGCCGTGACTGAGAATTTCATGGGCCGTATCTGCTTCTTGAAGTACACGGTCTCTTTTTTTTCTTAAGATTTTCTGTTTTTTTTTTTCAATGTCATCCGCAGTGTATTTATACACATGCATATATATAAACTTTATCACATACACAATTGTTCTATGCAATAGTAGAATTACTAAAAGGACCTCATTCAAACTGATGGTATCTAATGGAGTATTTATTCAGAAAAAGTTACAAGCTTTCTTGGAAAACAGTCCACATTATCAAGTATGCGTACAAGTACTAAAAGGACCTCATTCAAACTGGATGGTATTAGATACCATTCAGTTTGAATGAGGTCCTTTTAGTAATATACACAGTATATATGTATATGTATATGTATATATATATACATATATATATTACGTATGTGTGTAACATGTACTTATATATATATATACTTTATACACACACACACACACACCACACACACACACACACACACACACTACACACACATATATATATATATATATATATATATACTATATATATATATATATTATATAATATATATATATTTATTTATATATATATATATATATATATATATATATATATAAATATATATATATATATATATTATATATATATATATATATTAAAATAGTATATATATATATATATTACATGTGTGTATGCATGTACTTATATACATACTTTTTGTGCAGCTGTGTATACAAAGTGTGGTATATGTATCTTTCAGTGTCTTTCAGTGTGTGGCGATTGCACTTGTTGACACGATGTATGACAATTAGATTAGTGCTGGAATCGTGAAGGAGTGGAAATCAAAAGTGATGTACTTTTAAACATATATTTTACCGGTGAAAATCTGCGATATTGTTATTAAAATTAGGGATATTGCATCATCGCCGACGGGAATATCATTAATTACCATTGTTATTATTGGCGTGCAATATTGGCTCCCGGCAGTTCAGGGAGTCAAAGTTCAGTTAAAAAAGTATATCATTATGATTTTTACTCCGTGACGATTCCAACAATATCTTATTGAACTATTATTATTATTATTATTATTATTATTATTATTAGTTATTATTATTATTATTATTATTATTGTTATTATTATTATTATTATTATTATTATTATTATTATTATTATTATTATTATTATTATTAAATTACAAAATCCACATTTATGTAAAGTAATGTATTTACAAATGATAAAATAAATTCCAGGAGCTTTCGAGAGCCTGCTCAGCTCCCTTCTTCAGCTAGAAATGACAGTCTTGGTTATGAGGATTTAAAAACAAACTTTAAAAGCAAGAAGGGTAAACAAGACGCATTCTTTACAAAAAATGATGATCATTAGGTAATTCCCCTCGTTCTCGATCTCCAAACAAGCCAACCGTCGCGATCCTCCTCAGGTGACTGCCTCCACGGTTGTTTACAGCCTCCTCTCTTCTCAAACCAGCATAGGCGCCTGCACCGGAGTCAGCTTGTTTGCAACTCCGTTACCTGGGCGGGAGAAGGCAGAGGTAGCGGCAGTATCAGGGTGGACTTGT
>JANJGK010000029.1:22314294-22319294 GCA_039081455.1 Macrobrachium rosenbergii
GCTTCGCCGCAGAAATTTGGCTTGAAGTTCGCCGACTGCAACCGAATCAGAATTCGCCGTCCATGACCCCCCTGCTGAAGCCCGTGTATAAGTTCAGAAGGACCTATGCAATCTGCCAGTCCTCTACTAGCTCCCGCTGGAGAATGACAGAAGAGTCTGTCGAAACGTCGCGGCAACAATTGTATAGAACTAACTGTATAGAATATATAAAGAAGCAGAATCCAGATTTTGACTTTTCCCCCATGAAATGACAAAATATAGGCGAGCTGTTAGCACGCACCTCCACTGAAGAGAAGTCCGCAATAAGGAAAATAGAAAAAGTCTTCTACAAAATAAATGCAGCTGAAGCAGCAATAATATTCAATAGAACCTGTTTAAAAGAGGGTCTGCTGCCAAATTATATTATTATTATTATTATTATTATTATTATTATTATTATTATTATTATTATTATTATTATTATTATTATTCAAAAAATACACATTCATATGAAACAACTGCCAAAATGACATTGACTTCATAAGGAATCTTCGAACCTTGCAGTCTTCACAAAGCGTCACTTACTGCAAAAGCATCTGTCTTGTCTTTGCCGTGAATAAGTCCGCATTTCAAACAGTGCAAGAAAAAATATTCATGAAAAAGAATAAAGGTTAAAAAATGGTGGCACGGGGGACATTTTCGAAAATTCTCGAAAGCGAAGATGATGAAGGTATAGAAGTATCCCTTCTTATATCCTTCCATTCCATCTCCCACGTCCTACACTCTTTCCCATTTTCATCATCGTCATTCCTTCCCCCGTCTCTCTCTCTTCCATTTGGACAGAAAACCGAAGCAGCAGAAGAATAATAATAATAATAATAATAAGAAGAAGAAGAAGAAGAAGAAGAAGAAGCGGCTTCTCTCGGCCTTCGTCTTATTTACGATCGTCAGCCAATGAAGGAAGAAATAAGGGATGTGAAGAAATTTTTTTTGAGGGGGGGCGGAATGGGAGGGGGGGGGGGAAGAAATAAGATTGCGTCACTCCCGGTTTTCTGACGTTTGTCAGGATTTGGCGAGAGGAGAGATGAGTAGGCGAGGACGAGAGGAAATTTTTTAGCAGTGGGAGGGTCGTGGTTTTGGCTTTAAGGTTATCAGGTGTGTGTGTTTATATATGTATGTATGTGTATATATATATATATATTATATATATATATATATGTGTGTGTGTGTAGAATCTACTGGTCACTGTTTACCAGATACGTATGTAATTATAATAGCCCCACTGCCCTCTTAACTTCTCGAATTCTTCGCGGTTTTTTGGATACGCTTGTCACTACAAAGCCTTATATGTGTGTGCGCATACATATAAATATATATATATATATATATATATATATAGTATATATATATATATATATATATATATATACATAAACCTCTCTTTATGGAGACATCGCAACTACGAAGATAGATATAAATTAATAATTCACGTCACTCCAACGTCATCATATCTCTGTTCCGACTCGCCTCATTTACGGAGTTCCACTAAACACGTCACGAGCCGAGCGGAGAGAAAGCAGGATTTGATTGACAGCGGACCGGCAATGATTGGCGGTGACGCCTCCCCGGCTGCCTGAATTTCGTCATATCGTTGGCATACGCATCGCTGCTTCCGCCGGGTCTTTACAAATCATAGATCGTGGGTTATGTTTATTGCATTCATAAAATGTTGGTGGATGCGTATACGCTTATACCGAGAAATGGGTGTTCATATATAATTCATGGATGATGCGTATAATGCGTGTGCGGTAAGTGAACGCCGATTTTGCAATTTCTGAAACTGGATAAGTTGTTCAAGTTCACACACACACACACACACACACATATACTATAATATATATATATATATATATATATATATTATATATATATATATATATATATATATATATATATATATATATATATATATATTATATATGTATGTATGTATGTATTGTACATGTGCGTGTACGTGGATATATGTATGTATACACACACACATATATACATACACATACACATATATATACAGTATATATACGTATGATTTTTGTAATCTAAAATTATAATATTTTCTTTAAAAAGCCTTAACAAATCAATAAACTTTAAGCTATAATATTTCGACAAATACACACGGGGCCTCGTCCCGGTGGAAAATGAGAAACAATATCCAAAATGTGTTTTGTGACTGAACTGGTTCGGCTTATATGAGTCCATTCCATCCGGATTTATTTCCTTCCAGATTTCTTACTTATTATCTCTCGTTCTGAGATTGCAAGGTTGACCTGAGATTTATTAAGTATGTCGTTGGGATAATCCTTATTATTTAGAGGATTCACGAGGGTCTCGTCTATGATGTCTTCTGCCATCCAGTGCCCTTTGACTAGTTCATGATATCCGTTTGGATTGAGATGGCTGATTCCAGAGTCTTTCGTTCTGTATAAACTGGCCCTTTGAAATATTAGAGCCTCATTCCAATGAATAATATGCCATAAATCTCCAGTGTCCACATTGATTGGAGTGAGTCACCATTACCACCTAAAATTGCTTGTGTATGTAGAGGGGAGGTATACTGTATAAACTGACCCTTTAAATATTAAAGAGGTCTCATTCCGATGAATGACATGCCCTAAATCTCGAAAGTGCACGGCGATTTGTGCACTTTCGGAACTTTTGTGTCCACGCTGATTAGAGTGACACTTCATTACTACCTAAAATTGCTTGTTTATGTAGAAGCGAAATACATAAACTGGCCCTTTTAAATATTATAAAGAGGCCTCATTCCAATGAATGATATACCCCAAATCTCGAAAGTGCACGAAAATTCGAGGATTCGAGGATTTTCGTGCACTTTCGAATGTTTTATGTCCACATTGATTGGAGGGACACATCATTACCACCTAAAACTGCTTGTCTATGTAGAAGGGAGATTCTGGAATCAGACATCATCAGCAAGCACATCACATGAAATTTTTCGAGGGGCGTTGGAAGGCAGAATCACTCTGAAGGTGGACACAGGCCTTTGGCTAAAAGTATCATCCCAGAATGCTTTCTGAGCAACACCGTCAGAAGAAAAAAGGTGTGCAGGTAAATACATGTATACTCTTAAATACAATTATATATATATATATATATATATATATATATATATATATATATATATATATATAAATATATATATGATGTGTGGTGTGTGTGTGTGTGTGTGTGTGTGTGTGTACTTATGTATATATATTACTTATATACGAAAACACACACACATATATATGTATGTGTGTGTGTTTGTGTATGTATGAATGTGTGTGCAAGTGACTTCATTCATGTATGGACGTGTAAGTACGCACGGCAACAAACCGAGATATAGGCCCATTCTAGTTCTGCAGTGCTCCAACTGGAAAAACAGAACAATGGTTCGAAAATAGAGAGGCCCTTTTGTAGAGGGCGAGAAACAGAAAAATTTCGATTGACAAGAGTGGCATTTTGATGAAATGTACAGTATATTGCACTCTCCGGGTCAACATGATATGCGCTCTGCCTTCTGCCAATTTATGACTAGATTTTGCCTTTCATGTCTCTGTTTCGACCCTTTTTTTTATGGGAGAGTGAAATTTCGAATGGATTTTGGCTTTTGAAGAGTACTCATTCATTTATATATATGCATGTGTGCGTGTATGTGTATATATATATATATATATATATATATATATATATATATATATATAATATATATATATATATATATATATACTGTATATATATATATATATATATATATATATATATATATATATATATATATATATATATGTATGTATGTATATATACACACACATATATATACATATATATATATATACATATATATATATATATATATATATATATATATATATATATATATATATATATATATATATATATATATATATATATATATATATATATATGAATTTTTATCACATCACCCTCACATTATTCTTGCGTTAGGCTACAGATGTCATGTAATATGTAGTTCGTTCTACATATATTGTTCTTATTTAGAAATGAAGCGCTGAATTTCATTCAATAGTGAACAAGGATACTTGTCTTCATTTGCAAGCAGGTGAAATAACAGTCTGGCAACTATATGTGTTGGAGTGTTTTGGAGGTGCTCAGCTTGAAGTAGCAAATGGATTCCGCATTAAGAATGAATGACTTCAAATCTTCTGTTTGTTGATAAGTAATGACTTGTGGACGAGTGATTATGAAAGCTCTTTCACGGTTTCGTGTTTTTATTTCTATTAAAGTATTATGAGAATGCTATTTTTTTTATTTTATGGGTTCCTCTTATTTAGCAGAATGAACGTTTTTTGTTTAATTGTTTATTTTTTTTTTATCGAAGGTAAGCCTTGTGTCATTTCCAAAAGGGAAACTAGACATGCATAAATTTCCGACTCACATCAGGATCGAACCTGTCTCTGAAATGAAAGGCCAGGTTGCTACCGATTGACCCACACAGGTAGAGAGCCCTGGCCTTTCATTTGAGAGAAAGGGGTTCGATCCCGATGTGAGTCAGAAGTTTATTTCTGTGAAAATACGTGCGCATGTGTTCATTAGTTCCATCACAGAATTTAATACTAATATTCATATAAAGTATATTTATTGTGAAGCATACTACACTGTTTAGTTGAAGGCCACATTGCTATCCTTTATGAAAAGCATATGAAAACCTTTAGGAGAAACGTTCAAGAAGCTTATTAAGACTCTAAGATTACATCCTTTAGGTAATATGTCCTTCGTACTTATGCCAGTCTGTGTGACCTAGAATTGTGAGTCAGTTTATTAGACTTTATGAGACTCTTTTGTCAGTTTAAGAATAGGTGAATGTACGACCCACTTTCGGATCAGGTAAATTGTACGTTTCTGCCTTACAAGACGTTTGAGATATTATTGTTCCAGTCTTTGGGTTTGATTCTGAAAGAGCCACAGTACTCTGTGGT
>JANJGK010000029.1:22324294-22327078 GCA_039081455.1 Macrobrachium rosenbergii
GGAGGTTCGGCAATTATACGAAATGATTAACAAAAATTAAGTCGCTGAAATGGGAAATTTTAACTACAGCTCTTTGCGAAATGTTCATTTTACTAAGTCTGAAATTCTTAACGAGGATCAGTTCTTGTTCATTGTTGTTCGAAAGGTATGTTTTAATTAGTAAATGTAAACGTTTCATTGAAAGTTCTCTCCAGTTTGCTTAAATTGCACATTGTAAATGAACATACTTGGCAATTACTGTGTTGTGCGTTCATATTAACAATCTTTCCGTGGTTGTTAATCTTTGTTGAATTGATTAACATAAAATATTTATTTTTTCGCTGTTAGATTGTGACATATTGGACATTTTTCAGAAATATTCATTGGTAAAGAAAATATTAACGAATAAGTGATTAAGTTAATGGTATGAAAAGATTTATCGACCCATTAATGATCAGATGTGTATGAAGTGAGAACTTGCTTCGTAACCCGGCTCTCCCATGACAATGAAAGATTTACTCGAGTCTATGGTATATTTTATAAATGGGATCCCATTTTCTTTAGCACTATTCCATTTTCTATAAGAAATTCTCTCCGTGATTTGTAAACAACATATCTTGGACATGTGCCTATTCTTAAAAAGATGAAGCGAAGATGTCTCCCTTATTCCCGTCACTTCTTAAGTGGATAATTGTTAACTTACGGCTGTCAAAAATGACAATTATGAGGCAGAATCGATACTGTATACTCCAACCATTAACGACTGTATAATGTTGTCTAGAACCAAGGTACTTTATTCGGTTTTATTCAGTTTTCTTATAGAAGGCCAGCTGCGGTATAGTCCTAACCTGGTGTTCATTGCCCGTATGGTATCCCACACGGCACACGGAGAAGCTATATACTGTACTGTATTATTAATATTCAGTTTGAACCAGAATGCCCCCATGTGATGAAGAAAACTATAGAGCAAAGAGAAGTAAAGTCATGCTGATATTATAAATAAATGAAGAACATAAGAAAAGTAAATGTTGCATGCATAAACACCATTCAGAGTAAGGCTGCCCCTTAGTGCTTACCAAATCCAATTAATCCAGTAGTCCTGGTACTAGACAGCGCGACAGAGACCTTGACGGTATATTGATGACGACGATTTGGAAAGTGAGTAGCACGCACTAATTCCAAGAAGCACGGACATTAGAATATATGACAGAAGTGCCCTCTTGTGACAGAACTAATAGGGTGGCTCAAAAAGGATGTCTTCCGTGGATGGTCTCAAAATCAGATCACCACCATCCAAGGTTTTTTCTATGAATTTGTAAATCGTGGGATGCTCTCGACATTAAGATTAACATTTAATAGAACGGAAGACATTGATACTTTTAAAGAATTTCATCCTGATACGAGAGAGAGAGAGAGAGAGAGAGAGAAGAGGAGAGAGAGAGAGAGAGAGAGAGGAGAGAGAGAGAGAGAGAGAGAGAGAGAGAGAGCCACATTAATAGTCTCAAATCTTTTTCTCGGATTAAGAGAGAGAGAGAGAGAGAGAGAGAGAGAAGAGCGAGAGAGAGAGACGTGAGAGAGAGAGAGAGAGAGAGATCCGCATTAATGATCTTAAAGGTTTTTTTCAGATTAAGTGATAGAATGAGAGAGAGAGAGAGAGAGAGAGAGAGAGAGAGAGAGAGAGAGAGAGAGAGAGAGAGAGAGAGATCCGCATTAATAATCTTAAAGGTTTTTCTCAGATTAAGTGATAGAATGACAGACAGACATGGAGAGAGAGAGAGAGAGAGCGAGAGAGAGAGAGAGAGAGAGAGAGAGAGAGAGAGAGAGAGAGAGATCCACATTAATAATCTTAAAGGGTTTTGTCAGATTAAGTGACAGACTGACAGACAGGCAGGACAAACTGACAGACAGACACAGGGAGGCGAATATATATGAAAAAGGTCGACCCATGAAACCATCAAACGATCGGATAGCACTGCAAGTACGCCCTTCGTAGCAAGAGATCAATTGGGAGCGATTGTGAACTACGAGGCCCTTCCATTGAAGACCTTGATTGCTCGTAGTCCTAGGGTCATCTCGAAATGGAACGTTTCATTAAACGGGTCTTTGATGTATTTTGAACCACTATGAAGAAGCTGATCGACTGGCGGCTTTGACTTTTACACATTCTGGACGACGTTACACAACAATACCTGAAGTGTTACGCTTGTTAATTTCGTCAGATCATTTTGGACTTAATAATATTAATATAAGACAATTCGAGACAAGAATTGAGCATGAGAACAGCTAACCTAAAAGAGTTCCCCTTGTATTTTAATAATTTTCATATATATTTATCTATTATTTAATAATTTGTTTATTTATCATTTTCTAATAACTGATCTCTTCTTTCTGTATTTCTTATTACCATCTGTTACTTCTTTCAAATGAGCACCATATTCTTTGGAAGCTTGAATTTCAAGTCGGAGGACTCTGCGAGCTTGCTCCGTATGAATATGGTTATCCGCTGAATAATAATAATAATAATAATAATAATAATAATAATAATAATAATAATAATAATAATAATAATAATAATAATATCTTAGAAGAAGGTTTGAGATAACTTTTTTTTTGAAAAGAACGGCACTCTTTATGCGGTTAGATTTCACCCTTCTCAACTTGGCGCATAAGTTTCTTCGTTCCAGCAGGTAAATAATGAAGCAGCTGTTCAAAGTTCATTCATTATTCCGGCACTTCGATAGTCCTTACTACCATTGAAGGGAGGTGAATGGCACCAGGGTATACGCAGGAAATATTTATACCCAT
>JANJGK010000029.1:22332178-22349678 GCA_039081455.1 Macrobrachium rosenbergii
TCTCTTAGGAATTTTCTCGATCTTTTTCTTTTTTCCTTTTAGGAATTGGTTGCATAACATTTTAGGAATTGGTTGCATAACATTTTAGTATATATCCAGTGGTCAACAAAAATAAATAAATAGGATTATAGTTATTTCTAAAGCGTGACTTAAATGAATGGAAAGCATTATTTGCAGTTACAGTTATTCCGCATAAATTTGAATTAAAACTATATATTTGTGTTATTGTATATTTTGATACAAGTAATAAAGCCTTTCCTCAAGTGACAAAAATTTTATGAGAAGCAATAGGCTTAAAATACACACACACACACTCACACACACACACACACACACACACACACACACACACACACACATATATATATATATATATATATATATATATATATATATATATATATATATATATATATATATATATATATATATATATATATATATATATATGTGTGTGTGTGTGTGTGTGTGTGCGTGCGTGTGTGCGTGTGTAATAGTTCATTTGGAGGAGATATAATGTTGATGTGTACATTTTTAGCAAATCTTAACGAATAATTTCGTTAGAACATTTACCCTAACGTGTGCAGCGAACAACTGGACTCGCTGATCAATTTCCGCTCTCAGTTTTGAAGGAGAAAAAAAATGGATTGTCACAAAATCTCGTGTAAGCAAATTGGATAATGATATACGTCAACGTTCAATAATTTTAAGTAATATCAGATGTCTGGAACCTTATGTAATCTAAATTTTACCATTATTAGATTTGTACTTTTTGCGAGAAAAAAACATTATATATGAGACATATTTCCCAGTCTTGGGCTACTTGGTCGAAATACGCCCATCTCTAAAGAAAAAATATCAGTTGCTTATTTGAAATGAATCTGATATTCTTTTTTCATTCCCAAACAATTTATTATCTTTCGCCGAAAATGGTAATAAAAATAGATTGTCGATTATGATACGAAAACAACGTACCCGGAAGGAATAAATGAAAGTCAGACAAAATGGACAATGGAAAGTTATGTGATATTTTTCCACAAAAGTCTTTCCATTCCTAAGGCTTGTTATTTGCCAACGTGCTCACCTGCTATGAACGGCAAAGGTCCATCCATAATAAACTGGAATTACTCGTTCCGAGGATCCTGACACATTGTATTTCTCTCTTCTGTTGTGTTTCTTATCGTTCCGTTGCAGTGTAATGGAATTTCAAACTAAAACCTGAGATTTAAGAGTTGGTTATTTCTAGTCTTCATACACTAGTGCAGAGTAAGTTGCTGTTACACGGATAGATACCTGTTTTTATTCCCAGAAACTGGTGATGAATAGTGTTTCAAAGTCATTGACTGCATATATAAACTCACACATACACAATCTTTACACATGTATTCAGTATCACCGTTTCTGACTTAACTATTGCAGTAGAACTTTATTTTGTGAGTGAGAAGTCAGTCATTACCTAATTAATTAAGATTTCAGGTATGTTCAAGTCTTAGAACGTTTACTGGCATAATACATCTAATTGTGTCTCAAAAAAAAATCAAGCTGCATTCACATTGCAATAATTGCCTCTGTACCCGGGAGATGATTATTATATCTGAGAAGCGTGACAATTTTCCAGAAGAAATGTCTCATTTTCTCGGAGAAAATGACTTTTTCCTCGTCAGCGACTTCGTCACAGCAATTATAGATCCCATACCTTGCATTTTCCAGCTCAAAGGTATTCGATGACATTTTCATTCGCTTCCCCGATGTGATATTTTTTTTTTTATCCTTTTCCCCGAGGGACATTTTTGCCCGTTATTACATTTTTTTTATACCTTTTCCTTTCAAATTATTTAGTTTTTACCAAACTGAATTGTTAATTATATATTCATTTTTCTCTATTGTTCATCATGCAAAATTATTAAAATTTCTGTTCCTTTTTTTGTATATGTTCCTAATGGTCTTCTTAATATTCCATAATTTTATTTGCTTTATTGCATTTCTTTGTACATTTGTATTTCTAAGTATTCTCACTTTTCTCAAATTAATTTGGTTCATTTTATTTTTATTTTTCTTTACTTTTCCACCATGTAAGCTTATGAAAGTCTCTTTATCCTTACAACAGCTTTCTTAAAGAGAACCTAACATTGAAGCATGACGAAGTAAAACGTTTATTTACCTTGGACAATTAAATGCAAAAGTATTAAATATTTACAATTACTTTCTGTCAGACAACCCCTTAAATTCCTCTATTATCTGAGGGATAAGAGAACGGATAGGAGTTTATTATTATTATTATTTTTATTATTATTATTATTATTATTATTATTATTATTATTATTATTATTATTATTATTATTATTATTATTATTATTATTCAGAAGATAACCCTTTATTCAAATGGAACAAGCCTATAAGGGCTTTTGGCTAGAAATTCAAACTTCCAGAGAATATGTTGGTCATTTGAAATAAGTTACAGAAAATAACAGCAAATACAGAAAGAAGAGGTCATTTATTAGAAAAGGAAAAACAAGTAAATTTAGAGAATTAACAGAAAAACGGATAAAAATATATAAATTATTAAAATACAAGGCGAATTGTTCTATAGTAGCATCGAAAAACGGAAATAAAAAAGAAAAAGAACCCGATTGACAGGTATAACACATCTCTTCCTCAAACGTAATTACAATAAATCTTTTGTGGCATTTTTATTGTCGCGTCTACGTGTAGCATAAAAGAAACGCTATCTAAGCATGTCTTTTTTTCGTTGCCATTTGTCACCGCTGCCCAATACATCTTGACAGTGCCATTAAAAGTGAAGTGTCTCCACAGGGAACACTACGTCTGTAATACCTGAGTTTTATTGAGACGAAAATAATCCGTTTGAACTTTAAGTTGAGAAACTGAATTGGATATTGACGATCTCACATCCTGCTAGATACATTCGGCGGGAAAATAAAATTGTGAAATTAAAAACTGTATAGCTACATCTCATTGTGAATGACTGAAGGTCTTGTGCTAAGAAATTTTTTATATTATTCTAAAAGCCTTGATGATTATAATGTATGGTACGCTCTCATAACAAATGGTATATATATATATATATATATATATATATATATATATATATATATATATATATATATATATATATATATATATATATATATATATATATGTATGTATGTATGTATGTATGTATATATGGAAATAACGAACACTTGAGAACCTGTTTCACAAAAATAAATTTCTGACTCACACCGGGAACGAACTTCGGTCTTTCGAGTGGGACGCCAAGGCGGTAGCAACTGTCCTCCCAAAGTGATAAAAAAAGCTGGAACCTGAGTATTCCGTGCCTGAAGTTTTCAGGTAGAACTTTTCAGCACAGAAGGCCCATTTTTTGCTCAGCAGTTAAAGGATTAATGTAGTAGAGTTCACTGGTTTGTCTCTCTCTCTGTCTGTCTGTCTGTCTCACTTTCTATGTATGTATGTATATTTATATATATATATATATATATATATATATATATATATATATATATATATATATATATATATATATATATGTGTGTGTGTGTGTGTGTGTGTGTGTATATATATATATATATATGTTTGTGTGTGTGTGTGTGTGTGTGTGTGTGTGTGTGTGTGTTCGTGTGTTTACACATATTGGTATATATATTTCTTTCGTTTTTGAGTGAATGATAAATACAACCTCTTCCTTCTCAACCCCCACACGTACTGTCCGGCAATGAAAAACAAACCACCGTCGTGGCCATCATCCTCCTTCTATTTAACGAAGACAGATGAAGAGGATGAGATCCAGTAATGACAAAATTACATCAATGAGCAGAAATTGCTTCAATTTTTCTATTACGACTCCCTCTCATTTGGTCCATCATCCATACAATTACCCGCAAGGATTACAGATGAAGATGGCATGATTTAGGATGCAAATTCCGTACTATTACAGAACGGAAATAGATCCACACATCATGCGAAGAGAAACTAAGCCTTTTGTCTTATACAGTCGTGCAGACCCTCCGCATTTCGGCCTTATGATATGCTTCGTCTCCATTTTCTTCTTAGTGCCGAATTTCTCTTTTCATCTGGTTTTTTGTGCCGTTGGTTTATCGTCTTCCATTTGAAAGTAATGGGCGTATCCATTACCCGGCCCGTCCCCGTAATTTCGCTTGGTCTGCATGAAAATTCAACGAGTTGAAACGTTATGTTTGTAATAGCATGATCAAATGGGAATTATATTTTGAATGCTTCACCTGCATTTAGAGAAAATATATTACAAAGTATACTCAAAACAGACTGTTTATGGCGAATAACAAATAATATTAGAGCTGCATAAATCGTTTGCCCAATAATTATACCTACTGGTATCTAACGATGAAATTACTTGCAATTAGACTCACCATCCTTAACTTCTGTTATCATTGTCTCTGAAAATATAAGAGAATCTTAATTAATTAATTAATTAAAGTTTGCGTAGTTCTGTGCATCCATACATACATATGTATTTATATATATACGAGTATATATATATATATATATATATATATATATATATATATATATATATATATATATATATATATATAGTTACCTGGGTCCCTCAGCTGATGAGTTTAATTATTAATTACTGTGATTTATATAGCCTTGCTTTTCCTAAGACCCACACAATCCTATCAGTTAAGGCTCAAAGTTACCAAAAGAGACATAATTAACTTAATGAGATTCGGTCGCCAATTGAAATAGGTTACTGAATATATTGAGTTATCTTGAACGCATGAATTAAATAAACCACACTACTCAACCAACAGCTGAGAAACTCTTGTGATGCTCTTATGAGCAGTTCTCGAGTACCGGAATTGAGAATATTGTTGCTAATCCTTTCCCAAACAAGATTATCACCAGGGTCCAAAGCGTGCCCGATTCTGGGAGAGACGTATCCAAATAACACTTGAAATCCAGACCCTCTCACTTATCATTAATTGACTGCAAGGGGTGTATCTTAAATCAAGAATATTATGTTAATTAACACCACGGAGGATACTTTATGCAATCTCACTAGGCAACACTAATTGACTTCATATAATTAACTTCATAAATGGGATATGGTTTTACTAGGCTTTCCTCAGTCAGTGACTGATTAATAAGGGGGAGATATAAAGGGAGGAACTGGGAGTAATTGTCATCTTCAGACTTACCTTATAGTAGTTAAATGCTGTGATCACTTGCATCCAATCCCCAGGATGTGTTGAAGCAATTTCCTGGCTGTTCCACAAAGGTTAAAAGACAAGTGGGGGAAGGTTGAGAGAGAGAGAGAGAGAGAGAGAGAGACAGTGCTTGTGCTCTCACTGCAGGTTAACGTTGGACTGCCAAGCTGGGTCAAACGTGCGTGGGTGTTTGCTTGTAAGGCTCCTCCCACTTAGTAGCCTGCGGGAAGCCTGAAAAGTAAAAAAAAAATCTCCAGTACGGAGGTTATGATAAAGTAAGCTTAAGGCATACCCTAACGAAAGGTGGCCCTAGTAAAACCTATCCTGTTGCATAGGTCCCTAAACTAACCTTCAAATCTGAGGAAGACAGTTGGCGGTTTGAAACACAACAGCCAGGACTCTGGCTTCCCTCCCTCCCTCAACTGCTTTACACAGAGAAAGCTTCTTTTGGTGCTTTCTCTTCTTTGTTTTTTGGTTATATTTCTACTAGATCAAGGAAGAGAGGTCAAACAGTATAATATTTGTAATAATATATATATATATATATATATATATATATATATATATATATATATATATATATATATATATATATATATATATATATATATATATATATATATATATATACAAGTATATATACATTACATATACACATACATGCATATACATTATTTATATAATTTATATATACATACATACATACATACATACATACATACGTGTATAACTGAATCACCAAATTATGGAACGTGATGAATATTTAAAGACAAATTCCACGAAGTAAAGGACTGTAAGTCGCAAGGCCTTGCAACACTCCATTGTCTCTCTTTGTTTCGTGGATTTTGTCTTTATATATATATATATATATATATATATATATATATATATATATACACACACATGTATGTATGTATGTGTATATGTGTGTGTGACCATATATATCTTTTCGCTGAATTTCCTATGAATTTCTAAGCATAGATTTCCAAGACACTTTCATTCTTTATTGTTCTGGGAATGTCTGTATTCACTATGAATACCGGGAAATTAATTTTGTCTCTTTAAATCATAGAGTAGCAAAGTAGCTTGGAGAGTTAAGAGAAGCAATTTCTTTTTCCAACGAACGATTAAGTCTGATCGGTAATCACTGAGAATTATCTTTTTAAGAAACTCCCACTAGTTATTTTTATCATTTTATGTTTTCTCACGTTGGATATTAGAGCATTCTACAGAATTATCCTCTGGCGTTCCCTTCAGTTTGTCCTTCTGGTTCAGTGTTCTATTAACCTCATTGTTTGCTTTGCTGAAATTCTCTTTTCGTCCCTGGAGCTTCTATCAACTCATGTATCAGTTACTCAGTTTCATAAATTACTGATGTTCTCCTCTCGTACCTGTTATTTTTTTTTAACTTAGGTGCTCATCACTCGGTTCCATAAATCAATAATGTTCTCTTCTCCTACCCGTTGTTTTTTTTCAATTTATGTGTCCGTCACTCATGTTCATAAATTACTCAGTTTCATAAATTATTGATGTTCACTGCTCGTCCGTGTGTGTTTCTTCAACTTATATATCCGTCACTCATTTTCATAAAACACTGATGTTCTCTTCTCGTACTCGTTGTTTTTTCAACTTATGTATCCGTCACTCAGTTTCATAAATTACTGATGTTCTCTTATTGTCCCAGAATGAATTACCTGTTTTTTTTATGAAATTATTCTTTATTTATTTTAATTACCATTTCTTTTTATGCTACTGTAGTTTGTTGTCAGTTATTCTGGAATAAAGCAATATTCAGTCCTCTGGTTTTTTGAGTATGCCCTGCAGTACATTGCCACTTCACTTTCTCCTTGAGTTTCCACGAGGGGATTGTAGCTTTGTAGTAGAGTTCAAGCAGTAGGTCACGTGACACCTAATTCCAGTGAGGTCTTAACCTTATGTTGTTACACAATTCTTCTTCTCTATCCGTTCGTGGGCAAACTGTGTTTGTCCTTTGCTTTTGCATAAACATCAAGAGTATTTGAAAAAACTTCGTATTGTCTCTCCAGTTCACTGAGAAATCTTTATTAATGATACTGAAACCATTTTCGACTTTGTAAAATGATGTAGTGGAAAAGTATTATATGAAATTGAGTTTCGAAGTTGAAAACTGAGTTCTGTAACTGAAATTTATGGCAGAAGGCAGTTAAACCTAAAGTAGAATTCAGATAAATTTTGTTTGAATATTTCAAATTTTATTTCTAATTCATATTTTTTCAAAATCAGCCTCATTTTGAATTCAACTAATTAAAAAAAATCAAGCAGAAAGTTTTTTTTATAAAATCAAGTCGAATTTTCATGTCGGTGCCAAACTTGAAATTCATGACATTTTTAAGAATGAACCGGGAGATCTGGTTTTCTTTTCTGGTGTATTTTTCAATATTTGATTTTGTTTTGTTATTCTGTCTATTTGTACATTTATATAATTTCTTATTTATATATCAGTCCTGAAAAACTTAATTTCTGTTTTCACTGTTTCTCCTTTTTATGTATGGGCAGTACATTATGTGAACATTGTCTGTCAATTCATACCTTTCTATACATACATGAATAAACTAACTTATAATAAACAATGAAATTGATATAATTCTTGGAACTTAAAACATTCCGAGGACAATATTGAATGGTATCATGGACAATGAGATGTTTTACATGTTTCTGAGATATGTTGAAAAGTTACAAAGACATCTGGAAATCACTTATCGATTGTTAAAGTAGGTCGTTCCTCGAATTGTAAAGAAAAATAAAACTTCGTAAAATGTATCGTGGTAAGGCAACTCGATATCAATCCACTCATAGGATTAACAATCATTTTGTCATTGGTGGGTTTAAAAAAGTCTAGTTAATGTCGCGCGAAGTAAATGTATAAGTCGATGGCGATTGGAGAAATTCCAGTTAACTGATGAATATGCAGTACCAAAGTCATTTGAGGGTTAATGCACCAGATATTACAGTAACTTTTATATATTGTAAATTGAAATGTGGAACTACCACCAAAATATGATAAATCTACCAAAGTTGCATTTCTTTCCATGATCAAATAGCGAAATATAGAATCTTAATGTGGTTTTCAGAAAGAACCGAAAAATTTTCTACTATATTTGCTGTCATGTATCCCTTGATTCTTAGTTTCGTTTGTCATCTTATGTCAGCCCGTTTTCAAGACTAGTTAGTAAATAATCAACCATTTTAGAACGTTAAGACAATTGTCTTCTCTCAGAATTTGAAGTTTCTGAATTTTGTAAAGCTAAAATTTTAATACGCGAAAATGAAGATATATGGAACCGGGTTAACTAGCGAGATAGTATTAAGTTTTGACAAAATTTATAAGTTATCATCGTTGCAGGTGTACATTATGCAAACAAAAGAAATTCTACCGGCGAGATGACTGTAGAGCTATTAATAGCAAATGTCACTAAATATTTGCTAATTCGAAGAATCATTTATATAATTCTGAATAGAACATCCTTTACATATTTTCTGTTTACTGATTATTCAAGGGTTCTTCTGTTTGATAGTCGGATTGGATATTAAGTATGAACGAAAGTCTCTCAACGCCTAATTACAGTAGATTGAAGTTACCAATAGCCATATAAAAAAATATTATTTTCCTATCCTATCATATCTGAATCCTAAGTTGGAATAAAAAACCATAGATGGTTTAAATTTGACAGAACGGACTCTAAACAAGAGGAGGCCTGTAAAAGTAGTTGGGTGTTGACAAAGGTAAGAAGCCTGTTGTGAACCTCTGGACTCAGATCAAACGTCAGAGACGCATCAGAATGCTTCTCATTTTGTTTCTCTTTAGCCTTCCAACGTGAACTGAAATAGATGTGAACGACAGACCAAAAGTTATTAGACCGCTACTTGTTTCCTTGGAAACAGTAAATCTATCTTTGTGTATAGTGTTCATCTGGTTGCATTTTACAAACACCATTTATGTGTATCTTTCTGCGATTATTACTTCATGTAAATACTCCTATTTGTTATTGATTATGGTAATAATTGATGCTTTCTGAATCAAGCCTCAACCACTAAATGTCAGTCTTTAAAATAACTACAAAAATGTGCTGTTCCGTCTTACACTGATACGCCACCGTCGTGAATTTCTGTAAAAAGATGACTAACCTCAGTGTTACATTCTATAATGTCCTCCCACTACAATTTCTGCTTAGGGAAGAAGAAAAAGAAGAAAATCAATAAGTCCATCCTTTCTGGAAGAAGAAGAAGAATGCTAATAGTCCAGAAAGGATGGACTTATTGATATTCTTCTTTTTCTTCTTCCCTAAGCAGAAATTGTAGTGGGAGGACAAGACAGGACATAACACTGAGGGCAATCATCTTTTTATAGAAATTCACCGACGGTGGCATATCAGTGTAAGACGGAACAGCACATTTCTGTAGTTATTTTAAAGATTGATATTTAGTGGTTGAGGCTTGATTCAGAAAGTATCATTTATTACCATAATCAATAACAAATAGGAGTATTTACGTGAAGTAATAATCGCAGAAAGATACACATAAATGGTGTTTGTAAAATGCAACCAGATGAACACTTTACACAAAGATAGAGTTACTGTTTCCAGGGAAACAAGTAGCGGTCTAGTAACTTTTGGTCTGTCGTTCACATCTATTTCAGCGTGACCCCTAATAAAAAATACCATTCCTATAAGATAAAGCGAAAAAAGAAAATAAAGTAAACGGAACGGAACGAGGCTTTCGTCTGTTTTGAAAGAAGCCATCAAATACGGCCGGCAACCTTTGAACTTCTGACGATGAACTGATCACAGGGGAGAGGCATGATTTGGCTATTGTGAAAAGCTTATAATATCAAAGGTTGAATTCAAGTCAGCATATTGCCTCTTTCACGCTTATCTGCATTTTGTCCCTATGACGAATCGGAAATGTATTTTAGAAAGTTATATAATATATATATATATATATATATATATATATATATATATATATATATATATATAAAATGAGCTCATAAAAACGCCAAAATGTAGAAAGTTAATGCTATATATTTTGGAGAACAGCTGTTTCCCTCTACCTGCTTGTAGAGGGAGACAGTTGTTCTCCGAAATATATAGCATTAACTTTCTACATTTTGGCGTTTTTATGGACTCCTTTTATTAGATGGAATTCTGTTTTAACAGAAAATATTTCAGTCATATAGCCTACATACTCACACACACATATATATATAGATAGATAGATAGATAGATAGATAGATAGATAGATAGATAGATATAAATATATAAATATATATATATATATATATATATATATATATATATATATATACATTTATATAAATGTATGCGTGTGTGTATGTTCCAGCATAACTTTGAAATGCATTAAGCAATTTCAACCAAATTTGGTATACATATGACTTACTATCTCGGAAAGAATATTGTGTGGGGTGGGGGGGGGGGGGTAGAACATCATTAGCACCAAAGGGGGTGGGGTGGTAATGGCTTCCCTGAAACGGGCCTGGTTCTGCCTGGAGACTTGCTAACTAAATAAACTCTACGAATTTATCATACCTATACTATGGGGGTAAGGCATCGCTGGCAACGAAGGGGAAGGGGGTGACATGTAAAAATAACCGAAAACGACAGATATTAGTGTCTAATCCAGAGTTTTCGAGGTCACTAAGATGAATGGTGACACTCCCGATGTCCTTTAAGTCTAAGTTCAGCCCCAAAAGGAATTGCAGTTGAGAAGGGGTGAAATACAAAATGTCAAAATTGCTTGGCTATGTAATTGAAGCAACTATCTCAACACGAGAGGGAGAGAGTGAGAGGCAGAGAAAGGGAGAAAGAGAGTAGAGGGCGTGTTAGGGAGGAGAGAGAGGGAAAGGGTGAGGGTGAGTTGAAGAGAGTGAGAGGGAAAGGAAGTGAGAGAAAGAGTAGAGGAGTTGTTAGAGAGAAGAAAGAGAGAGAGAGAGAGAGAGAGAGGAGGAGGAGGAAGTGAAAGAGAGGATAGAGGGGGTATTAGGGAGGAGAAAGAGGGAAAGAGTGAAGGAGAGTTGGAGAGAGAGAGAGTTTATCGGTTCTCATTCAGAGTTTTCCCGGGCAGCGCTGGGTTGGACAGATAGTATATCTATCTATATATATATATATATATATATATATATATATATATATATATATATATATATATATATATATATATATATATATATATATATATATATATATGTATACGAGTATACATATATATAATTAACCATAATCATTAAGTTAGCACAGATGTGGATTCACCTAATAGAAGTTTTAGTACATTAGAAATATAGAAATTGGCAGGAGGGCGACCATCATAATAAAAATAAAAACAATATATATAAGAAAACGAAAGAAACTACACCGATTTTATGTCAGTAATTTTCTTGTACGTTGGTTTACATTATAAAAGTTTCATATAGCATCAGTTAGTGGAAGTTAATAATCCTCAGATTACCATTCAGCAATTGGTCGTACTCATCTGCTGCCAAGTTTATAAATAGCTTTTGCGCAGCTGAGAAGAGAACATTTTATAAGAATACCATAACGGATCAGTTTTATATATATCCACAAGGTTAACATTTCACATCGCTTTCAAACTCTAGTATAAAATTCTAGAGCCCGGCTATTAACAATCATAACTTTGTAACATCCTAAGACTCTTTAGAAGCCACTTTTCCCGTTACCTCGCATGATTAAAGCTCTTCATTCCGTAAGTCGGGAAGGTTTCCAGTGATTGTAAAATTTGCCGATTCTGTATGAGGGAGAAAACATTTTTCTCTACGTAGACGATGAGGGAGAGAGAGGCAGACAAATAGACAGAATAAAAGGCACAGAAGGAGAGAATAATGAAAGTATTCCTCCGGGCCCCATTTTGTTAAAAGTAAATTTTTTTTATATAAATTGATTTCTCCTCTGTGTATTTTGATTTCGCTATTACTTTCTTTCTCACAAGGGACAAACTAAGAAGATAAGACAGGCTCTTGTGTCTAGCGGATAAAATATTGAAGACACTCCTGTATTTAATATATATTTTGAAATTCACAAGAAGTTATATATACACTGCTTTATGAAAAATAAGCTCATGCTGCTATTGAAATAAAAAAAAAAGATATGCAGTAAAAATAAAAATAGTGAAATGAGCAGTAATATTTTGTGAATTATTTTTCGAACATATAATAAATGTGACAAAACACAACGCAGCCAACTGGAAAGTATGATTATGTTTGTAACTGAAAGGATTTAAAAAATCTAATTGAAATTAAGCATAAAATTCAAAATAAGAAACTGATTTGCCTAATAAAATTGACATATATGTCAAAAACTGAACAGACAAAAAGAGAGAATTATGAAAAACAAGCCAAACACACACGTTAAAAATACAGGGAAATGTCTCCCCAAGAACTCTAGAAATATTATTTTGAAGAAGGGTCCAATTTCAGGACCTCTGCTAACTTGAATAGAAAGAGTCGGAGATGGTCGCGCCTTATCGGATTAAGATATCAGTTTCCAATAAGCTACTGCCCTCCCTATTGACACAGAAAGATATGACGAGAGAGAGAGAGAGTTTGCGGGGTGTGTTATCTATCTAAAGATAGATAACAATCGGGCTATTGTTCTTGGAGAATTTTATTGGTATTCTTGAATTTTCACAACTGGAGCCATAGAATCCTTAATGCTAATGCCCTACAACTATAATATCTTACTTGAGAGAGAGCGAGAGAAAGAGAGAGAGAATATTGCATTTTAGGCCTACCGTGACGAAATCAGTAATGGCAAAATGTCTTTAGGAACCTTTAGATGTACTCAAGAAATTTCCTGCCAAATGGAGCGTAATGGAACCAGCAATGTGCCCTAAATGTACTTTTCTTCTCTCCCCAGTTTTAGTCTGCGTGGAAACATGTTTCACCAAAAAAAAAAAAAAAAAAAAAAAAAAAAAAGCCCTCGCTCTGTTTGTCGGTGAAAGTATTGTACTTTCTTCTTTTCCGTGAATGACACAAAAATTTGTAAATTTTCTTTGGAATAAAAAAAATTATCTCCTTCAGTACATTTGGAATTCGGATATTTTGTAATTAATGTTCAGTAAATTTAACGTAAAAACGGAAGCAAAAATAAGTTGCCGAATGGAGGACTGTAACGGGCTATAACCTCAGTGTTTAATTTTCATTATTTCATCATACTTTAGATAATCAGTGATCTAGATAAAAAAAAGTGCGTTTTCAGGTCTATACGCTTACAGTCAGCCAATTCCTAAAGATATTGAAAAATCATGTCAAAAGAATTATGAGTAAATAAGAATAAAACATTATAAAAGAAGTCAAGAAATAACATTGACAAGGGAACATTGTCGTCACTCAAAATAACTTATGAAGTATGTAACTCTACGGATAAAACAATCCACATTTCACTTACTTTGTTTTTTCATTCGTCCAAACCCATCATTACTGTATACTACGGTTCCTCTTACTGAGAGACAATTATAAACGAAATAAAATAATGCTATAGAATACAAATTAAATTCATTTCACTGACAATGCAAAATTAAAGTTTTTGGTAAAAAAGATAACTGTAATCTGGGTAATAAGTTTGCCGTTTCTCGCCGACGATGTTTTCAGAATTTGGATAACATAATAAAAATAAAAAAATGCATTTCATCTATTACAAGAATGGAGATAATACAGGGTAATTATTTGGTCAATGGACGTTCATGACCAGCTGAAAGAATGGCAAAAAAACGTTTTCATAAACAAATATTGAAATTGCCATATCCTAAGCATTAGGAGGGGGTTCCATCACATCATAACAGTTCTCTTGACGAGGTTCCTAAGAGTCACGTTTGATAAATTATTGCTTTTGTGCCAGTTGTTTATGTTTGTTGTTCACCGTATGTTTCTCTTTCTTGCTATTCTTTTGTGTTTTTTCTCTGCTGAAGTTTTCTTTTGAAATGCGGTTTGACATAATAATAATAATAATAATAATAATAATAATAATAATAATAATAATAATAATAATAATAATGATAATAATAATAATCTTCCCTTGACATTTGAAATCAATATTTAATCTAGTAGACTTTATTTATTAATCATTTTCCTTAATTTGCGCTAAAGGACTTTGATGTTACTATCAACAACAAGAACACAAATCGTCCTTACATAGAACGACAATGATTTTTTCGTCTATTGAGGTCCTGTATAAAGATACAAAAGGTATTCTACAACGAAAAAAGCGGAGATGAAGTATACAAAGCTTTTGTATAAATTCTTACATTCTTTTGTGTCATCACTTAGACGGCTTTGCGTCAGATCTCTGGAGTCTCAAAGAAAGATAAAAGGTGTTTGCCATTCCGTTTGCAAACGACAAAGCAAACATTTGTGTCTCGGAAAGTGAGAAGCGTCTGATGTAGAGGATATCGTCCGGGAGTGTCACTCGTTCTTTTACTTTAAAATAAATGCTGGAAAGGAAACTTATCTAGTATGGAAAATTAAAAGATATACATATACACATTCTTACTCACAAACACATACGCGCATACACACACAAATATACTGTATATATATATATATATATATATATATATATATATATATATATATATATATGATATATATATATATATATAATATATATATACGTGTATATACATACATACATACATACATACATACATACATACGTAAACACACACACGCACACACACACACACACACACACACACATATATATATATATATATATATATATATATATATATATATATATATATATATATATATATATATATATATATATATATATATTTGTACAGTATATATATACATATATATATATATATATATATATATATATATATATATATATATATATATATATATATATATATATACAGTATATACTGTATAAATATATATAATATATATATTTATATGTGTGTCTCTATGTATATATATATATATATATATATATATATATATATATATATATATATATATATATATATATATATATATATATATATATATATATATATATATATACATACACATAGCCATAATGACCAGGTCCATCTCATATTTTACTTGTTCCTGTGATATAAAATAGTAATTCCTTTGATCAAGTTCATATCTGTTTTCTTTTTTAAAATTATTGGTTTTATGCTACTCGTTTTCGTTTACCATTTATATTTGTTGTTCTTGTTGGTAATTATATTTTGTTTTTTTCACATTGGGCTGCTTTTATTTTCTGTAGGTTTTTGGTACGTAATAATAATAATGATAATAATAATAATAATAATAATAATAATAATAATAATAATAATAATAATAATAATAATAATAATATTAATAATGATGATAATAATAATAATAATAATATTTTTTCGCGTAAAATATGAAGTAAATGTCTCCTCAGCTACATACTATTAATTTTTCTCTATTTACACAAGAGGACTTTTAAGTTAATTTCTACAACAAAAAAGAATGAATCACTCTTATATTCACCGCTGAGGACATATTTTTGTCGATATAAATCTCTATTATGAAGAACCTAAAAAGGATGATAAAATGACCCCAAAAAAGAATGATAAAATGGCACAAGAGCGAAGGATGACTCCTGCAACACTTTTATACAAAATCTCTCATTCTTTTGTATCATCACTTAGACGGCTTTGCGTCAGATCTTTGGAGTCTCAATGGAAGAGAAAAGCTGTTTGTTATTCCTTTTTGCAAAAGACAACGCAAACGCTTGTGTCTCGGGAAGTAAGAGGTGGCTGAAGTAGACGAAATCTTTAGGGAGTGCCTTAGTCCTTTGTCTTCAGAGTAAATAATGAAATCGAAACTTGTCTAGTACAGAAAATTAAAAGTTTGAAAATTTACATTATAGTATACATACACAT
The DNA here is from genome assembly GCA_039081455.1 of Macrobrachium rosenbergii. Lineage (NCBI taxonomy): Eukaryota > Metazoa > Arthropoda > Malacostraca > Decapoda > Palaemonidae > Macrobrachium > Macrobrachium rosenbergii. Next base: position 22,348,327 of record JANJGK010000029.1, read on the forward strand.
GCGCATATAAACAAACAAACAAACACACACACACACACACACACATATATATATATATATATATATATATATATATATATATATATATATATATATATATATATATATATATATATATATGGGTGTGTGTGTGTATGTATACGTGTGTGAATATATATATATATATATATATATATATATATATATATATATATATATATATATATATATATATATATATATATATATGTATATATATATATATATATATATATATATATATATATATATATATATATATATATATATATATATTTCAGCATATGGGAAAATCAAACACAGGTATGAATTCTGACCGATCTTGCTTTTAATTACATATTCAGTGATATTGATACACAGTAGTAGCAATTTATATCATGTATAGCAACTCAAAAGCACAGACAAGCACCCGAAATGTAAGAGAGAAAATATTAGCACTTGATTGCGGGTGAAAACTCTAGTTCGTTTGAGACAGAAGTCAGTGGTCCATAAACAAATGTCGAATTTCAGTGCAGGTGAGGACACAGCTTTGCTGTATAAACCAGATCAACTATTTTCCTACGCGAATATTAATATTCCTAAAAAAATCTTATTTTTATTCAACTGAATTCAATTGTATGTCTTCCCAAGAATTCATTTGAATAAACCGGCTTTCCAGGACTTGGCAAATTGATAGCGTGACAGCTTGCAATATCATGGACGAGAAATGCACTATCATCCAATACATATCTTATGCTCTTCTATTCTGTTTTCCAATGGTTTTGCTGTTGGGTCTAAATAAAAATAAAAGTTATATGACTAACACGAGACTTAATATGAGCATCAGTTAAAATTGTCATTAAAAATACTTTTTTCATGGCATCATTATTCTTAAATCACTAAACTCCAAAGTTCGCAGGTAAATGAAGAATATCTTTAGAATGATTGTATTGTTGCTACTATAGAAAATACGTTGTCCAGCTGTTATTACATTGTCTAATACAATGTCAGGCTAATTTAATTTCTTGCCAGTATAACTAATGATGAAATAGAAGTGATTTCGTAAGCAGCCAATGAGGAAAATATTTTTTGTATACCTGTGGATATCTACTTCCAATTGGCAGTGGTTTTCCTGAACCTGGAAGCAATACTCCATTTATACTCCAAGATTTAATGAATCTGAAGCTCTTTCATCTACCGATAAACAAGTGCTTTCATTTAAAATACACGCAATCCAACTGATTAAGAGTCTTTGAAAAGAAAAGAAAGGCTACGACTCTGAAAAATCTAAAAACAATCCTGCTTGACATCAGTGTCATGAGAATAAAGAAACCTTTATTGCAACAACTCCGTTT
>JANJGK010000029.1:22357178-22362178 GCA_039081455.1 Macrobrachium rosenbergii
GTAATAACATGGGAGATGAAAATTTCCTGTACTGTATTAATAAGATTAATGTTCTTCAGTGTAAACAATGGCCATACTCTCTCTCTCTCTCTCTCTCTCTCTCTCTCTCTCTCTCTCTCTCTCTCTCTCTCTCACGCTAGTTAGGGTGTCATATTCCTTAGACATTTGACTTTCTATTCATATTCAGAACCACATGTTGAATATTCGGTCACTGTTCATTATTTACTCTCACGCTAACTTCGTTGTACAGCTCTATTCATCTTTCATTACTCTTGTTTGCTTCCTGTCATTTTCATTGTTTTCTGATGAATAGTTTAACAGTTCTGCGATTGTCGTATACCCTTTTACTGTTCATATTGTATGAATGTTTTTACGGTTTTTCATCCTTCTGCATTATTCATGGCTTGTTCAATGATATTACAAGTGCTTCATTTTACAATTGTATTCCTTATATATGCGTTATTAAAAAGAAAACAGTCCCGTGAATAACTAACTGAATTACACTAAGTTGACGAATGCATTAATGACGTGATTTGCTTATCACAGACGTCATAAGTGCCATGATAACGCAGGCAAACGCTAATGACGCCATGTTACGCTGGAGACGTCATGTGTGTATCAAGAGCGCAGTGCTCTCGCACATGTGTGGATTGCTGACGTCACGAGCTCTTGATAACTACATTTTCACTGTTGACGTAATGCAAGTTTTGATGACGTCATACAAGCGCTTCTCATGCCATGGGTGCAATGAAAACATTATCAGCATTGATGACACCAAGCGTACATTAAAGATGTTACACTTGCATTGATTACGTCAGATGCCAGAGAGTACTATGTACTTCAGGCGTGCTTGAGAGCACTCATGCGTGCGCTGATGACTTCATATTTGCTTTGAAGGCGTATTGCCAGCTCTAGAGTCCATCCTCAGTAACTATTATTTCTTGGTATAACTGTGGGGTTCTCTTCCAGTCCAACCTTTGGGTCCTCGCACCTAATCTCCTTAATTTTCTGGAACGTTGTATCATGCTGTCCAACCACTCCAACTACCTTCTTTCAACGGCTTAAGCACTGAACGGCCGCAAGTGTTCCAGTGACTGGCTTGGCAGTCTAAATTTCATGTAATTAATCACAATTAAGGCTTCAGGAGTTCAAGGAAGAAGACAACATTGACACAGAAGTAACTTCAGATAAATATAAAAGACACATTGCAATAGTTAAGAGATTGTGAGCGTATTAAAGTCTACATGGATGCGCTAATGACTTCGTTTCCATTGAAGAACTTTTGCGCGCACTAAAGACTATATATATATATATATATATATATATATATATATATATATATATATATATATATATATATATATATATATATATATAGGTCTAGAGACTATCACGGAATAAAGACATCACACTCAGAGTAAAGACATCTAGCATATATTGAAGACGCCGCGTCTTCCCAGAAGACATCAAGGCAGCCGAGGTCGTCAGCTCGAGGAGATTCCAGCTTAACCTCGCAAATGATTATGTCACTCATTGCCTATGCAAAACGTCGCCTTTGATAATCATGCGAAAATGCATTCCTCACCCCTCAGGCCCATCCCGCATCCCCCCAACCGCCCAAATGAGGTATGAGAGCATTCCGCATACCTGCATGAGGAATGAGAAAGGCCGTCTTAGAGGCAAAGATAAAATGAACGTGCTTTCGGAGGCAAAATTTTGGATATTGGTTTTTTTGTTTGTGAGGAGGGCTTTTTGGGGTGTAGGGCTTTGGAGCTGGTTGGTTTGGCATGCCAATGACGGCATACATATCCATTGTATTATTATTATTATTATTATTATTATTATTATTATTATTATTATCTCCCAAAAATAACCTCTGTTCAAATAGAAAATTCCCCTTAGAGAAATCTATGCATCATTTCACTATTGTTGATGACGTTTTGTAGTCATCATTATTTTTCTAATTATTGTAGTTATGATTATTATTATTACGATATATTTGTCATTGTATGTCCGTTTATTATTATTATTATTATTATTATTATTATTATTATTATTATTATTATTATTATTATTATTATTATTATTATTATTATTATTATTTGGGTGCAACGTCACGATCCAACACATGTAACTATAGCTAGATAAGACATCAAACAGGCTGCATGAAAAAATAAACTAATAAGTAAGAAAAAATCGTTGAATTATAGAAAAAGAATATGACCAAATAAACAAATAAAAGAATGCACAAACAAAGAAGATATACAGATATACGAATACTTCCAGTCTTCCTCATTTAAACTCTTAGAGCCCTGCACTTCGGAGAAACTTCCCGGTTAAAATATGCAGCGTCGGAGGGTCATGTATATCAGATAAAGTCCTGATAACGCAAACTGAAGAACTTGCGAAAGTAAAAGTGAGGGTAAAGTTTTTCAGAAAGCTGCTCTAAGCCTTTGTTATTCGCGTCGTTATTTTGTCAAAGTTTCCTTTATCCCCTGAAATTTGTGGCCGCGTAATTTCCAAGGCGTTATAAGAATGTGTAAATAGACAAAGAAAGGTTTGAGTAGCTTTTTATTCATTCTTTCGTGAATGTATATATGATAATGTTACTTTCATTCGTCAGTGTAGGATATTAACTTATTTAGAAGATGCACTCATTTCATTTATTTCTTTGATAAAGAAAGGTTATGTATTTTTTTTTACTTATAATGATTTCAGCAATATCAGAAACCAAGTTTAAAATGCTCCGAAGTGTCTGCGACGCAATCGAGATTTCTGTACAGCCGCTACAGCGTATAATCAAGGCCACCGAAAATAGATCTATCTTTCGCTGGTCTCGGTATAATGCTGTGTGAGCCCCGGCCCATGAAAACTTAACCACGGCCCGGTGGTGGCCTATCCGTTATGGTTGCCAGAAGCACGATTAAAGCAGATTTTAACCTGAAATGAAATAAAAACTACTGTAGCTAGAAGGCTGCAATTTGGTGCGTTTGATGATTGGAGGGTGGATGATCAACATTTCAATTTGCAGTCCTCTAGCCTCAGTAGTTTTTAAGATCTGAGGGTGGACAGAAAAAGTGCGGACAGAAAAAAGTGCGGACGGACAGGCAAAGCCGGCACAGTAGTTTTCTTTTATAGAAAACTGAGAATAGTAAGTTTATTATAATATAACCGATTTATGTAAGTCCATTGAAAGCGGAAAATAGTTTTACTATTTATTTTTGGTAAATAAGTGAGATTTTTGCTGATTATTCGGTATCTTGGTGATATGTATTTTTTTATAATATTCCTGAATATAAAATAATAATAATAATAATAATAATAATAATAATAATAATAATAATAATAATGATAAAAATAATAATAATAATAATAATAATAATAATAATAATAATAATTCCATTATCAGTAACCACTATACAAGCGATGGTAATAATATCTGTAATAAAACATTATAATGCAACTACCATACCCCATATAATAATAATAATAATAATAATAATAATAATAATAATAATAATAATAATAATAATAATAACAACTCCCTCTGCAACACAAAGACCTTCCAGCACCCTTAGCAATATCCTCCCTAATCTATGATACACTAATCTATTATACACTATCAATCACTGCATTATGAGATGGGGGAAAGCCGGATAATGAGCAATGCGCGCGAACCCTTTGAATGTTGGAAAATTCAATACGTAAATACAGTGAATTTGTGCCAGGAAGCAGTTGTAGATCATTTCGTATCTTGATTTATATACATAGAAAAATTCTTAGGTAGAATTTGGTGTAGATATTAGTAGCTAGTGGGTGGTTTACAAGGAATAGTCCGGTGGTTTTTGCTGATTATCTTTTAGCAATATAAGTGGTTGAAGTGGTGGTACTGAGAGAATGTATAATTATTCATTGAGATTTTTGCTGTACGGTAGCTCGTAATTGTTGATCCTTTTTATCCAGTACTGATAACAACAACTACAGCGAACGAATAACGCAACCGTACGCCAAGGCTGAATCGAATCTATTAAAAAATCTAATTTGTCCCCAAACACGACGACCACCTTTGATGAGAATCTCGCAAAAATCCACACATAACCTGTTGCTTAGCCTTATTAACATACAGACAAACAAAGGAAACCAAAAGCATGCACCCCTCGACAGAAGTCATCATCATCATCATCACCATCATCATCATTTAACCAGTAATGGCATTTGTTATCACTTTTCCAAAAGACCCTAAGTTTAAATTATCAGTATTTTCCCATCCATAAAAAAATGAAATGTGTTAATAACACTTCCTCAACATATTCAACTATTCCCTTTATATATATATATATATATATATATATATATATATATATATATATATATATATATATATATATATATATATATACATACATACATACATACATATATATATTTATATATGTACAGTATATATGTATATATATATATATATATATATATATATATATATATATATATATATATATATATATATATATATATATAATCTCAGTCCACATAACTTTGCCTTCTGTTTATAATGCACAGTCTTTTTTACCTTTCTTTTTAACTCCAGGTTCCTATTAAACAAACATTCCCTCTCGCCGCCCAACACCCGGCAAAAAAAGAATTTGAGGCCTTTTCCAACCTATTACATATATTTTCTGAAAATTCTTTATCCTGTTAAATATAGAGTACAAATATTCGGAGGCACACTAGCACTTGTTTACCGGACCTAATCTACATAAACATCTTGTTTATTACTCTTTGGCGCTATTTCTGCTTGTTTATTGGTTTTTCCCTCGCTTTTATGATGTGGCTGTCGTACGCGAGGCTCCGATTGGATAAGCTGATTCACAACGCTTTAACTCGGTCACGTTAACGGCTGGGAAATTACTGTCGGCTCTGGATAGCGTTCATAAGCGTTGGGCTTTACAGGAAATTTTCCGTATTTTGTTTTTTGTACATTCTGTGTCTTTTCATGAATG
>JANJGK010000029.1:22369678-22377381 GCA_039081455.1 Macrobrachium rosenbergii
GTTAATTATACAAATTGCTTTTACTGTTGTCGTGGAGCCTAATTAAACTTTCCTCCATTCGTTTTCCTATTCTTCCAATGCAATAAAACATCGTGCTAATCATTGACTTAATATGGGGAGGTTTTTCATGATTAATTTTTTTTTAATCCACCTGTCTCCAGTCTGAAAAAAAAAATCTAATTAACTTGTTCATTTAAGTAAAAAACTAGTCCATTTTACAGAAACAATGGAATCCATCGTTTTCCGCCACCTCACGTGAAGCCAGTATTATTTTAGGGTAAAACTGAAGGCAGTGTATTGTTGATATAAATGATAATGAGTTAAGATTATCTAATATTCTTTTATACAGCTCATATTTTTCTCTCATAAGTACTTGAGTACATTAATTGGAGGTTTTAAGATTAGTTGATGTGTCCCATCCCAACCCCACCCAGCAACTTGAAAATCTGGAAATTGCTTTCTGATATTTATTGGGAGGTGAAGGATTCCTGACGAACTGGATATGGAGTGTTTGATTATAAATGGCAACTACCCTTTTTTAGTTTTCTGTAAAAACAAAAGTATTGAGATGGCTATTTGTCTGTCCCGTCCGCACTTTTCTGTCCACCCTCAGATCTTAGAAATTACAGAGGCTAGGACGGCTGCGAATTGGTATGTTTGATCATCCACCCACCAATCATAAAAAACATACCAAATTGCAGCCTTCCTAGCCTCAGTAGTTTTTTATTTTATATAGGGTTAAAAGTTTACCTATGATCGGGCGTCCTGGCACCGCTATAGGTGCCAACAACACATGCAAACCACCCTGGACGTGGCCTGAAAGTTTCTTGGGCCACGTCCTGAGAGTTTTCATGGGCCGTGGCTGAGATTGTCATACAGCATTCTACACTGTACATAAAACTCTGTTGCGGCGAAGAAACTTAGGCGCATTTTTTACTTGTTAGTTTTTGGTAAATATCCGCAAACGATATTATCAAAGCCAGTCGTGGTTTGGCGCAAACTCATACTTCTTACCACACACTGAGGATGAAACTCAAAATGCTTTGGCCAATCAGAAGAAAAAGTAGAAGCCTCGATGATATCAGCTGCTGATATTTATCGTCAGTTTCCAGAAAAAACAGACTATTACTAATTCTTAAAAGCCAGGGAGACTTCACGGTGATGTTTTATACTTTTGAGTTTGAATTAAAATAATTCATTAAATTTTTCTAAAACAAAATAGTACAGAAGTTTAGTATTGTGGCGTATGTTTTCAGTTGTAAAAAACAGATAAATGAATCATTATTAAGTCTGAAACTAACTTACGTTGATCCTAGTGATAATTATGGATTGAAAACCGGATTCTAGTTTGGAAAACCAACAATTCTGCATAAAATAAATTTTTATGTAGCTTTGAATATTTACTGAAATCTTGTGTCCAGTACGCGTGATGATTAATTCTGCACATATTCCTAATATAAATTACTCGGCAAATCTCCGTCGTAAACATACTCAGCACATAAGCAGTTTTAACTATAAAGTTCTTGTGATTTTAGTCTATAAATCTATAACCCCCACGTATACTATTTTTTATTCATTTTTTGGGGGTAAAATGGAAGATTAGGTGGGGAGAGAGAGACAGACAGACGAGTTTCTTACTCATCTTTAATAGAACCAGTGACAAGACGCTGCTTGCTTTCGAAAATTCTGCTTCAAAGAAAAAATCCATTTTTAATGTGCTTCAGAAAGTTCTATTTTGGTATGACGTAAAAAGTTGATTATAGATACTGTAAAAACAAAATTAACATCCGATATGATAAAAAGAAAAAATTCACCGTTTAATAAGCTTCAGAAAAGCCACTTTTTAATGCGCTTCGAAAAAATTCCGTTTTCATGTAGTTCAAGAACCCTTTAGCTCTTGTTTCAAGAAAATTCCCTTCTGAAAGCGCATTGCTTAGTAAAACCTGTTAGAGAAGAACGAAGACCTTATCACGGCCTCGAGGAAAGAGCCCCTGACCCTCTCATGCCATAATCTCCTGAGTGCTCTTCGGAGATCGACCTCGTTTACCTCTGAAGAAAAAGTCGATTTTTGCCATTTTTCTCCTTCGGCGTCCTTATGTTCCTGTATTGATCAGGTCTAAGCCAAGGTCAGGTGGCTGGACCTAATGACCTATTTTAGCCGTTTCTGGTCATCGTGATGTAAACAGTAGCATTCTCACCTGCCAAACGAGTTGACCAAATCATCGAATTAGGTATGTGATGGTTGGACGGCTGCGGTTATGGAACAGTGTATGAACAGAGGACAGCAGGCTAAAATACCCCATCTCATTTAAAATGGAAAAAGGCATATGGGAATGGACATAGATTCATACACAAATCTATATGCATGTATGTGCACATTATATATATATATATATAATATATATTATATATATATATATATATATATATATATATACATATATATATATATATATATATATACATATATATATATATATATATATATATATATAAATATGAAATTTTTTTATCACACCGTGATTTATATACAATCATGAGGCTACAAATGTCGCTTAATATCAAATTCACGCTACCTCGAGAATATCTCCCGATGGAGAATTATCACCGAAGAGGAATTTTATATAAGTGATAAATGAACTGGTACCATCGGGATGCGAACCCTTAACACGGAACCTATTCAGCGACTCCCAGTAGACGTTTACCACCGCGCCATCAAGGACGGTACCAATTCATTTATCACCTATATAAATTCCCCTTCGGTGATAATTTCTCCATCGGAGAATATTCTCTCTCTCTCTCTCTCTCTCAACACACCACCCGTTCACTATCATAGAATTTCAACAGCCTTTAGGCCAGGTATTCATTATCAGGTCTACCTGTCAGTTCTTTTGCTAGTTCATCGAAACTGACGTGTAAAAACTTACGTGTAGGCGACAGTTTTATGGGCGGAATCAGTCCACTCATGAGAACGGATGAAACTGATGGAATTAGCTAAAGTTTCTGCCGACCGACTGCTAGGTGTGGGACGAATAAGCAACGATTCCGCGGACAGTTTGTTGCTGGGACTTCATCTGGGAAGGATCTCAGGTGCTCTGATCAGAATGTTAATAAATTATGTATAGGTTTGATTAATTTCATTGTTAGACCCTTCAGTGCTTCTTTTTCTGCCGTTATAAGTCAAAAATCATATAAGAATTTTTAAACAATATTTCCATGTGATACTGACAATTTTGGTATAGGGGCTAGGGCCCAATTATCCTGCCTTTTTATGAAAAGGTGTTACTATATTGAAAGCAAACTTCACTGTTCAGCCAAACCCCCATGTTCTAATTTAAACTCATTCATTAGTATTGTATGAGAATATATGTCTTTTTTTTAATAAGAAATATTTAGGACTATACTCTGTTGCGCCTTTTTATTTCTTTGCTATTATTAAGTGTATTGTTCCTCCACACCTTCGGCAAAAACACTTTCCGATACGGCTAATTAACTTCCTCGTTGGGCGGGGTGGGTTCCGTTCTCAGCTAGCACTCTGCTGGCCGCGAGTTCGAATCTCCCGACCGGCCAATGAAGAATTAGAGGAATTTATTTTCGGTGATAGAAATTCATTTCTCGCTATAATGTGGTTCGGATTCCACAAATAGCTGTAGGTCCCCGTTGCTAGGTAAACCAGTTGTTCTTAGCCACGGAAAATAAGTCTGATCCTTCGGGGCCAGCCCCTAGGAGAGCTGTTGATCAGCTCAGTGGGTCTGGTTAAAACTAAGGTATACTTACTTTATACCTCTAACTTCAACTCATGATACATATATACTTTATACTGGTTTTTAGGGGACTTTTTAACATAACATAATAAATTACAAACTCCATTATCTGTACAGTGACAGAATTCATTAACGCAGCATCAAGTATAAAGTTACACTTAGTAGTCGATAGAAAAAATTACCATTATGCAAGTCCGTGCAACATGTATAAACCAGGGACAATTCGTACCATTGGTGATGACATAAACGAAACCATTCCCTTCGTAGAAGAGTCTAAGGCAAACGGTTATTTATCGTTTTGAATAAATACACGTTGATAAAAGATAGAAATGAAAGTATATCATAATAATATATAACAATAAAACAATCATTTTATTTTCCTAAATGACGGCAATACTTTTCTTTTACTGTATAGGTTTCGAATGGAGCGGTAGCCCCCTACTTGCTGTTCTTGGGTTGTTGTAATTGCCAGGTGGTCACTATGTGTAAGTGACAGATTTTAAATTTAGCCCAAGCTTTTAGTCGGCGTTTTTCTCTTAAATCTTGTTAGGTAATTAAATATAAATAGGGGTTTGCAGAAGAGGGTGGATTCGAGAGAGAGAGAGAGAGACTCGTTGCAGATGATGCACCCTGTCGACCTCTTCCACCTGGTTTTGGTTGGGCAAAAACGACCCTACTTTGTAAGTAAAATACGCCATCGTAACGTCACGAAGCAGTCGCTATAAACAAATTCCGATGGTGAAAACGAAGAAGTAACGAAACGAATTAATGAGGAAATTCGCATTTAAACGAATAGAAGAAACATCTCGCACTTCGCGTTGGGCCCAGTAGAAGTTTAGCAGCTTGTTGGAATTCGTAGGGGAGGGAAATCCAATTCTGTTTGTCGTTATTTACAACTTTATTGATTTCGAAACAAATATCCCCTTACTAGGTGTTTCCTTTTGTTTTGTCTTTCTTCTAAACTCTTCCAGAAAACGGACATGCAATGGTAATCATAAATTATGATGAAAATACACGTAAATTAAGTGGTTTCTGTAAGTGAAAATAACGTTTTATTGAAATTTTGCTGTGTTTTTTTCGTTGCCCACTCAACCTGGCAACGTTTTTATTAAGAAAAGTCGTGAATATTTTTACACTTTTTAAAGCATTTTGTTATGCCAAAATCTATTTATAAAAATATTATATATTAAATTTAAGACTTTGTAACGATACATTTATAGAATAAGTCGGTTTTTATATTTAATAATAATAACGGTTTAAGTTTACACTGGTAGTGATACATGGCAAATGATTCCTTTCAGTATCGGTGGGAGGGAAGCTGAAACTTCGTCGGGTTCTTCTAGTTTTATGCCCTGTAGGTTTTTCAATGTTGATTTTATCAAGATAATGAACAGTTTATATTAATAATAATTATCATAAATTATGATCAAAATTCACGTAAAATTCTCATAAAAAAAATTGATGCCATAGGGGATTTGGATTTATTGTTGTAGGCTAATCATACGTCTGACAGCGCCTGGAAAGAAAAGGTGGGGGCGTCAGGTGAAAAATGGGGAATCAACCTATATAGCATTGAGGGAAAAGGTGACGGAAACCGGTAAAAAACGAAAATTTCATTTGTTTTTTTTTCTGTGTTTTGTTGTCTGTCACGGTAGTAGTGATTTGATTTTGAGGTGTAAACCTTCCTGGGGGTCACATTTGGGCCCAAGTGCCAAATTTTTGTCTGCTTCTGTCAAGCAGTTTGGGATTTCTGCAGAGAACAAACAAAACAATCATTCACTTTCATATATATATATATATATATATATATAACATTTATATAATATGCATACATGCATACATACATATAGATTTGTGTATGTATTTGCATGTGTATACAAATGAACACACGTAGACACATACTCAAATCTAATATATATATATATATATATGCTAGTGACTGGTACGATACATGTACATACGCTACCGGGGTCTAAGCAATGGACAGGCAGGGCAGCTGATCGAGACTACAAAGTCTACCCCGAAGCCAGATCAAAGTCCTTCAAAAAGAAGGCATCGTCCTTACCCCCGTGCAAATGGGGAAAAAAAGCATGTTAAAAGAAGAAGAAGAAATATATATATATATATATATATATATATATATCCTCGACCCACCGCTCAGGACCCTAAAAATTGCTGACGACCAAACTGTCAGAAATGAAATATTAGGACTTCCTTGGCGAGTGTCCTTTGAGTGCCTTAAAGGATTTCATTTTGAGAAGAGAAGATAAAAACCGGGGTCGCAACAAAGTTCATTTCTCCTAATCAGCGCGAGGAAGTTAAAAGAGAAAGCCACATTTTCTCCTAATGGGCCTTCATTAGGAAATGATTATAAAAGCTAACTAGGACCCTCATTTCAAGTCCTTGGTTTTTTTGTTTTCATCTTTTAATAATTTAAATAGATTAATTAGAGTATGTATTGAGATAGAAATATGTGGACGTATATGATTTTGTTCTTTACAAAACGCTTTATTTCCATTATATCTTTTCCTCCCAATGGTATGCAAGAAAATACGCAATATTTAATCATTGTTCATGTTTTCGTTGCGATGATACTTTTTTGTTTATGGTTATTTCACCAAATAAAAAATTATGAATATTTAATTTTGTTTGTCTTTACTAATTGTTTTTTGGCAAAAGAACAATCAGATATATAGTTTGTGGTGATCCCCATGTCAGTTTTATCGCTATTAAAAACAGCCATAATAACCAGCATATACCGTAGATATCTGGTGTTTCAGTACTCCGTTCAGTGATGCACATTGGTTTTTCTGTCTTCTATGCTTCTCTTTTATTACACTCTTCCCCTTCACATTTACCAAGATTTTTTTTTTGGTTTATTATAAACAGCCCTCTTTTCGGTTGCTTCTGGAACACGATTGCAAAACATTACAACTTTCAATATTTTTCTTTTTTACCAAGAAAGTGGTGTTGATCATACGCTTAGCCATTTCAATCTATCCGGATTTACCACCGGGTTTACACATACATCGAAGTCCCACTAACGTAAGAATCTTACGACCTGTACAACGGAAAAACAGGTGAGCGTTTCTATACAACAAACGAGCCTGTCTTGAAAAATGCCTCTGACATTATTGAAGTCTCTAATGGACCTTATTATTTTTTGTACGACTGCAGAAGTTTATAACAGTCTAAATCTAAAACAGCGTTCTATGAATTTTCACAGCTTAGTGCGAAAAGACAGACGTAAGAAGGCTTTTCATGTCATTCATTCAAAAACTTTCTTTGCATTTTTACTCCATAACTTCTCTCCCCCCCTCCGACGGCCTCCTTATACTTTAAGGACTCAGATTTTTTCTTTTTTGTTTGAGTATCTTCAAAGGGGAAAATGTGCTGACTCACATCCTCTAAACATCGAGTGCTTTTTTGGAAGACGAAGTTCATTACCGATAAGGACATCGCGAGCATCACCCAATATTTTTCTTCGTTTTCTTCTTCGTTGCTCGATTTCATCTTTCTTTTTATTATTTTTAAAAATTATAAAATTTCAATATGTGGAAAATTTGCTTAGAAAGGTAAAAACCATCTGAAAATCATATAATGGAGTTAGGATAATAATAATAATAATAATAATAATAATAATAATAATAATAATAATAATAATAATAATAATAATAATAAATTCCTCTAACTGATTTCCATCATTATCCATTCCAAAACCCTATTTTCTAACTGTTCATTGCCATATATATATATATATATATATATATATATATAATATATATATATATAATATATATAATATAATATATATATATATATATATATATATATATATATTATATATATATATATATATATTATATATATATATATATATATATATATATATATATATATATATAATATATATATATATATATATAATATATATATAAT
>JANJGK010000029.1:22379981-22397481 GCA_039081455.1 Macrobrachium rosenbergii
TGTAAGGGATTATGCTCTGCTTCCCTTTATGGGTTAGCATATATCAAATAGGGCGAGCAATAAATCCTTAATTATTCAAGAGAGAGAGAGAGAATAAAATTTTTAAACACATGCAAGAAAGTTATTAGAAAAGGTGCTGCCAAATTAGATGCATTCAGAAATGAAAATGATTGCCCATTAATGAGAATTTTCCCATTTGAAATGGGTGGAAGGCAAATGGCTAAAATAGGCACCTTATGCGCAAGGAAGTCACCTTTCTAAAACTGGGCATTTGAGCTTTTTTGGGAAGCACCAGAGATGCCTCTGCAACACCAGGGACCAAAGATTCCCCCTGGAATCCCCGGGGGATAGCCTATGTTAGTCACATTGCTATGATTCTATTTTAGAAAAAGACAGACAGCACAGTTCTTTTCCGAAGCTCATTCAACATACGGATTCCATCCTTGGCTCCAAGGACCTGTAGTCGGCTCCAGGATGGATTCCGTGTCTTCGAGGACCTTTAGAGAGCAGGAACTGTTGTGTGTCTTTTTTCAAAATAAAGTTACGTCAGTTTGACTAACTGCGGGTATCCTTCGGGGATTTCGGAGGGAATCATTGGTCTCTGGTGTTGCACGGGGGGACTTTGTTGCTGAGCTGAGAATCCTGAAGGCCCTGTTTTGATGAGGTGTGCCTTGGCTTGATTGCGGAGCTCAGGGACCCTGATTATCCAAGGGGTCCTCCTCGCTCCCTTCTTACAGAAACCTGTAATAGAAAGGGCGTCCCCTTTCGGCCAATGTGCCCACAAACCCATTTCAAATGGGGTAATTGTCCATGTAAGGATAATCTCTTAAGATGAATGTCTTATGATATTACTTTTTCTAATAATATCTCTCTCTCTCTCTCTCTCTCTCTCTCTCTCTCTCTCTCTCTCTCTCTCTCTCTCTCTCTCTTTTGAATTCCTCGTCAATAAATCCTCCACTGGCTTTAAGATCAGTGATTTAAATCGTTGACAATTTCGATTTAATTCTAGAAGTAAAATGAACAACGACACATGAAGCAAATATAAATAAAAAATATATATATTGCTATAGTAAGCATAAGTATATATATATATATATATATATATATATATATATATATATATATATATATATATATATATATATATATATATATATATATATATATATATATATATATATATATATATATTTATATTTATATATATATATATATATATATATATATATATATATATATTTATATATATATATATATATATATATATATATATATATATATATATATATATATACATATATATATATATATATATATATATATATATGTATATATATATATATATATATATATATATACAAATATATGCTTTTGGGGAAAAGTTTTTCTTGTATGCAGATTTCGTTGAATTCGATGGCGGTTTGGTTATTGATCAACTTTTTATTAGTTTCACAATACTTTCTAAATCTTCTACGTTCTTCCAAATGTGGTTTATGAATATAGAAACGAAGATTAAGTCTGTTCCATTTACTGGGAGCACAACACCACAGCTGTTCCGTCACTTGTCGTGACCTCTTCCAAGTGTACAATATTATTTGTTGTTGTTTTTGATTAAGCTGTCTTTATGCCAGCACGGGCTCTTGCCCATAGAGCAGCCTGTAAATACATTATCTTCGTGTTCTGTTTTATTACATGATCCGGACGGAATTGTAACGTTCATAAACAATACATTTAAACACGGTACAGTGTAGGCTAATAGAGTACAAAAATTATTTTCACGGAATATAAGTTATGCAAAAATAACACATTTCAATAAGGTTTACAATTACCAAAAAATTTTTAGGTGAGCTATAATGAAAACAAAAACCACGTGTTCTGGTTTCTTGGCAACAAAAGAAAATTTAAATAGGGGTGCGGGAATACGGATTATGGGGAAAGGATGAAGGTAAGGGACTGAGTTGGAGAGAGAGAGAGAGAGAGAGAGAGAGAGAGAGAGAGAGAGAGAGAGAGAGAGAGAGACGTGATTCAAGAAGTGTTGTTGCCATTATTTGAGTTATTTTTATATTTCGGTGTTAGATGATATAGGCCGCCTACAAGATGGGAGCGATTTTTCCTCTTCCAGTTGGCGGTTCAGGTTTGGTCTTTGCAATGAAATGCAGGCCGATTCTGCTATGATTAGTCGGTGGAGATTTCGTTCCGTACAGATGATGTTGGCGTTCTCCGCTAGTTCCTGGGTCGTCGGTTTTCGGTTGTGATGATCGACGCAGTGTTGGTGGATGGCTCCATTATTACGACGGGCCTGTAGACGTCTTTTTAGCGTTGTAGAAGTGTGTCCAACGCTCGTTTTTTTCGGAGGACTGGCACATCCTCCCTGGGAGATTGAAACGGTAAACGACGTTGGCGCTGTTCTCTTCGTTCGGGTTCTGGTTGGTGTTGCCCCTCTTTACGTGAGAAGCAGTCAAAAATAGGATTGCAGTAAATACGAACTTGAACCCGTCCGAAGGGGGCTTTGGGCATTATCCCTCAGCTGATTATGCTGGTAATCGCCTTCTTTGCTTCTTCAAATATTTCGCTATATTCAGTCCGTTGATAAATTTTGATTTTTTTTATCATCGTCACCTGCAGTTCTGGTTTTCACTGTTGTAAAATTGTTCAGTTTTCTTTCTTATTGCATCTTGTATTAGTTCTTCTTGAAATCTGTGTTTGGTCAGGAGTGGCTGGACTCGCTCGATTTCAAGGTGAGTCTCCCAGCGCGTGGAACAGTGGGTTATAGCTCTTCTCTTGATATAGGCATCAACCACCGACCGCTTGTAGGCTAATGGGCACTCCCCATATATATATATATATATATATATATATATATATATATATATATATATATATATATATATATATATATATATATATATATATAGATAGATAGATAGATAGACATACACATACATACATACATATATATGTATATATATATACACATACATACATAATGTTACAGGGAATATGGGAAATCATGGATTTCACGAAATCCCTAGGGAATTTGTGAAATGACCAATTCGCTTAGAAATATACAATCCCCGAGCGCTAGTATTGAACACGGCGAAACAATGATTCATCTACACTGTTTTTCCGTGTTTAGTGCTATCCCCTGGCGGATCAAATGTTTCGCCGTGTTTAGCACTAGCCCTTGGGGAATCAAATGCTCTTGGGACATTTGGTCTCCCAGGTGTTAGTACTAAACATGGTGAAACGTTGTAGATGAATCAATTTCCCCGTGTTTAGTACTACCCCTCGAGGATCAAAATAATGTTCCTAAGCAAATTAGTCATTTCACAAATTCCCTAGGGATTTCGAGAAATCCCTGATTTCACCTATTCCCAGTAACACATAAATATATATATGAAATTTTTTTATCACACCGTGTTTTATACAGTATACAAACATGAAGCTACAAATGTCGCTTAATATCAAATTCACGCTACCTCGGGAATATCCTCTTCGGTGATAATTCCCCATCGGGGATATTCCCGAGGTAGCGTGAAAATGATATTAAGCGACATTTGTAGCTTCATTTTATATATATATATATATATATATATATATATATATATATATATATATATATATATATATATATATATATATATATATATATATATATATATATATGTATGTGTGTGTGTATGTATGTATGTATATAAAACCCACAATTTTCTCTCTCTCTCTCTCTCTCTCTCTCTCTCTCTCTCTCTCTCTCTCTCTCTCTCTCTCTCTCTCTCTCTCTCTCGGCAAGACAAACAATAGTTGCTTCTTGAACCGAAGATTTATCGCCGGGATTCTTGGCAAGTAACTCCAAGGAAGATACGGTCCATTCGTTCACGTAAATTGGCAATAATGTTTCTCGAGCATTTGGAATTGTCTTTGCAATTTATGAGAGTTATCCCCTAAATCATTGATAAGGGGAACTCTCATTATTTTTCGATGCTATACCTTTGGCGAATAGGGACTTTTATTCGCGCAAATAAATTAATAAATATAGACCAATTTTTTCATTTACGGACATTATTTACTTTTGGAATAGAGAAATAGTCTTGAGCTATACAGCCAAATGCAACACGTCTTAGTTTGCTGGGTTAAAGTAAGTAATTTTTGGATGGATATTTTATTTATTTCACTCATAAAACTCGAATTCTAAGAATTTCGATGGAAATTGTTTCTAAAAGTATTAATAGCCATAATGGTCCGTTAGATTAGATATATCATCACACATTTTACAATGTTTTTTAGCCATGCTTATCATTACGGAACTTGAGTCGTATGACAAATAAATAACAATTTTGTTTCCCTTCGCAATGGGATTCTAACCGACGCACGGTATTAAGTGATACTATAGTTTACTTCAGTATTTTTCAATCCCACTAGGAGAGGGGAAGCATTTCCATTTATTCCTTGTAAAGATGGCGGGCTTTTAATGACAAGCACATCCAAAAAGTATTAGGATATTAAGAGATTAAGAGGTCATTGTGGGCCATTGATAATACATGAATAATACACACACATACGCACACACACACAATCATAAATAAATAAATAAACAAATAAATATTATATATATATATATATATATATATATATATATATATATATATATATATATATATATATATATATGTGTGTGTGTGTGTGTGTGTGTGTATATGTGTGTGTGTGTTTGTACAAAATTACATTAAAAATGCATTTACTTAACAATTATATGTTTCCGCGGCGTCTTCCTGAAAAAGAAAAACACCTGCTATCAAAGGAGAATTCCCCATCGGGAAGGACACGCGTAGCATCTTGCATTTCTTAGCTGTATAAATTGTGCACATCTGAAAATGTAAATAATTACTTGTCTCTTAACGCAGGAAATGAAAGTAACATTCCTTCTTTATTCCAAATTCTTTAACGGGTCTCAGGCTGCTTTCATTCTCTTCTAGCAAAGAGAAAACATGTTAATACCTTTTAGTTTCCTGTAAAAGAAAACTATTGACATGGCTATTTTTCTGTCCGTCCGCTATGTGTCCCTGAGTAAGTGAAAAAATAAAACTCCTGATAACAAGGGAGAATTCCACCTCGGGAAGGATACACGCAGCGTCTTGCATTTCTTAGCCCTGTAAGTAGAGTACAGCTAAAAATGTAAATGATGACTCGTCTCTTATGCAGGAAATGAAAGTAATACTCCTCCTTCGTTACAAATTCTTTAACGTGAGTCAGGCCGCTTTGTTTCCCTTAAAGTAAGGAGGAAAAAATTATCATAAATTTTCTGAAGAGTGCTTTGTCATTAACAGCAACGACATTGCTTCCAGGTGCTACATAAGCCTAATTCTCATCTTAAAAGTAAATTTTTACTCCCTTTTAGGAAGGGTGTATATTTTCGGTATTTTTTTAGCATTGCATTGCAACCCTGAAGTACCCATGCTTCTTAGGTTATTATAATTCATCGTATGACTCCACTATACGAATGAAAAATGTCTTCAGCTAAATTCCAGTCGTGGAAACAGAATCCAAAGAGGAAAAAGCATTGATATGCTTCATGTGATTTGTGGAAACTTGAGTTGTTTTAAGGCTTTGCTGTAAAACAAGCATGAGAGAGGGAGAGAGTATATGACCACGGGGTAGGCTAAATTCTCTATTTATATTATAGAATACATTTTAGTTCAAGTGGTAGATATTATGCGCAAATAGATACACATACACACACACACTCAAACACACACACACACACAAACGCGCTATGCAGAAGCACAAAGATAAAAGCTTTACATTGGAAATTCCTAACGTGGGAAGGCAGTCTAAAAATCGCGAAATATGGAGAGGTGAATCGTTTTTTCTAGTCCTGGTATTTGACCCTGGTATTTAGCAACTGATCATTTAACAAGGACTTTAATATCATTCCGTTACTTACAGAGGATTTATTTAGTTATTTATTTATTTATTTACCCAAACTACGGTACAGCAACCAAAGTCATCGACACCGTAATTACAATTCAGCTGTTGTCTTGTTCCAGCTGAGGAATTTCTACCAGACCATGAACGATACCGACGTGGTCATTCCACATCCAGTGGGATTGAAGTTCCAATTCGTAACTTCATTCAACTTCCATCCTGTGTAAGAAATTGACGGTATTGCTTTCAGGAGGAAATACTGAGAGAGAGAGAGAGAGAGAGAGAGAGAGAGAGAGAGAGAGAGAGAGAGAGAGAGGGAGAGAGAGAGAGACAGAGAGAGAGAGAGAGAGAGAGAGAGAGAGCGAGAGAAACTTGGTCTCACCTTCTCCCAAACAACTTTTTCAGTTTTCGGATCTTGATGAGACAAGCAAAGAAAACAAGATAGTTCGGAAACCCGAAGAAACTCTTCTTTTTAGACTCATTTCAAAATACTTGTTTGGTTTTCGAAAAGCGATGAGCAGAAACCCATTGTTTTCGAAAGGGAGGAAGCTTGTAAACTGAGGCAAATTTTGCCAAACCTATTTGTAGACGTTCTGAGTTTTCGAAAAGCATTCGCACAATCTGAGTGTAAAGGAGACTGGGAAAATAAATTTTCCTTCAAGAATATTTGTACAGAGGCACTTAAATGTATAATTAAAAAGAATAAGTAATATTTATGAATGACTGAAATTCAGTATATTAATCTGAATTTCAAAATTTCAAACTATATACATATATCTTTTTCTTGCAGCTACCTAATCTCTTCGTAATAAAATACTAATTCAAGGTGATGTTATTTTAGCGGTAAAAACATGGAAAACTGATTAACTAGAACGCATAAATTACATAATATCCCATTTCCGTTGTTTTACAAATTTTTTTCTTATCAAAAATAAAGTACTACTACTGATCGACATGAAAGATTCTTACTTTCAAATATAATTTAGAATCACTCCCCTTTCATATATGTAGAGGCAGATATTCAGTGTTGGTATTCCAACAACTTTTTTTTAATCATAATTCAAGCTTTAGAACTGGCGAAGGCCATAATTAATGAAGTGGTTTCTAATTAGTTGAAAAAATAAGTACATTGCCCTTTTATATTCTGTTAATCAAATTCAGGCCTGCTATAACACATATCATACCACTATTATTTCAGATATAAGAAAAAATTTAATATTAATTACGTATTAGGCATAAATCTATTTTGCCTTGTGAACAAGGTAACAGTAGGATCACGTCGGTTATTGACTTTATAAAACGGGCGTTGGAATGAGTGTAAGCAGAAAAACGTATTTCCTCTGAAAGTGTAAATCCACGAACAAACAGAAAAAGAAAACAAGAAGCTGTTCATCGATTGTCCGCCCTTGCTGATGCTTTTCACGGGATTCTAGGGTCTTTACTACCTAATTCCTAAACATATCGATTCTTCCTTCTGTAAAATAGAGTAGACTTGATCGTTAATATTCTAACTAAATCCACACACATACACACACACGCATATATATGTGTGTGTGTGTGTGTGTGTGTATTGTACGTTTGTATGTAGTGTATACTGGTACGCTATGGACTTTGCCAACAATTAAGGAAAGTAGGTAGAAATGCCGTTATGTCTCTTAAGTTTCTGGAAAAACAGATTTAAATCTACATCACTCTATCTATCTATCTATCTATGTATATATATATAGTATATAAATATATATATATATATATATATATATATATATATATATATATATATATATATGTGTGTGTGTGTGTGTGTGTGTGTATGTATATATACATATATATGTATAAATTTCTGACTCACATCGGGATCGAACCCAGGTCTTTCAATTGAAAGGCAAGAGCGCTGTGTTCGATCCTGATGTGAGTCAAAAATTTATTTCTGTTCCACACATGATTGTGTGTTGATTATTTCTACATATATATATATATATATATATATATATATATATATATATATATATATATATATACATACATATAAATAGATGTTGAAATAAAATCTTTTCTCCAGAAACACAACAGACATAATGGTCCCTCTACCTAGTTTCGGCAGTTGTTGGCAAAAGCCATAATGTCCCAGTGTCATCTCTGAGCAGCCATAACACTGAAGTTGATGGCTCATTGAACTGATCTATTACTACAGATATGGGCCATTATGAAAAGCCTTGGGAAATTACGGCGTCGATGACCATTGGCCTTGTAACGCCGGTAACATTAATAGATTAATCGAGGAAAAGCATCCTTTCAGACCTCTTTCGATATATATTTAAAAAGTGATCGAGTTTCTCCTGGTTGAAACGTTCCAGGAAATTAAATTCCATAATATTCATTTCTGATGATTTGATATTAGGATTAAATGGGATATTTGTGGGTGTTATTACATTAATCTGTAGCTGATGCCACGGGTTTTAATCGAGTTTCTAAGTAGTTATTCCAAATATGGAAGCAATATTATACATATCAAAATTAGGTCGTTCGCTTTCGATTAAAGATATAAAAATGTTCTGCCACACTTAGTATTTGTTAAGTATACATGTATATACGTATCTATGCATATATATATATATATATATATATATATATATATATATATATATATATATGTATGTATGTATGTATGTATATACTGTACACACACACACATGATTATAACCACTTTAACACATGATTCGTTTGTCACACATCACCACAGGGGAAAAAATGAGAACGGGTGTAGGTCCTGAACAGCTTCAAATTTATTTCCAAGTCATTGACTAAGGACTGATACATAGTATTAGAAATCACAATATATATACTACAGAGACAGTACTGACGAAAATACACAACCGGCTGAGGCTGCGGATCCACCACTGATAGGTGTTAATGGGGGGAGTGGTTTCAAAACTCATTAGGGCTAGTGTTAGGCCCTGTCCACACTAGCGGGCATGCCCGTCGGGCACTTCCAGCTGTTTATATTTTCTCTCACTTCTAAAGCAGTGTTACCAGACAATAGCATCGTTCTGCTCCATAATCGGTCGGTCAGTATAGTGGAACGGTTATGGGAACAGTGTTTGCCTGTCGGGCAGTGCCCGCTGGTGATGACAGGGCCTTAGTAAAAAGTTAGGTATACCTTAGTTGAACCAGGCCACTGAGCTGATTAACAACTCTCCTAGGGGTGGCCCGAAGGATTAAAATTGTTTTACGTGGCTAAGAACCAATTGGTTACCTAGCAACGGGACCTACAGCTTATTGTGGAATCCGAACCACATTATAGCGAGAAATGAATTTCTGTCACCAGAAATAAATTCCTGTTATTCTTCATTGGCCGGTCGGATATTCGAACTCGCGGCCAGCAGAGTGCTAGCTGAGAACGGAACCCACTCTCCCAACGAAGAACTAACAGGGCCTTAGAAATCACAATATACTCTCAAGGGAAAAACCGACAAACAGATAGACCGTAGGATACCACAAATCCACATTAGTACTGCTGCCCCCGTATTTTGTTTACAAATATGATAATCCTTTTTCTATTATCTGTACTGCCTTCCTGAAATTTTAACATTTTTCAGATTTCTTTTAAATCATAGGGTCAAGTTTTCACATGCCTTGACTGATACTCATATTGTGGCCATAACTTTCTTTTATAAAGCTAGATTCAGTGATGTCCCATTCCAGTGCATTATTAGAATACGCTATCTTTTTTTGTCCTTTCCCAGTTGATGGCATGAATGTTCTCACTAACATGTACAAAAATCCCACAGTTCACCCCTGCTTATCACACATTTTTTATGTCGTTATACCCTCTTCCCCAGTGCCAATATAAAAGTTGTCACAAGACTTACATGAAACACATACTGTAAAAGAACTATCCCAACAAGTCAGTACTGTCTCCGTAGTATATACAGTATAGTGTGGTATCTAACACTATGTATCAGTCTGTCAACAATGGCTTGGTGATGTGTGAGATATATACCGAGTGTTTCGAAATTAGAGCCCCCCCCCCTCCACAGAACAAATGGATAGTTATGAAGTTTTCTGCTATAGCCTATCTCCAAGTACATTATTTTAAATTTCTATTAAGCTATTTTTCATTCCACATTTCTTGTATTTTCAGACTGAGTGGTGGAGTTAGATACAGCCATGGCTAGCGACTCGGAGGAAATCAGATGGATTGACCGAATCTGGGCTATAACCTTCAGACTGTCATCGCGAAATGAGTGAGAATCTTGGAAGGCCTAAAGTCCTTTCTCAGGAGTCAAAAGACATCATAGCAGAGGCAGTGGGTAGACCAAGAAAGTCTTTACGTAAATTGGCGCTTGAACTAGAAATAAAAAGGGGAAAGAAGAGAAGTTATAGTGCTGTGTATTGTGAGTTGAAAAAATCTGGTGTCAAGCCATTTCATGTTATCAGCAAGCCCAACATCACTCAGAAA
This sequence comes from Macrobrachium rosenbergii, assembly GCA_039081455.1. NCBI lineage: Eukaryota > Metazoa > Arthropoda > Malacostraca > Decapoda > Palaemonidae > Macrobrachium > Macrobrachium rosenbergii. The sequence continues at coordinate 22,390,363 of JANJGK010000029.1, forward strand.
CAGAGAGAAGACCGTGCATGGTTTTGTGGTTCATTTCTTAAAGATTGGGATGAAGCTGACTTTCTCCATGTTGCTGCATTAGATGAATTCTTCATTTACACAGTTAGGAAGCCAAATGATAAAAATGACATCATTTGGGCTGCAAAGTTGGATGATATCAGAGATGACGTACGCTATCGCCAAGTTGTGAAATTGCCTGAATGTTAGGGAATTTTTCTCTGTTTCACAGCCAAACAGTTAATGTGGATCATCAAAGAAAAAGGACAGTCATGGAATGGCAAATACTTCAGAGAAACTGTGCTTACTGGTGGAATATTTCCTTTCCTCAAAGACCCTGAAAATGTGTTATCTGTTGAAGAAGTCACATTTTTGCATGATAAGGCACCATGTTTCAAGGCTCTTCAGACAAAAGAGCTGCTTCGAAACAGTGGTATCGATTTCTTCTCGTCAAGTGAATTTCCAGGTAGCTCCCCTGACCTTAATGTGTGTGAAAACATTGGTAGTATCTTAAAGGATCGTGTTGAAGCGCGCACAGTGAACTATAATGGTATACCAAGCCTCGATGACCAGCGAAGAGAGGTGACCGAAGTGCTCAGGGAAATGGAGTTTGAGTCTCAGCTTTTTTGCGATTTGCTGAAATCATACCCTTCAAGAATGCAGGCTGTGGTACAGGCAGATGGAGGCCACACAAAATATTAAATACTTAGAGAGAAACTTAATTAAATACCTGTTCTGAATTACATTTGTTTTTGTCCATATCAATTTTAGTTTATGCTGTAGAGGGGGCGCCTCTAATTTCGAAACACCCTGACCGTATATGTATATGTATATATATATATATATATATATATATATATATATATATATATATATATATATGTTTGTGTTTGGGTGGGTGGGTATGTGCGTTTTAGTATGCATGAGTGCGAGATTTTCCCTATACGCTCTTCGCTCTACTAGTAAAATACAGTATTTTCTCTCACCTAAATAAAAAAAAGAATTGTTCTAAATGCAAAAGTTTACGGTCGTCCATGAATATATTCTTTGGAGAAAGATATTAAAATAGTTTCCTCTTCAAAACTCCATCAAGGAGACAAAGATTTATATCTAAGGAGGAATAAAGTTTATGGAGAGTCAGAAATTCCAAGAATCTCAGGCAATAAAAACACTAATATAATTTTTCCCTTTGCTTTTTCGCACTTTTTCTCGTCGTTGACACCTCACGAAATTATATTCCTTCCGAGAATCTCAACAGTCATTGAAATTCTGTGTAAAATTAAAATTCTCTGTAAAATTAAAATTCTGTGTAAAATTAAGCCGAATGTGTCTCCAAATTATTTTTCTGTGTAACGAAGAAAGTCTGTGGGTACTAAACTCCACGATGAGACTTGCCGTCGTTCAAAACGATATATTTCTTCTCATCAGTAGCCCATATTTAAGTATTCATAAAGAAAGTACCTTAGTTCGAGCTTTGCAACGGCACGTAACGTCCCTGGGATCGAGTCTTCCCATCTAATCTTTTTCATATGCTATCGTCATTCATCGCTTATTATCAGTAATAACAGATCATACATACACACACACACACACACATATATATATATATATATATATATATATATATATATATATATATATATATATATATATATATATTAGGGCTGTACCGATACTATCGGTATCGGTATCGGTATCGGGAGTATCGGCCATTTTGGAGAGTATCGGTATCGGTATCGGTATCGGGAAAATAATTCCGGTATCGGCCGATACTTTAAAAAAAAGGCTTATCTACATGGCGCATATTGTAAAGAAATTGGGTTTACATAATTATCAAATATAGCGAAAACAAATCAATTTATGCCGAATGAAAAATAATGTGAAACATGATTATATTCATACACAACAGTAGTGCAATACAGAATTGCTAACATGGTAGTAGATACAGTACGAACATTGAGCGCTAAGACCGTACAGGTCGGGTACACGTCCCTATGACACACTGTCGTGTGACTCGTGTTGACTGAATGACCGTGTTCAGTTCCTGTCCACTGTCGCCGTACTATGTTGCAGGTTTGTAACCAGTGACAATGTGCATCACGATATCAATGGTATCTTAACTAATATCTTAAATTCTTAACTTTAAGAAATGAGTTTCACTGAAAAATGAAAACTTATGGCCAAAATATTAGATTATTGTTTAAATATAATGTTAAGTTTTATTGTCCATAGAATTGATACTAACTTGAGTTTTCAAAATAATTTCTCAACTATTTTAAGTGAAAATTTATAAGTATCGGTATCGGTAAGTATCGGTATCGGTATCGGCCAGAAACAAGGTATCGGTATCGGTATCGGTATCGGTCGAAAAAGTGGTATCGGTACAGCCCTAATATATATATATTTACATATATATATATGTATATATATATATATATATATATATATATATATATATATATATATATATATATATATATACATAAAATTTTTATATTCCTTTTATAATGCACAAAGACCAGAATTACTCGTGGCATGTAAATTACCCCAGGTCGAAATTACTGGAGAAGTAGATCACTAAGCTTACCTGACATTGTAAGCTTCCTTACAAGACGTACTTATACCTGTTCATTTTTTTTATTCTAAGAGGTAAAACAATAACAAAAACATTATTGGAACTTTTGAACATTAATTAAGATGCTTTTAGTACTGGCAGGTAATTGCAGCAATAATGTGTGCAAGATTTAATCACTCTACCTGAGGGGATCGAAATATAACGCGACATTCTTACCAGACAGAAAATCCGGTTAGATAGAACCCGTTTCATCTCTCATCTGGCACTCAGCTTCTGTCTCCTGGAGAAATTCTTCTCACGTTCTTCCCCTGACCGGGAGAGAGAGAGAGAGAGAGAGAGAGAGAGAGAGAGAGAGAGAGAGAGAGAGAGAGAGAGAGAGAGGTGCATCCAAGAGGTCATGCAAGATAAAGCAAGTTTGCAGAGGGTCTTGTGCAAACTGAATTTCGCTCTGCTAATTTAGGGCGGAAGTTGTGTCTGGACACATTCCTAAGTTTTAGTTTTCGCTTCTTTTCATGTTAGCTTTCTCTTATAGAATCCACATCTTTATTTTGATGATCATAACCGAATGAGAATATAAATACTCTCTAATTCCTTTCAGTAAAGAACTAATTTCGAATAGCATGCACGTACGGATAGCAGCGTCTTTGCTAGATGATGGACATGGAGTTTAAGTTATCGGTGATAGTATACATTATCAGAGGTGTTTTTATTGGATGACTGGTATTTTCACTTAAGTATATCTGTCTTTGATAATCTAAATTTCTAAGCGTGTATATATTAATTCTATGTAGTGTAGGAATTGTAGTCGAAAGAAATGTTCAAGTTATTGTTATAAAAAGCAAGGACTTATAAAAATCCAATTGAAAGTCCGAGGTCCGAATTTTTCCATTAAAAGACCTTTTAAATACTCATTATATCTGCGCAAATGACTTCTGCCAGGGCCTACCCATACCCTAAAGTGTTCAGTACACTTCAACACTGTACGAGTCAGAAGAATGAATATTGAAAATAATGTAATGTCAGTTGAGTGGGGATCAGATCGATAACCTGCCCTTGTAAACAAGTATTATTAAACCAAAACAACAGATAAACTTCAAAGCGATGTTGCAATATTAATAATTCAATTAAAGGATCAACTAGCCAGAGCTTGGCTACATCTGCAAATCAATAGATCCATCTCATCTGCAAATACTGATATTCAGCTCAGTGGTTTGGTTAAACTATTTTTTTAATAATAATAATAATAATAATAATAATAATAATAATAATAATAATAATAATAATAATAATAATAATAATAATAATAATAATAATAATAATAATGGAGAAACAAATCCACAGTTATTTATATACACATATATTTAAAGATAAATCTGTTCATATGCGTAACTATGGATTTTTTCGCCATTTCAAGGCTATGGGTATTTGTTATATAATAATAATAATAATAATAATAATAATAATAATAATAATAATAATAATAATAATTTGCAAATGCTGAAAGATAATTAAATTAAACATTAGTAGTAGCCGATGTGGACGAAGAGCAACATCTGATCTGTCGTGCTGAAGCAACGAGGGTCACGTGACCACCACTAGCACTGATCCTCGACGGAATTATGAGAGTATTCGGCAACCTATAACGAGGGAGAGCATCTGGTAATATTAGTATGTCAGAAGTTTCATTATATGAAAAAAAGACAAAATCAGATTAAATTATTTGTTCAGCGACGAAAATCAACGTTAACGAGTTTGAACTAAGACTTTGGACACCATTTCACCTGTGATGACATGACAGGGATAAATAGTTGATACCGATATTTTTTATTAGAAAAACCTTGAAAAATATCATTATATTACATGTTTCATGACTGTCAAGTAAAATTTACACATTTAATTCCAAGATTAACTTTTTTTTATCAGTTTGAGTGTTTTTTTTCTAAATTACGTAGAATATATATATATATATATATATATATATATATATATATATATATATATATATATATATATATATATATATATATATATATATATATATATATTTATAGTTGTGTATATGTAGAATCTACTGGTCACTTTTTACCAGATGCATATGTAATTGTTATAGCCACAATGCCCTCTTAACTTCTCGAATTCTTCGCGTATCCAAAAAGCGCGAAAAATTCGAGAAGTTAGGAGGGCATTGTGGCTGTTACAATTACACACACACACACACACACACACACATATATATATATATATATATATATATATATATATATATATATATATATATATATATATATATATATATATATATATATATATGTGTGTGTGTGTGTGTGTGCGTGTGTGTGTGTGTGTGTGCGTGTGTGTGTGTGTGTGTTTTGTGTGTGTCGTATTAGCCTGCATTGTGTGAATGTGCACACTACGCTCTATTCAATACTTACAACAATATTAGTGTTGAGATTTCTGTTTGAATAAAACGGCGGGATATCAATTAATCTTTCAATATCAATTAATCTTTCGTCACCAATCATTTAGCAAATAAAAGTGAGATCTTTGACCTACCAATCCGTTCAATATTTTCTAAAAAAAGATCTGTTGGAAACAGAAAACGTATTCTCATAATGCACTGGAATGGAATATCATTGAATCTAGGTTTATGAAAGACTTATGGCCACAATATGAATATCAGTCAAGGCATGTTTGAACTTAACCCAATATTTTTAAAAGGAATTTGTAAAATGTTCAAATTTTAAGGAAGGCAGTACAGATGTATGGAAAAAAGGATTATCATATTTGTAACACAGCATGGTGCTACAGTGCTAATGGGTTTTTTCGCCCCCAACTGACACCTATCACGTGTGGATTTGTTGTTTCCTACAGCCTGAATTTTTACCGATATTGTCCCTTGAGAGTATATTGTGATATTCCAAATTCCAGCGATTCATTTCGTGCTTTTGCATGTAATGAATTCTTTTTGCTTTCATCCGACGACCTTATACCAATAAAACCAGTACGATGCGGAAATATGAATTCGACCTCCAAAGAAAGACATTTTATTTCTGTCGTAGCTAACTAGTTCCTCATTGGAGGGGTTGGTATCGTTCTCGTCTAGCACGCTGCTGGGCCCGCGTTCGATTCTCCGACCGGCCAATGAAGAATTAGAGAAATTTATTTCTGGTGATAGAAATTCATTTCTCTTTATAATGTGGTTCGGATTCCACAATAAGCTGTAGGTCCCGTTGCTAGGTAAACAATTAGTTCTTAGCCACGTAAAATAAATCTAATCCTTCGGGCCAGCCCTAGGGGAGCTGGTAATCAGCTCAGTGGTCTGGTTAAACTAAGATATACTTAACGTTTTTTCTGTCGTAGCTAGTAGAGTGTCACGTGTGACTTCCTGTGGAAGTGAAGAGGATACCTCCAGGGTCGAATATGAGCAGTTAGGTGTCCTTTGTTTTACGTATTGCTATTATTTCAACTCCCACTTCATTAAGGATGCATCTTGACTACAGTAAACCATTCATAAACACACGTCGGATCTTTCCTAGATAGCGATCTCCAAGGGTTGTAACCCGGTATGTCCACCTTTGCGGCGTGTTTGGGTACCGGTACAAGCCCGTTGGGGATTACGGTAAACACATAAACAAAAGACTGTAAATATCATGGAGATAATGACCCCCAAGAAATATTAATCTTAGACAACGACCCCCGAAACCCCTTGGGGGTCACTATCTAGGAAAGATCCCACATGTCGGTAACTTATCGAACACACTTCACAAACAGGTTGATTAAAAGTTAACGATTTACTGGCAATTTTACATAGCGTTTCATACATTGTCCCGGAGTTATGATCGTTGCCATGTTTTCAACCGGTTTGTGATATATAAGCAACAAGTTGTCGACGATATATTTTCTTGCAGTGTGGACACATCTTTCTTGCTTATTAAGTGTCACAAACTCGTTGAAAAAGCCAACGGCCTTAAGTAGAGGACGAATCTTTGCAAGTACTTGTTAATTATATGAGCACTGATTATGATGCAAATAAGTCATTAACTTGTTTCAACCTTTTTGTGATATATTTGCAAAAGCTACCAACATGTGTTTATGTTAATCTCTGCCTGACCGTAGTGTGGATGCACCATAATGTCTGAATAGTTTCACTCTGCAATATATACTGATTATACTCATTCTCTTAGGAGTAGGTAGCTGATCATATATATATATATATATATATATATATATATATATATATATATATATATATATATATATATATATATATATATATATATATATATATATATATAAATGTCATAGTGATTTTACATACTAGTCAAAAAAAAATTTTCACTGCATTTTCCACCTTTGGCTTAAGCATTTGATATACAAAAGTGTGAAGCTGCAAGGATCTCCTCCCTTACTCTTCTTCCATAATCAGATAGTTAACTGTTCGGTAACTTGTCAAGAAGTATTTTTCGTTATTTTAATCAGATTTTGGCAAACCAATCTTCATGTCCTTTAATTAACACTATAGTGCGAGGATGTTATAATAAAGACTA
>JANJGK010000029.1:22402481-22407481 GCA_039081455.1 Macrobrachium rosenbergii
AGCGCATCATTGTTTAATAATCTAAATTGTTCAAGATATACAGCATATTTGAATCTTATGTAGTAAAGGAATTCAAATTGGAAAAAATGTTCAATTGACTGTAATAAAGAATAACTATTGATAATAAAAGTTAAAAGTCAGTGGCCTGGAATTCTCATATTACTCTCTCTTGATTATTCATTACTTTTTTCGCAAATTCATTTCTTTTAGGTCCATTCCTTAACCCCAAAGGGTTCAGTACACCTCAGTAATACTCGATGGAGCTTTGGTAGTATTCAGTAAATTTTGTGTAGGAAGAACGAATATCTAAAAAAAAAAAAGTTCAAATTACTTGTTTAGTAGGAATAATCAACTCTATTAATTTAATCTAAGATTCTAGATATTATTTCACCTGTTACAACATTACAACAATAGATATTTAACACAGACTCAACTTTCAAAATATAAAAAAAATATTGCATGTCTTCATGAAAGTCTTACATGAGTAGCTTGGGGCTAAATACAACTGGTTGCTTTGCTAGGTAGAGTTTATAGAAACCACAAACAAACACACACACACACAGCCACAATTACAAAATCTTTTATAGTGTGGGAATTTCTGTTTGAATAAAAAGACTGGAAATCAATTAATCTCTCATAAACAGTCCTATAGCCAGTAAAATTGATATCGTTCACCTAACAGAACGCTGAATAATTTTCTGAAACATCTTTTGGGGATTCCGTAGTAATATTCCAAATCCCCGCGTTTTCATTTCATGCTTGTGCCTTAAAGTAATTCTTTTTTAAAACATCCGACGACTTTGCACCAATAAAAAGCACTTCGATATGGAGATGTGAATTCGACACCAAAGTGAGACATTTCAATTTTGTCGTAGGGGAATTGCCACGTGTGACTTCCTATGGAAAGAGGATACTTCTGGTGTCTTTTTTTAACTCCCAATTTTCTAAGGGAACTTCTACACTACAGTAAAATATGTCATGAACACTTCGGTAACTTATCTCAGACATCAAAAAATGATAAGTCCAAGTTAGCGACTTATTGGAAGTTCTAGCTAGTGCTTCATGCGATTATTTAGCATTGGCCAAAGATTCTCCCTCCACTTACGCTCGTTGACAGGTTTTCAACATGTTTGTGACATATGTGCGATAAGTTGTCGACGTGTCTTTAGGACATATTTTACAATAATATGGACGCACCCTCATCGTATCTACCTTACATACTGGTTAAAAACAAATCAATGGATGTAAGCAGTTCTTCGCTGGGTGAGCGGGTTCCGTTCTCAGCTACCACTCAGTTGGTCGCGAGTTCGAATCTCCGACCGGCCAGGGAAGAACAAGAGGAATTTGTTTCTGGTGATAGAAATTCATTTCTCGCTATAATGTGGTTCGGATTCCACAATAAGCTGTAGGTCCCGTTGCTAGGTAACCAATTGGTTCTTAGCCACGTAAAAATAAATCTAATCCTTCGGGCCAGCCCTAGGAGAGCTGTTAATCAGCTCAGTGGTCTGGTTAAACTAAGATATACTTAACTTATGTAACTTAATGGATGTAAGTAGGGAGCAAACCTTTGAAAATGCGGGTTAGTCGTTGAAATACTGGTTAGGACTACCAGTAAATAGATAATTCAACATTTTTGTGATATGTGTGCGATAAGTTACCAACGAATGTTTATCACATCTTTTTACTGCAGTGTAGACGCATTCTAAATCTTGAATAACTCCAGCTATGCAAAACTTGCACAATGTTGACATTCTGTTAATAACAGACAACTAATTTTCCCCCATCGGGGATATTCCCGAAATAGCTTCATTATATATATATATATATATATATATATATATATATATATATATATATATATATATATATATATATATATATATATATATATATATATATTATAATATAATAATAATCACTTACATACTAACTAGAAATCGACAACCTTATTGCATTGTGTCATTTTGGTTATACATATGGTATATAAAAGGTATCAAGATGCAAGGAGAAATTTCTTCCAGATTCGGCTTTAAAGTGATTTATTTCAGGTGAAGTAATTGAAGAAAATTCTTTCATCACATATTTTCTTTGTGTGCTATCCACTTCTTTTCAAGCGTTAATCTCAGCGTGCTGTCATTACCAAACTTAACATCGCAGTATAAATACATTATAATTAAGGCCGCTTGAATTAGAGAAAAAATCGTATACTTGCCCTAGGAAGAGATAAACAAAAAAACGAACGATGACTTATTTTAATTTTATTGAATGTACTAAAGAAATCATGAATAAAATATCCCTGAAATTCGAAACAACCTTCCGGTTTTTTTAAGCACATCGTCACATACTTACTGTTTACTTTTAAAACACAAATAATGTGGAAGACTTTTTACCGTCTCCCTTCTTCCGCTACCAGATATGTTTTTTTACTAGGTAAAAAGCAAAGGAAAAACCAGGCAGTCTTGTTAAACACTAAGGACATGCAAATGAATGACACATGTTATAGCTTAATCAATCCCGCTCTCTCTCTCTCTCTCTCTCTCTCTCTCTCTCTCTCTCTCTCTCTCTCTCTCTCCCTCTCTCTCTCTCCTCTCTCGAGTTCAGTAGGCAGGAAAGAAGCCTTTGAAGTTTATTAACGTACAAAGCTTTCAGGGGAAAGTTAAAGTTTTATACGGAAATTTTCGTCTTAAAGAGGAGGGATTATGTTGGAGGAGAGAATCAAGGATTATGGATTTTCAAGGGGAAGCTGCACTTACTGCGAACTGATATATATATATATATATATATATATATATATATATATATATATATATATATATATATATATATATATATATATATATATATATATATATATATCTATCTATATATATATATATCTATATATATGGGGATGGATCACTAATATTTTTTTTGGACACTTGCTATTAATGTCTGTACAGATGCACATTATACATACATATATATATATATATATATATATATATATATATATATATATATATATATATATATATATATATATATATATATATATATATATATATATATATATAACGTGGTGTATCTGTACAGACATTAAGAGCAAATGTCCAAAAGAAATATGAGAGCACCATCCGCAACCATTAATTTATTCTCCATTAGCTCATATGACCATCGCTGCTGTGACCCCATTTTGTCAAAGCTTAATTTCATGAGGTCTATTTCGGTAGTGCATTCTCCGGTAAGGAAAAATTGACACGGGTTTTACTTTGACGGGATTCTGAGCTAGCCTTGATTCCCACGGTTCTGATATTCTCGAAATCCAGTTCCCGATATTGAGATATTTCGTCCTCTGTCCCGTCCCGGTTGACTAAGAAACTATAGAGGCGCTTCAGTTCTTCAAACCTTTATATGTGACCTTGAGGAATTTCAAGATAAAAAAAAAGAGAAGGCAACGTATGAGCCTTTCATAGGAAAATGACAAGAATGAGAAGGCTCTCTCTCTCTCTCTCTCTCTCTCTCTCTCTCTCTCTCTTCTCTCTCTCTCTCTCTCTCTCTCTCTCTCTCTCTCTCTGAAAACAGAAAACAAGTTTACATTAGATAATAAAATGTTGTTCAACTCATTTGAAAACTTCCAAAGCTTGTTTTAGATTTTCCATGCAGAAACACAAACACTCACACAAGCACACATACACTTAGCCATATACTGTATATATATATACATATACATATATATATATATATATATATATATATATATATATATATATATATATATACTGTATATATATATATATATATATATATATATATATATATATATATATATATATATATATATATATATATATATATATATATGTATACATACATACATACATACATACATACATACATACATACATACATACATACATATATATGTATGTATGTATGTATGTATGTATGTATGTATGTATGTATGTATGTATGCATCAGGATGAAGAGGTAAAGGAACGTCTCTCGTATACAGGTTTATTTCCCGGCGTTTCACATTTCTTGATGTATCTTCAAGGCTAGAAAAATTAATGTTACTATAAATACATAAAACAAAGTCACTAATATACCACAAAATTTTGTATTTTTAATTCTTAAAAATTAAAGCAATATTTCATACAAACACCATAAAAAACACGCGGAAGACTAAAAGAAACACCAACCAAGGCAAGAGCTAAAAAGTGACTAACAGAGAAAGGGAGAAAATAAGCATATGAAGCTATGTATATGTGTGTGTGTTTATGTGTGTTTATATTTGAGATGTACAATAAAGGCTGTCGACATTTTTACAAAATTAGCTTTCTGTCGTTACTAATAAGATTCATCAGTGTGATGAAGTTCGTCAACTTGTAAGCATATAATAGATTGCAATTGCAATTTCATCTGTGCAACCATGAGAGATCAAATATTACTGCGATTTTTTCCACCTATACATATGAATATATATATATATATATATATATATATATATATATATATATATATATATATATATATATATATATATATGCAAATGTATGTATACTTGTGAATTCATATCATCAAAAGACTTTGAGGAACAAAACCACAAGGATGAAAATAATAAAAGATAAGAGATAGTACACAAGCCTAAGCCAAGGTCTAGCAAATTTTTCTGCTGACTTGCCTTAGCCGCTTAAGCCTTCCCTTAACTTCCTCTGATACTAAAAGTTAAGATCTGAAAAGTTACAGGAATATCCTGGGCTGGAGAAGATCAGTATCTCGAATCTCCCAATGTTCGTTTTCTTCTTTTAAGAATCAGTAGTGTGATTATTGATCGTATTTAAATAAACAGGAGTAATGGTGTCAATATGTAAATAATAATAATGTACAATATATTGGTGTTAAAATTGATCCAGGGTAATTTTTATCAACATTTTTTAAACAAAATAGTCTGCAGGTATAATCCATGTTTTGACGTTCAGCCGGTTCCGGCATCTCTTACCACTGGCCATAGATAGGCTTTA
>JANJGK010000029.1:22412481-22414512 GCA_039081455.1 Macrobrachium rosenbergii
GGGAGTGTTACTATCCATCTACTTAGATTTCCAAAAGGCCTTTGACAAAGTTCCACACAAGAAACTAATGATAAAAGTTAGAGCTTTAGGAATTGCAGGGAGAAATAGCGGACTGGATCGAAAACTGGCTAAGTAATAGAAAACAGAGAGTCGTAATAAGTGTACCTTAGTTTAAACCAGACCACTGAGCTGATTAAACAGCTCTCCTAGGGCTGGCCCTGAAGGATTAGATTTATTTTACGTGGCTAAGAACCAATTGGTTACCTAGCAGCGGGGACCTACAGCTTATTGTGGAATCCAAATCACATTATAACGAGAAATGAATTTCTATCACCAGAAATAAATTTCTCTGATTCTTCATTGGCCGGTTGGAGAATCGAACGCGGGACCAGCAGAGTGCTAGCTGAGAACGATACCCACCCCTCCAAGAGTCGTAATAAACAGTGAAATATCAGAATGGGCAGATGTGACAGGCGGAGTTCCTCAGGGTTCTGTCCTTGGCCCGCTCTTGTTTTTGAATTATATTAATGATACTGATGGAGGCTTAACCAGCAAGGATAGTCAAACTTGCAGATGACACCAAACTAGGCGTAAAATGCAGCAGACCCAGATGCAGTGGAAAGTTTAAGAAATGATCTAATGAAAATATGAGAGTGGTCAAAAAGATGGCAAATGCCATTTAATTTTGATAAGTGTAGTTTTATAAATAGGAACAAACAACCCTCATGCCAACTACATGCTGCTTGGGAATGACAAATAGTGTAGAACAAGAAGAGGACCTTAGAGTCATCACCAAGGACTTAAAATCTACGAAACAGGGCATAAAAGCTGAAAAAGAAGGCACAGAAGAAACTAGTTGGATACATAAAGAGGCAGTTCAAATACAGAAACAAGGGAATGGTGCTGCAGCTCTACACATCAATAGTTAGACCTCATCTTGAATATGCAGGACATTTTTGGTCACCAACACTAAGAAAGGTCATATATAGATTAGAAGGGGTACAAGCAAGAGCCACAAAGTTAATTCCATCCATCAGGCAAATAGGTTCCAAAGATGACTATAGAGCCTGAACATGTATAGCTTAGAAAACACGACGATTGCGAGTACAACTAATAGAAACATTCAAAATACTGAAAGGCACAATAAAAGTAGGCAGTAACCTCTTCACATTAACCGAAAACCAGACAAGAAATAATGGATGGAAACTAGAACTGAAGAGATACAACACATCTCATTGTGGGAACTTCTGTTTCATACAAGATATGTGACACCTGGAAATAAACTGCCACCAGAAGTTGGTAAACAGCAACAGTGTGGAAAAGTTTTAAAAGAAAGCTACACAAAATCATTAGAACACTGTGAACGAATAGTAAAACCTGCTCTTAGAGAAAAAGTGAGCACATGATGTCTCCACGGATGGACTAATAAGTCTTTGAGACATCCTAATCCTTGTAACTCTTTGTAACTCTCTTTGTCCCTTTTTCTCCTCCCCTAACACCCCCCTCTCTCTCTCTCTCTCTCTCTCTCCTCTCTCTCTCTCCTCTCTCTCTCCTCTCCTCTCTCTCTCTCTCTCTCTCTCTCCTGTTAAGATAGTTGCTACGATTACATTGCCCAGCATTTTTGACATTTGTTATTTCACCCCCTTCTCACCCCCTATCCCTATCAGGGCTGAACTTGGACTTAAAGGCATCAGAAGTGTCACTATTCATCTCAGTGACCTCAAAAACTATGGATCAGATACTAAATTATGTCCGTTTTCCTGTTATTTTTACATGTCACCCCCCTTCCAACTCCCACCCCCCTATGGTGCCAGTGATGTCTTACTCCCACAGTATTCTTTTCCCGATAGTATATCATATGTATGCAAAATGAGGTTTGATAAACCCCATAGAGTTCATTTAGTTACTAAGTCTACGGGGTAGAACCAGCCCTGTTTTCAGGGAAGCCCTTCCCACCCCCACCCCTTTTGATGCCCTTTGGTGCTAGTGATGTCTTATCCTCAAAGTATTCTTTTTAGACAATAAGTCATA
>JANJGK010000029.1:22414612-22457112 GCA_039081455.1 Macrobrachium rosenbergii
CAGAGTGCTAGCTGAGAACGATACCCACCCTCCAAGAGTCGTAATAAACAGTGAAATATCAGAATGGGCAGATGTGACAGGCGGAGTTCCTCAGGGTTCTGTCCTTGGCCCGCTCTTGTTTTTGAATTATATTAATGATACTGATGGAGGCTTAACCAGCAAGATAGTCAAACTTGCAGATGACACCAAACTAGGCGTAAATGCAGCAGACCCAGATGCAGTGGAAAGTTTAAGAAATGATCTAATGAAAATATGAGAGTGGTCAAAAAGATGGCAAATGCCATTTAATTTTGATAAGTGTAGTTTTATAAATAGGAACAAACAACCCTCATGCCAACTACATGCTGCTTGGGAATGACAAATAGTGTAGAACAAGAAGAGGACCTTAGAGTCATCACCAAGGACTTAAAATCTACGAAACAGGGCATAAAAGCTGAAAAAGAAGGCACAGAAACTAGTTGGATACATAAAGAGGCAGTTCAAATACAGAAACAAGGGAATGGTGCTGCAGCTCTACACATCAATAGTTAGACCTCATCTTGAATATGCAGGACATTTTTGGTCACCAACACTAAGAAAGGTCATATATAGATTAGAAGGGGTACAAGCAAGAGCCACAAAGTTAATTCCATCCATCAGCAAATAGGTTCCAAAGATGACTATAGAGCCTGAACATGTATAGCTTAGAAACACGACGATTGCGAGTACAACTAATAGAAACATTCAAAATACTGAAAGGCACAATAAAAGTAGGCAGTAACTTCTTCACATTAACCAAAAACCAGACAAGAAATAATGGATGGAAACTAGAACTGAAGAGATACAACACATCTCATTGTGGGAACTTCTGTACATACAAGATATGTGACACATGGAATAAACTGCCACCAGAAGTTGTAAACAGCAACAGTATGGAAAAGTTTAAAAGAAAGCTAGACAAAATCATTAGAACACTGTGAACGAATAGTAAAACCTGCTCTTAGAGAAAAGTGAGCACATGATGTCTCCACGGATGGACTAATAAGTCTTTGAGACATCCTACTCTCTCTCTCTCTCTCTCTCCTGTTAAGATAGTTGCTACGATTACATTGCCCAGCATTTTTGACATTTGTTATTTCACCCCTTCTCACCCCCTATCCCTATCAGGGCTGAACTTGGACTTAAAGGCATCAGAAGTGTCACTATTCATCTCAGTGACCTCAAAAACTATGGATCAGATACTAAAATATGTCGTTTTCTGTTATTTTTACATGTCACCCCCTTCCAACTCCCACCCCCTATGGTGCCAGTGATGTCTTACTCCCACAGTATTCTTTTCCCGATAGTATATCATATGTATGCCAAAATGAGGTTTGATAAACCCATAGAGTTCATTTATTTACTAAGTCTACGGGTAGAACCAGCCCTGTTTCAGGGAAGCCCTTCCCACCCCCACCCCTTTTGATGCCCTTTGGTGCTAGTGATGTCTTATCCTCAAAGTATTCTTTTTTAGACAATAAGTCATATGCACACCAAGTTTGGTTGAAATTGCTTAATGCATTCCAGAGTTATCCTGGAACATCATACACACACACATACCTCCATTTATAAATATATATATATATATATATATATATATATATATATATATATATATATATATATATATATATATATATATGAGGTAAAATCCTGTGAAGACACATCACTGAAGGCAGACAAAGACAGTACCCCACAGAAATGTAACATTCTAAAGTGCTCCTTGATAGCTTCATGAAGCGTCTCAGCAGGAGCAAATTAGTTATTTTATTGCGCAAATGAAAGATGAATGACTCACAATGTATTTTAGAGGAAGTGCATTTTTCTGCTCACACTCATTCCAACGTTCATTTTATAAATTATATTTCAGTGGTTTCTATGCTGTAATTGTAATCTAATCTTGTGATTCAGTTTTCTAGCGTTTTGACAGCGTCAGTAAATTTGTGCCCAATACGTAAATAATATTAATATCTTCTTATATGTAGGATAATAATGCTATTTGTTAGAGTAGGCATAAATTTGATTATAAAAATATAAAAGGGCAATGCACTCTGTTTTTCAGCTAATTAATTAATTGCCAGTAATAAGCTTTGAATTATGATAAACATTTTTGAAATAATACTAATGACCATCTTCCTCTACAGAAATCAAAGGGTAGTTATACGCGTAAATTATAAAACATAACTCTCAGTAAATTTACAAAAAAACAATGTCGATCGGTAGCAGTATTTAATTTTTTTTATAGAAAAAACACTTGTAATCCAAAGAAAATACGCTATAATGTCATTAATTCATTATATTTGATAATTAATCAGTTTTCTCGGTGTTAACCGCAAAAAACAACATCGCCTTTAATTAGTATTTTATTACGAAATGATTATGTAATAGCAGGAAAAAGAGATATGTCTATAGATTAAAATTTTTACATTAAAACTAGTACACTAAATTTCAGTCTTTAATAAATGTCATCCTCCATAGCCGACGATCCCTATTAGTATATGTTCCTTTGAATCATATATTTAAGTGCTTCTTTTTCCTTTGATTTATATATTCAGGTGTTTCTATTTCTTCTGAATCATATATTTAAGTGCTTCTGTTTCCTTTGAATTACATATTTAAGTGTTTCTATTTTCTTTGAATTGTCATGTAAGTGCTTCTATTTCCTTTGAATTGTGCATTTAAGTACGTCTATTTCCTTTGAATTGTGCATTTAAGTGCTTTTATTTCCTTTGAATTGTGCATTTAAGTGCTTCTATTTCCTTTGAATCATACATTTAAGTGCATCGATTTCCTTTGAATTGTGCATTTAAGTGCTTTTATTTCCTTTGAATTGTAAATTTAAGTGCTTCTATTTCCTTTGAATCATACATTTAAATGTTTGTGTTTCCTTTGAATCATACATTTAAGTGCTTCTATTTCCTTTGAATTGTGCACTTAAGTACTTCTTTTTCCTTTGAATCTTATATTTAAGTGCTTCTGTTTACTTTGATTTACACATTCAAGGATTTCTATTTTTTTTAATCATACATTTATGTCGAGTAAGAGGCAGGTTCAAGGTATTCTTTTTATTGTCACAAAATCTCTGACAGGTCAAGAACTCTTGCGCACCTGAAGAATGGTTAATAATTCTATATACAAATTAGGAAGAGATTTCAAATACATATGATTAGAAAGCTTGCAATGCCTTACATACATTAGTAATTACAGTTCTAACAAGGACATAAAGTATCTTTTGAAAAATGCATACAAGATCGCTTGAATCAGGAGCGCTAGATCTGTTTCCTAAGTCTAGGTGCGTCATGTAGGTTTTGTTTTGAAGCGAGGATGGCCTGAGGGTCCGGCGGCAGCTCTGTGGACCTCACAACATGTTTAAGTGCTTCTATTACCTTTGAATTGTGCATTTAAGTGCTTCTGTTTCCTCTGAATCATACATTTCAGTGCTTCTATTTCTTTTGAATTGTGCATTTAAGTGCTTCTATTTCCTTTGAATTATACATTTAAGTGCTTCTGTTTCCTCTGAATCATACTGTACATTTAAGTGCTTCTATTTCCTTTGAATTGTGCACTTAAGTGCTTCAATTTCCTTTGAATTGTGCATTTAAGTGCTTCTGTTTCCTTTGAAAAATACATTTCAGTGCTTCTACACGAATATTCTTGAAGACAAATTCACTTTCCCAGCCTCCCTTTCATTCACGACTGTGGAAATGTTTTTAAAAAATTCAGAACGTCTGTAAATAGGTTTGTTAAAATTCGCCCCAATGAAGAAGTTTCCACCTTTTAGAAAGAAAATGGGTTTCTTTTCATTGCTTTTTAAAAACCAAAGAAGCATTTTGAAATGAGTCTAAAAGAAAGGTTTCTCCTGGTGCCCAAACTATCTTGTTTTCTTGCTTGTCTCATCAAGATCCGAAAACAGTGTTTGAATGGAGGTGTGACAAAACCTCTCTCTCTCTCTCTCTCTCTCTCTCTCTCTCTCTCTCTCTCTCTCTCTCTCTCTCTCTCTCTCTCTCTCTCTCTGTATTACTTCCAGAAACCAATACCGTCAATTTCTTACGGATGGAAGTTGGATGTGGAATGACCACGATGTTATAGTTTCTTGGTCTGGTTGAAATTTCCTAACTGAGAGAAGACACCAATTGAACTGTAACTACGGTGGCGATGACCGTGGTCATTGCACTCAAATTCTGACAGTTCGCTCATTTCTTAATATCCTGAAACCATTAGCAGTTAATTTATTGATGTAAGCTTAAATTTAAGAAAGCTGTTGTCGGTTTTTGTAAAATGCTGTGAAACAAACACAATGAAATTTGTTTGGGAGACTGCTAGATGAGTCTCACAAAGATGAATAGAACCTAAACGATCAGGAAGGCATTATGGTTGAGAGAGTTAGGAAATTTGATAAAGCATGAAAGAAATTGATCACACCATAGACTGGCTTCGAGGCTAAATTGTATTTTCTAACGTAACCGTCAGTTCAGAAGAACGATTCTGGGAATCCTCCATCATCAATTAAACTGAGAATATGAATCTGTCAAGATGTGAACGCAACTCAGATTTCACGGACGAGCTGATTTTAAGACCAATCCTTAAACAAATGCTCTAACAGATCCGCCAGCCAGACTCGAACCCGGTGGGAGTTAACGAGGGGTAAAACAACGACGGATTGGACGCTTTCATCATAAGACTGCGCCATTTCTTATCGCAATGACGGCCAAATTTTTATATTAGTTATAGATGAATAAGTGGTGATCAGGATTGAGATACTGTCAAAGGAAATATTTAATTTTATTTTGTAAATTGTGTTTTGTTGGACTTTTAAATTTCATGAAAAGCAGTTAAATTTCAAGAAAAATAGTTCATACATAAACACAAGTAAATATCCACACACACGCACGCACGCATACATAAATACATACATACATACATACATACACACATGTATATACATATACGTATGTGTGTGTATTTGTGTTTTCTGGGCTTTTAAATTTCATGTTACCGAATCGGTAGTTAACTTACAGGAAATCATGTGCATCCATAAATACTTGTAAATACCTACATACACACATACGAATATATATATATATATATATATATATATATATATATATATATATATATATATATATATATATATATATATATATATATATATGTGTGTGTGTGTGTGTGCGTGTGTGTGTGTGTGTGTGTGTGTGTGTATGTACTCTTCCAGTATAAACTTAAATAGAACGCTGACAAACAGTGTCAAACGACTGAGCACCCTTTTCGTATAAAGATTTTGAACGCAATAAAGTAGCTTTCCCTTGAGAAAAGAAACTGTAGCCTGAATGCAGGTGAACTGTATTCATCCGGGCCAAATTAAGGGGAGTATAAATAAAAATCTTACCGTAATAAGTGTATTAACTCAATGATGGAGATTTATTTCTATAATTGAAGCAAAATTCGGGACAAAGTATGAGATTTACGTCTTTGCAACCAACCGATTTAAGTAAGGCCTCGCTTTTAGTGGGATGAGGAAAGCCATTTTTAAGAGCTTAAACTCCTTTGGACGCTGGTTGGGGAAAAGCGAGTGGGGGAAGTGTTTCGGCTTCATAAATATTTGCGTTTGACTTCGTGGCAGAGCTAAAGCACGTCAGACGTGCGTAAGAAGTGTATAGGACTGCACTAATACAAGTAAATATTTGGTTTGAAAGATTCCATTGTCTTTGAAAACTACACTGTAAAAGTGAGTATGCATACTTCCTTGCCTCTATAATTAAATGCTTCTCCTTATGCACGCACACACGCAGATATATATATATATATATATATATATATATATATATATATATATATATATATATATATATATATATATATATATATATATATATATATATATATGTTGACGATTTCATCTGGAGAAATGCTTATCATGAGCCAGCTATAGGCTCTAAATGAATGATTTAGTTACTTAATTCAATAGTTTTATAGTATCTGACTGCTATTGATTCAGGAAATCGTACAAAACATAGAAAAGGGGGAATACAAGTTATCTAATGGCTCTACTCACAAGCACTTGTAAGCAAACACTTTAGGGTAAGTTTATGATAACGTATATTTACATTAAATGACCAGTCAGAAGATGAAATGAACTAAACAGGCGGGTAAGGCCTGAGAGATTAATTATAACTAGGAACACTTGAAAATATATCAGTTGCTATGACGATGCTGATAAGGGACGTCTTGTACCCCACGAGGAGCAAGGCACGATCAAGGAAGAATTCCACGGCTAAGGATCCCTCTGTAAACGGAGATATTTACGAATTAAAGGCCAGTAAGGACACAATGAAATGTGCATAGGACAAGGTGATGTATGGAGGGTACCAAGGATGCCTTGAGCACACGATTTAATTAATTACTCAAACACTGGAATTTTCGTAACACTGCTCTAACAAGGCGACGTTAATATGGAAGTACTGGCACTTAGAAATGAGAATAGGAAGTATAAGGCGAGAATTAAAACAGTGTGACTGAATGAAAAGAACCTTGCAACAGATCACTTTACCTTATAGAAGAGGTGGCTTTCAGTTTGGTTAATGGCGGCGAGGAGGGCTAAAAGGCTTCACTGGTAAAAATACTAAGGGCCCCCTACAAGGTAGGACCACGTGGTTGAGGCATGATGCTCTGAAGGAGGCGGGAATGCAAAGGGCGGGTGTGACTCGCTCGCGTCCAGATCTGTCTCTAACTTCTCATTCCTTCGGTCAGGTCCTTTAAGACCTCGGGTCAGGGATTATGATGCTTTCCTCATGCAGATGGGGTTAGTGTTGTCCCTCTATGTATTCACATCATTTGAATCGGGGCACCGCATGGTGAACCAACTCCAGGAGTTTTCCTCTCTCTCTTTTTATTCTGCCTCTGGCCAGAAATTAATCTCCTCACGGCCTCGTTTCCCGAAACAAAGGTTTCCCACAGTCACATGTTCAAAAAGAGAAAGTGGGTAGAGGTAAACAGAATGCAATTAATGGGTTTTAAGGCGGGGCCAATTTTCCTCTTCTGCCCTTCCTTGTCAGGCAGTGCTAAGCAATGCACTGTATTTTCATTTCTCAGCTTTAAATTAAGCGTTTGGTAGCTTGGATGATTGGGGAGATATAGTACATATGGGCTTAAGGAGAAGCATTTAATCATACCCATTTTTACAGTGTAGCTTTCAAAGACAATGAAATCTTTCAAACCAAATGTTTACTTGTATTAGTGCAGTCCTATATGCTTCTTACGCACATCTGACGTGCTTCAGCTCTGCTACTAAGTCAAAAGCAAATATTTATGGAACCGAAACGTTTCCCCCAATCGCTTTACGCCAACCAGCGTCCAAAGGAGTTTAAGCCCTTGGAAATGACTTTCCTCATCCCACTAAAAGCGAGGCCTTACTTAAAACGGTTGGTTGCTCTCTCTGTTTCCATGTCGGGAACTATCGTTGGTAACCGGGAGAAGTTTGGATGCGCATAAATTTAAAATTATATAGAAAAATAGAAGCATGATGTAGGAAAACCTGGATGACTAATGGGTATGCAGTTATAATTCTATATGTATTGACATACATGAGATATGTATGCTTACGTATGTGTTTTATGTAGTTTTATACTTTAGTTAAAAATGCTAATAGAGAAAATTTCATAGATTTGTCTATATTGCACAGAGAGAGAGAGAGAGAGAATCAAATGAATAATGTTAAATTTTCTACTAAATATTGACTTAAATACCCCACAATCTATATAAGGAAAAGGCAATGGTTGACACCGCAGGCAAAGCAAAATAATATGCAGTTGCCATCCCGTACGAGATTTTATCCTCACAATTATCATTTTGGCAAAGAAATGTTTTCCCCAACACTCCTAAAAATATTTATCGCAGCAACTTCGCAGAGGGACACTACATTTCTCATACCTCCTTTGTGTTGCAAAAGCTTCGAATAAATGTTCTATCTTTAGCTATATATTTATCCCTTTGCTTTTACTTGTTCAGATTCCTTCTGCTATTACGATTGCGTGGTTCATCTTCATGTTCTTCTTTTAAAGTATGCCTTTCATAGGCTGTGTCTTTGCCCTGAGATTCATTTAGTAAATACTTATTTCAGTTCAATAAATCTCTCTCTCTCTCTCTCTCTCTCTCTCTCTCTCTCTCTCTCTCTCTCTCTCTCTCTCTCTCTCTCTCTCTCTCTAACAGTAAGACAAACCCTGAACGTCACTTGAATTCAAGATTTATCACTGGGATTCTTGGCAAGCAACTCTGAGAAGAATACGGTCCATTCATTCACTTTAATTGGCACCGTCGTAACTTGAGTATTTGGCATTTGCTTTGGAAAATTATATATTTCTTTGTCTTCGTACGTAGAATGGATGGTTTTCTTTCATTTTCGATTTTTTGATAAACATCAACAGTGTGGTTTATTTTTAGTTAAATAGTGATCCGTGATTAGTGGAAAAGTATAATGGTTCATGAATTATCAAGTAGATAAATAGGAAGGTTAATTAGTTTCATGATTAATCAGTCCATAACTATTGTCAAAGAAAAAAGTTATTTATTGATGAATATATTTCGAAACAAAGAAAACACGCAACTTACGAAAAAGTCTATTTTATCCAAAATTACACTATCATTATTCGGCAACGTTAAGTATGTAGGAGTCGTTATTTAAAGCGATGGGAGGTTATCGACAAAGATATCTGATGATTTGTGGCGGCTATTTTGTTATTTCAGTTTATATTATTCCTTCGGTTGGCAATACAAATCATATATTTAAGGGCATAAGTTTTTTAGTGCGTAAATATGTATCTCTCTCTCTCTCTCTCTCTCTCTCTCTCTCTCTCTCTCTCTCTCTCTCTCTCTCTCTCTATATATATATATATATATATATATATATATATATATATATATATATATATATATATATATATGTGTGTGTGTGTGTGTGTGTGTGTGTGTGTGTGTGTGTGTGTGTGTGAGTATCATCTTCATTGTGTCGACAGATTATCATTGAATAGTATATTTATATTATTCCCCATCACTGAACTTGAGCTGTAGCGAATGAAGGTATCATATGCTTAGACGTTGAAAGGCTCTCTCTCTCTCTCCCTGTATATATATATATATATATATATATATATATATATATATATATATATATATATATATATATATATATATATATATATGTATATATTTCCGTGTGTGTGTGTGTAAGGAGAGGCGTTTAGCAATATAGTCTATAAGCATGTATACCAGTATTTGCAGTGCACCCCTCTCAAAGACACTGGAATCTTTCAAGCCGAATATTTACTTGAATTACTGCATCCCTGTACGCTTCTTACGCAAGTCTGGCGTGCTTTAGCTCTCCAACGAAGTCAAACGCAAATATTTATGGAACCGAAACATTTCCCCCACTCGCTTTACGCCAACCAGCGTCCAAAGGAGTTTAAGCCCTTAAAAATGGCTTTCCTCATCCCACTAAAAGCGAGGTTGCTCTCTCTGTTCCGTCGTCGAGAACTAATTAAAAACTAAATAGGAAAATAGACGCATGTTGATGCAGGAAACTTTGAAGGACTAACGCTTACTCTGTTCTGATTATATATATATATATATATATATATATATATATATATATATATATATATATATATATATATATATATATATATATATATATATATATATATATATATACACAGGGTGTTTCGAAATTAGAGCCTCCCCCCTCTACAGCATAAACTAAAATTGATATGAACAAAAACAAAAGTATTTCAGAACAGGTATTTATTTAAGTCTCTCTCTGAGTATTTAATATTTTGTGTGGCCTCCACCTGCCTGTACCACAGCCTGCATTCTTGAGGGGTATGATTTCAGCAAATCGCAAAAAGGCTGAGACTCAAACACCATTTCCCTGAGCACTTCGGTCACCTCTCTTCGCAGGTCGTCGAGGCTTGGTATACCATCATAGTTCACTGTGTGCACTTCATCACAATCCTTTAAGATACTACCAATGTTTTCACACACATTAAGTTCAGGAAATTCACTTGACGAGAAGAAATTGATACCACTGTTTCGAAGCAGCTCCTGTGTCTGAAGAACCTTGAAACATGGTGCTTTATCATGCAAAAATGTGACTTCTTCAACAGATAACACATTTACAGGATCTTTGAGGAAAAGAAATACTCCACCAGTAAGCACAGTTTCTCTGAAGTATTCGCCATTCCATGACTCCCCTTTTTCTTTGATGATCCACATTAACTGTTTGGCTGTGAAACAGCAAAATTCCCAAACATTCAGGAAATTTCACAACTTGGTGATAGCGTAGGTCATCACTGATATCATCCAACTTTGCAGCCCAAATGGTGTCATTTTTATGATTTGGCTTCCTGACTGTTTAAATGAAGAATTTTAAGAAATGAACCACAAAACCATGCACGGTCTTCTCTCTGTTGCTGAGTGGTGTTGGGCTTGCTGATAACATGAAATGGCTTGATACCAGATTTTTTCAACTAATGATATACAGCACTATAACTTCTCTTCTTTCCCCTTTTTGTTTCTAGTTCAAGCGCCAGTTTACGTAAAGACTTTCTTGGTCTACGCACTGTCTCAGCTATGATGTCTTTTGACTCCTGAGAAAGGACTTCAGGCCTTCCAAGATTCTCACTCTTTTCACAATGACAGTCATATGGATTTTTGTTCCAGTTTCTTTTAACAAAGGATTCATCTCTTTTAAAGTATTTAGCTATCCAGGAACGTGAAATGAAGGATGTGACAGCATCCCTGGCCTCTCTGAAGGTTATAGCCCGGTTTCTGTCAGTCCATCTGATTTCCTCCGAGTTATTAGCCATGGCTGTATCTAACTCCATCACTCAGTCTAAAAATACAAGAAATGTAAAATGAAAAATAGCTTAATAGAAACTTAAAATAATGTACTTGGAGATAGTCTATAGCAGAAAACTTCATAACTTTCCATTTGTTCTGTGGAGGGGGGGTTCTAATTTTGAAACGCCCGGTACAGTATATGTATATATATATATATATATATATATATATATATATATATATATATATATATATATATATATATATATATATATATATATATGTATATGTATGTATATATATATATATATATATATATATATATATATATATATATATATATATATATAATATATTATATATATATATATATATATATATATATATATATATATATATATATATATATATATATATATATTTATATATATATATCAATACGTAAGGGACTTTGTGCTTATTTACTGATGCAGATTTTCTCAACGTCGAAGAAGAAAAAACTCGTGTATGAATTTCTAATATCCATGAAAACTGCTAAATCCAGTAAGGACTTTTCTCTTTGGAGCCTCTCGTAATCCTTAGAGTCTATAAATTCAATTAAAGCTAAAAGAAGTTTTAATCTCGCTGTGAGGAAAGGAGAATAATGTTCCTACTTCGCAGCAAATATCATGGCGTAATTTTGAGTGATTTATTTTAATACAATATTTTTTTCTAAGCCATAGGAAATATAGACAATATTTTCCTTGCTACTTCAATATGAATGTAACTATAAGTTCCAGTCAAATGCCTTTATCCTTATCAAGAATCAAAGAATAAATTATGCGTGGAAGGTTTAAAGGTCAAGGAAAACGATAGCTGCAATAGTATTATCAGTGAGTACTACAATACACCATCTGATAAAGGTACTTAAGATCCTGTCAGAAAGCATTTAGAATCGTTTTATAAAAGTTCAGTCATAATACGAAAAAGGATAAGGACCAATGATAATCGTTGTAGTAGAATCCAAGGTATCACTTTAAGGCTAATATGATTAAGAATAAGAAAAAGAAGAAGAAGGAGAAGAGAGGGGGAGAGAGAGAGAAAGGTTTATCTGTTCAGTAGTTGACCGTGCTAGAATTTTTATTTGACAAACGACAGACAAGTCCAGACAGCAACAAGAAGAAATAATATATTAGGGTTTTGTCACTAATCTCTGCGGCAACAAGACCAGATAATAATAGGATCATTATTTCAACTGAAACCATTCATTACCTATAATAATTTGATCAGGTTTTCACTTCAATGACGTCAGATTTTGAAAAGAAATTTAACTGTATCTTCTAAAATGGATGACATCAGTTCCGAAACTTCCCTAGAAAGAGGGTAGATTAAGTTTTTTCATTCTATTTCTCTAATAAAAATTTAGCCCAAACGAAGTTGTAGGTGACACACTAATAAATTAGAAGGTGCACTGAAATTTCCAGTAATACTTTAAGAATTGAAACTAATAAGGAAGTTACCGATAGTGTCCGACAGGGTGAAAGTACTGTAAATTCCACCTTTTTTCATATCGTCTTGGTAGTTTGTGTTATCAGACAAGAAATTATAGAGTAGGCTAAAAAATTAGAGGAGGTCTATTGAGGTAATGTCACTAAGTCTTCTTAGATGATACTGATCAAGCAGCATATACTTACAAATTAATACAAATGAAGGGTTTCCATAATTCTCAGATATGAGAGAGAGAGAGAGAGAGAGAGAGAGAGAGAGAGAGATTCTATAGAATTAATGGCAAAAGCTCAATCAGAATTTGTAGATAACGGAAGTCCATTTTCTGGTAAATTACTGGTGCAATTTACGTAAGAATTCTCAAGGATATAGTCGAACTCACTTCCAAATTACTAATTTTTGTGGTTATATCTAATTGTCCTTCCATCGCCCTACTACATTCTAATTGATTTAGGTTCAAATTAAACCTCCGCTAACCTGAAGAATACTGAGAAGAAGGCATGTTATTGGGCCAGTATCTTATAAAAGAGATGAAATCCTGAAAAAATTACAACAAAAGTTACTTTTTCCCTTCCTAGAAATTGAAATAAGTGAAATCTTAGTAAATAGTGGAATATTATGATCATTGCACTGTAGCCAGTCACCGCATTAGTATTCTCTGGATTTAGTTAAATAAAATGGAACTGATTTTCACTGGGTACTGGAGTCCTTCTTGGGAAGCATTTGATGACAGCCGCCAACTGATTCTTGTTGCAGATCATTGATTTCTGCAGCTTCAGCAGCAAAGTAAATGATTCCTCTTGTGTGTTGAAAATGTTTCATATTAAGTTTTTGTTTTTACCAGAATATTGCTTACCTAAATCTGGGCTAATCTCACCCAGCAATTACATCCATCCCCGTCATTAAAAATAGCCTAACACCTCTGAAGAAAGATGTCTGAATTAATTTAGAAACCGGAAATAAATAAATAAATAAATAAATAAAAGCCTGATGGAAGGAGAAACGTCTGTCTATGCTTGCATCACGTTCCAGTATTGCATGCGTTTCCTTTACTCGAGTATTCGGGTCAGGCGTTTAGAAACAGTTCCAGCCTTTATCTTCACGCTACTGGGGCATTGTAACGGGCCGACGAACAATTCCGTAACGGTCATCCCATTCCCGAAGGTGTTGAAGTTCCACTTCGCAACTTCTTTCAACACCCCTCGAAAGCAGGGAAGGACGGTATTGCTTCGAGGAAATGATAGTAGGAGAGAAAAACTTTGTCCCAACTTATTTCCAAACAAACGTTGTTCTCAGTTTCGACACTCAGTAGAACAAACTAGTTAGCCAAGCAGCGTGTACAGGCCATGAGAATCATCCAAGCAGTACTACCAAATAAATGCTTAGCTTTCGAAATGCAGTGAACTGAAACCCGTTGTTTTCGAAACTCAGAGAAGCGAGCAGGAAACCTTACCAAAACATAGGGAAAACATAGAATTCCAGGCTGTAATTCACCTTGCTGAATTGCAAATTACATAAGTGTTATATAACATTGCTCGTTTATTGCATTCAAGCATCAATCGTGTTTATTATTTATGTTTATACTTAAATAATAAACACGATTGAAAACAAATGTTTTCCTCAGGATACTTGAAATGTCCTTCCTTTCAAATTCTTCCTGAAGACACCCTATCCTTAAATCATTAGTGTACTGAAGGATTACAAACGATTAAGTTTCTGTCAGCAGTGAAAGTGGAATTATCACAACTCTTCAAATGAACTTTTACAAGTGTTATTCTAACCGTATGTTACATACTCACATAATGATTCTTAACGAATTAGCTTTTTCAGATAGACAAACCTACCGTTCCATTCAGAGGCATCATTACCTTAAATAACAATTTCTTTTTGTCGGCAGGAAGCTTCAGTTGACAGCATTGTTGCCCAAAACATTAGCAATAAAGTACCAAGAAGAGTCTCAAACTCCTCACCAACACCTCACTAAGGAGCTATATGAACTTTAGCGGCAGTTAATATAGGGTTGCAACTAAGATTTCAAACGTACATTGTTTTCATAACGAAGGTTATGTGTCATCCATAAATCCTTTTGATAAGCCTCTTTCCCCAGCCGAATAAAGCAGAAGTGTTGAAAGTGGGGTCAATGCCTCTGCTTTGCAGAGAAATGAGAGGAAAAATGGACTACAATTAGACCGAGTGACAAAAAAAGACAAATGAGGGAGCTCATTAACCCCTTGTAATCTGGTGTTAACTGTAATTTTTTGGCAAAAATGCAATACTGAAACGTTTGTGTGTTTTTTTGTGAGAGAGAGAGAAAGAGGCTCGTCACTGAAAGCGCGATCACTAAAATATGTCTACCCATCAGTATTAAAATGGCAAGTTATACTTCTTTTTTATCAAGATCTAAATGTACAGTATACTTGTGATAGTTCAAATTTGCGATATATTTATGCATATATATTAAGATAAGTTACATTAATAGAAACTGCAGGTATTAATTTTTTTTATGCAAAACCATAAAATAGATAGACTGGATACGGCATCATCACATGAATCCCAAAAGATATTTGGAAAATCGTTTAATGGAATATTAGGTCAATGGTCTCATTTTTATTTACGGAAAGACTCGTTATGAAACTTGAATTGGTTATTTCTTTAAGCGCGCACATTAAAGACTCACACACACACACACACACACACACACACACACACACAAACAACATATATACATACATATACATATCCATACATATATATACGTATATGTATATGTATGTACATATAAAGAGAGAGAGAGAGAGAAACAACCGAATTTTTTCCCTTAACACCCCTTAGTAGTTTTAACTTTCCAATTGCTACCAAGTCTTTTAGGGATTAGGTTACTAGCCCCATGGCTTTCTTAACGCTTTCTTAGATCCGATATAGTCAAGTATCCATCAAGTCTTTTTTTTATATCCTGGGCCAAGAGAGGCGCAAGGAATTCTTTTAGAAAAGGACAAGGAATTCTTCCTGGTGAGATTAATCTCAGGTTCCTCGCTGGCGACATGCAGTTGGTATATGAATGACTGGTTGGTTGGTTTAGCCAGAACTGGCTAGTGACCATCCTGTAAATATTGTGAGGTAACAAAAAGTTTAAGTAGTCTAGTTTAACCTCTACACCCTGACTTATCAAGAGACACACTGATGCATATGATTTAACATGCATATAAAGAAAGTCAGTGTTTTCGGTCGACTAATTCTTATTCATGAAGGGATTATGAAACTGCAAATGGAGTGAAGCTGCAGTCATAACTCATATTTTGCACTTTCTGCATGAGACCTGTTTCTCAAAAAGTGTTTCGTATAAATTAACTCCAAGGCAATGATTCTTGTAGTTATCAGTATTATTGTTTGTTTTTTCATCGTAACTTCACACCTGATAAGATCTCTATCATATCACCAGTATTAAGGCAATATTATTTTATGACGAAAGCTACCCGAGAAGAATAAATATTATTCTTCAAGCAAAAAACTGGAGAACGAGTTGAAGAACAAAAGACCCGTTTTCTTTTATGCACTTTATACTCACTCCTTTATACTATTCTTGAACAAAGGAAGAAATAAATGGAAATGAGGGTGACATTTTATTTGTTCTCTCAACTCCGAAACAACTCACAATTTTCCCCTGTAAACATTCCCACATGTTTTCATTTTACTTTCAAAAGTCAAACAATGCGCTAGACTTTGTTTTTTTCTGGGCCACCGAATTTTGAAGAGAGACTTGTTTAAAAGGAGAGAGTCAAAGGAAGTATTAGCCAGCATTTTCTAAGCGTTATAATTTAATAAATATATCTCTATATCTCTCTTTCGCTATGTTTTTTTTCTCTCGTTCTAGAGGTATGTAAAAGGTCATGTATGTCAATTTGTGACTTTATTTCTTTTTGAAGCAGACATGTAGTTTGAAGACCCTACTTAGATTTTTACCTCTTAAAGATGATGAATTAGCTACGAAG
This sequence comes from Macrobrachium rosenbergii, assembly GCA_039081455.1. NCBI lineage: Eukaryota > Metazoa > Arthropoda > Malacostraca > Decapoda > Palaemonidae > Macrobrachium > Macrobrachium rosenbergii. The sequence goes on from JANJGK010000029.1 coordinate 22,430,935, forward strand.
CAAGAACTGAGAGTCAAGAATTACTGAAAGTAAATATATGTATATATATATATATATATATATATATATATATATATATATATATATATATATATATATATAATATATAATATATATATATATATATATGTATATATATATATATATATATATATATATATATATATATATATATATATATATATATATATATTTGTGTGTGCATGTATATATAAATATATATATATATATATATATATATATATATATATATATATATATATATATATATAAACTAAACTCCTTTTCCGTTAACAGAGGATGGTGAAAGGTGTTAGCTTTACAGTTCTACAGTTCTCAGCAAGTCTTTCAGGGTAACACTACACGAACTGAATCAGAGCTGAAATTAAGACTCAGACCATTTCTCAAAGCAAAGGGGTTTGACGTTTGAAGAGTCCTTCCGGAAATGAGAGCGTTACTTCTTAGTAGCTCAGATAATTCTCACATAAATCTAAAGTAGTTACTCAGAGAAATACGTGGGGTATTTAAATTTAAGTAGTACATAATTCTTTTCATAGGAGACTTAGCCACGCCCACAGTGCCATTCTTCATAGACGGAGCTGAGGGGCTCAGTTTCAGAATAGTTAGACGTTATTGAGAGGCAGATGGATTATTAGACAAAATATAGGAATGAAATTAGCCACGAAATTATTGAACGAACCGCACTTTGTCTGCCCCGCCAAAGGCTACGTTCACACAGTGCGTTTTTAACCGCGCGGTGAGATACGCGCGGTCGATTGTTCAGTGCTAGCTTATGGAATCGTTCACGCGTAACAGCGGCGTATCGCGGCGGTTTCCAATACGCTGCGGTAGCGAGATTCCCCTCGCAAACGCGCGATTGCCGGGTGTGTCGAGATGCATACAAGTCAATGACATCGCTCACACACACAGCGGTGAACCGCGCTTTTTGAAGACAGCAGGTGCCATCATTGGCTGTGTGTCAGCCAATGAGAAAAGAGATTGTGCGTTGCCATAGCAACCCTGGCCACCACGCCTGGTCCCCGTGATCACAGTCACGCACACTGTTGCATCGATGTCACTGTCAACTGTTAACAGTATGGAGAGCGATCATTCTGACACTGGATGTCACAAGAAAAGTAGATGAATAAATATATATATATATATATATATATATATATATATATATATATATATATATATATATATATATATATATATATATATATATATATATATATATATATATATAGGCATTACCGCGCGGTGGCCGCCACGGTCAAAAATTCTTCGTGTGAACGATTACAGCGTTAAACGAGCGGTGGCCGCCGCGGTTAAAAACGCCCCGTGTGAACCTACCCAAAGAGCTAGCGTCCAGATTCTAAAGAAACATAGCGTGACGACAAGCGAAATATAGAAAGATTATATGAAGAGGGGTGATGTAAGAAAAGGCGTTGATTTAAGAAGAGTAGCAACACACGCAGCTGTAATATACTGGGGAGAGGGCACTTGAAAGAAGACAGTAATTCAAAGGAGAAAAGTGAATGCAAGAGTACAGATCTTTGAGGTATTCAGCTCGGGATAGGAAAAGGGGATAGATGCAGAAATGGCTACCAAAGCGGAAACAGACCTGCCAAGTATGACACTTGAAATTATTTCACAAAAAGGACTGAAACCATAAAGAGCGAGTTTAACTAACAGGGTCTTATGCCAGATCTTGTTACCATCCGTGGAAATATCAGGTGCAGTATCTTAATATTCCTCAGAATTCCCGAGGGGGGAAGAACATAGTTGATGAGGTAAGATGGGGTGGATGAAAATCACTATAGTTGTATAACTGCAAGGTATTAGATTCCGTGCCTAGGTCAGTAGGAGGTAATGAGATTTATTAGACCAAGCCTAAAATGTTCTGATAGATCGGAAATCGAAATCGAGAGTTTCTTCCATTTCTGACTACTAGAGAGAGAGAGAGATGCATCCGTGATACCATGAAAGACCAAAGAATTTCTCAGAATAACTCGTGTAACCTGAATTTGGCTGATAATTTAAGAATGGTGTTTTTCTAAACCTTTTGCTTTAGATCAATTTTTTGGGATTTTTTGTCCAGATTCGAATTATACACCAAGTCAGCTTCACGAATAGAGATCATCAGAAGCAATAGCAAGCAATAAAAAATATTTGTCTGTAGAAATCAATCGTTACTACCTCTAACATGGAAATTATACTTTTGGTTCCGTTTGATTCTTAGCACGATTACAGAAAAAGTTATCGGCGGATTTTTACGAAATTTCTACATATGGTGGACCTAGGAAACTTCCAATAACTGATTTTGGGATGGCTCTACATCTTAAGAGACCGTTTTGTTGCAGCAGGGTGGGGTTGAATTTTCTCAACCTTGGTTTAGGGTCCACGAAGCTTCTTGTTCATGAAGAATTTATTAACCTGATTCTGTAAAGAAGGAGAATAAACACACACACACAATCACATTCACACAAACTCAAAAAAATTAAACTTAAAAAAGCTGCTGAAAGTTTGCCCTTGACGACAACTTACCTATTGTGATTATTAATATTTCTTCGCAGATTAAATTCTTCTAGATCCCACCCTGAAACGAAGGCGCTCAGTGTACTGAAGTATCGTAAGTAATTCGACATATGTCAGCAATCAAGTTGAACAGAAAGCAAACCGTCAAATTAGTTTTTTATAAGTAACCATTTCCCCTCCTTTCCATTAGTTCTTCATTGGAGGGGGTGGGGGTAGAGCTCTCGGCTAGCACGCTGTTGCCCCAGCGTTCGACTCTCCGACCGGCCAATGAAAAATGAGAGGAATTTATTTCTGGAGATAGAAGTTAATTTCTCGTCATAATGTGGTTCGGATTCCACAATAAGCTGTAGGTCCCGTTGCTAGGTAACCAGTTGGTTCTTAGCTTCGCAAAATAAATCTGATCCTTCGGGCCAGCCCTAGGAGAGCTGTTAATCAGCTCAGTGGTCTGGTTAAACTAAGATATACTTAACTTAACTTAACCCCATCCCTTCCTTCATTACGTAATGATTCCTTACTGGTTCCAAGATCCAGGCTATTGTGTTGCTCAAGGTGTTCCCAGCCAAGGTAATGGTATCGTAAAAATCCTCTAATTTTGAGCAGCAATGACCTTTAGATTATCGCATTATTCCTTCCGAGAAGACTCTTAAACGTCATACCAGCGACTTACATACGAAACAAATCAAGCATTGCAGTGGCAAGTGCGGCCCCCTTCGCGATAGGTTTCAAACATTGATTTCAACTGAACCCTGATCAATCCATGAAACCACACAAGATCCCTCATCCATTAACCCCGACCTCGGGTTAACAAACCATTATGAACCTCTTTGAAGGGGTGGTTCCTAGCCGTAATGCGATCGACCTGATTGGATATTCGTTGGGCAAACTTAACGGGTATTCTCTCTCTCTCTCTCTCTCTCTCTCTCTCTCTCTCTCTCTCTCTCTCTCTCTCTCTCTCTCTCTCTCTCTCTCTCTCTCCTTAAGAATGTCATGCTTCAAAAACTAAAACTTATTAAACGTAGAGAAACGTTTCAGCAGTGGCATTAGTCGTAATTTCTGAATGATCTCACAAATTGTTTAATCACTTGCGAATGCATTCAAACCCTTTTGAATGGAAAATAAACTAATTATTCTACTTTAATTGTTTTCCATTCCCATACTAAGGGCAACTGCAGATCCTAAGAACCTCATAATAAGAATTAAAGTGTTCTTTATACCTACTTACAGTAGTTCTCATATGGACCGTTTAGTTTCGTTGAAGAAAATACGTAAATGTTTCTTCAAAGCAAATATGTCTTTGCAAGAATAAATAGAAATTTGTCCGTGAATAGAATCATGCGACTTGACAATAATCAGCAACCATGAATGATTAAAAGAGACATCGACCCAGTTGAGAAAATACTTCATGCTCCTCCAGTGACTTTTTGAACTCGTGTAACTGTTCTACCTGCACCAGAATCGTAAAGCTTGTTGCAAGTCTCGCTAATCCTGTATCATCCTACTTTATATTGAGCATTAGGGTATGTCTAAGCTACAGTAAATGAATGCCGTTAAGTTAAGTATAGTTTAGTTTTACCAGACCACTGAGCTGATTAACAGCTCTCCTGGGGCTGGCCCGAAGGATTAAACTTATTTTACGTGACTAAGAACCAATTGGTTACTTAGCAACGGGACCTACAGCATATTGTGGAATCCGAACCACATTAAAGCGAGAAATGAATTTCTATCACCAGAAATAGATTCCTCTAACTCTTCATTAGCCGGCCGGGGGAATTGAACTCCTGCCCATCGAGTGACAGTCCGAAGCACAACCGACTCAGCCAAAGAAGGGCTAGAGAATGTCGTTAAAACACGCCGGAAACTTATTATACATATCACAAACAAGTTGAAAACAAATCCTTGACCGTGAGTCGAGAGTGAACCTTTGTGTCAGTGTTGCCAATAAGTCGTTTACTTATATTATTCCTGTTTGTGATACATTTGCGATAAGTTGCCGACGCGTATTCATGAAATGTTTTATCGCAGTGTGAGCGTACCCTAAGGCTACCCACGGGAGGTTTATATCTTTTGTTAATAACATTAATTAATTTTTAGAAACTTCTCATAGTAGCACGAGTCTTGAAATGGAGAAGCAAATCCACAGTTATGTATGGGTACAAATATATTTAAAAAGGGGAATCGAACAGATTCCTGAAAGCTCTCTGTTTAGATTTACTTTTAAATATATTTTTCCTCATACATAACTGTGGATTTGTTTCTCCAATAACGTTGATATTTAGCAATGCCATTTCTTTTGCGTCCAGTGTTTCTAGCCATTGAGCGAATTTTAGCAACTCCTCTAAGAAGAAGCTATCAGCAATTAAGGAACAAAACAACAATAACAACGACAGGAAACGGATCGCATAATATACAATAGATGAAACTACTACTGAAAATACAATGGCGCTGGTGTGTTATTGTTAACCGAGAGATAGAAGAACAATGACAAATAATTTTTATCCTTAACATTTATCTCAATTCTTTATCACAAAAGCTTGCACCGCTCTTAAAACGAAATGAAAAATAGAAGTCAATGCAATCCTGACAACTAGAGACCCCAAAAAGGGATAGAATATTTGCAATGAATTTCTATACATTTTACACAATGCTCTTCAAACAATAGGACAGATTCTTTTCCAATTTCACACGGAAAGAAACAATGGAATTTTCCCTAAGGAAGTAGTCTGTGAAAAAAATGGGAGATGAGAAACAAGAAGAAGAAGCAGAAGCTGTTATGGTCTTCTTTGATGGAAAGTTGAAAGGCCGAAGATGGAAGAATATTTTCACGGTGTCGATCTTCGTTACTTGAGCTCTCATCGGGATGCAGGTTTTCACGTCTTTCCACTTTTTAATTTTCTTTTCTGGGTCCTAATTCCGAAAAGGAGGGAGAGAAAGGAGGTGCTCACGCTACAATTTTTACAGTGAGAATGCATGCAATAATAAGCGTAGTGTGCTACCTTTCCTAGTATACAAATCGGAGTCCATAAATTCTTGTTTGTCGTTCGAGTATTCTTCTGAGTCTGTATACCTTTGCCTGTCATAGGATTAGTTCGTGCAGCCTTGCCTGACGATTGATTTACTAGCTGTTTTAGCCATTCGATGCGAAGAAGGAATAATTAATGGGTTCTGTTGAGGCTGACAGTTTCGTTGCTCAGTTGTTGCTTCTCGGGAAAGTGTCAGAGGGTGAGAGATGGGCGAAGTAAATCATTTGCAATTGCCTCTCAAGGACTAGTACGTCTCCTGTCTTGCCAAGCATTCATGCATGCAATAACGCAGGTATGGACGTACAACCGTGCAAACATCCACACTCGCATACACAAACACCCACACACACATAAATGTGTGTGTGTGTATATATATATATATATATATATATATATATATATATATATATATATATATATATATATATATATATATATATATATATATATATATAATATATATATATATATATATATATATATATATATATATATATATATATATATATATATATTTATGCACACATATATATATATATTTATTATACAATTTTAATATATATATATATATATATATATATATATATATATATATATATATATGTATATGTATGTGAGTGTGTGTGTATATATATGCATATACTGTATATTATATATATGTGTGTGTGCGTGTTTGTGTATGCATGTAATATGCGTTTGTTTGCTATGCGTCTTGCTTATATGAGAGTCTCATGTGGAAACCAACTCCTGTACTTGCGTTTAAATCAGTGACCTTTGATTTACGAAAATGAGAATAAATAAGTACTCACGTTCGCTTCAGGTATCGACAAGAGACAAATAAATACAGCGTCTGCGTAACAAAAGGGTCCATCATCGGAAAAGTGTTTATTACTGATGAACGACTATTTTACATATTACTTTGATAAGATGTTCGCATACTTAATTTTCAGTCAACAAATGCAGAGCACTGTTTTCAGCAGCATGGTTTTTAATATACTGAGATTAGGATTCAAATGGAATTGTACTCAGTGGAGAATCTGCAAGCTGGAATCGCAATAGTTGTGTCGATTAAAGAATCACAAAAGAGAGTACATCATAACTGAAAGATATATAGCAATAAATCGACTAGATAAATCAATGAGTACCTAAACGACAATAAGACAACAATAATAGGATATAACTGGAATTGCAATAATTGTGTCGATTAAAGAATCACAAACACAGAGAGTACATCGTAATTGAAAGATATATAGCAATAAATCGACTAGATAAATTAATGAGTGCCTAAACGACAATAAGACAACAATAATAGGATATAATGAAAACCAAGCAATTAAACATGGTATTTTTAAACTCGTCGTAGTATTTTCCTATACATGCAGATATACTCGTACACCCTCAAGAGTAGACAGCGTACATTTTACAGGAGACGCTACTGCTATTAATATTCCTTTCCCTTTGTTATGTTATTATTTACTTTGCTTCATCAGCTTCAGCTGAGCCGTTGGAGTTGATTTGGTTAATTCATTATTCCAGGAACCGGGTGGCAATAGTTTGGAAGGTAGCCGACGCAACAGTGGGTATTTTGTTAAACATGCAAATCTGGGAAATTTACTTTAGGTGTAATTAGTCTTCTGCTTTATAAATCTGTTGTTGATTAACTTGTTTATCAAATAACAGTATTTATAGTTTGCTTTCCAAGTATCTAGATCTACAAGCAGACGGAAGTTTGGTGTACATTTTAATTTTGTATATATAAATATACATACATATATATATGTACGTATATTTACGTATTTCCCTGGATTTCTAGAATTGTAGAATACTTTTACAGGCCGGCAACGGAACTTTATTTATTTGGCCTTTGGAAATCATAAAAAGAAAAGAACAAGCTTAGGGCTCTACTTGATGAGGGAATGTTACGTAACCACTTTGGTTAAATTAAGTAATTATATTTACAAGAAAGAATCGAAAGGAAATGGTTAAATGAATTATTAGAAGGCTTGCAAAGCCGGAAGATCTTCCTACTGGAGTCCTGAATGGTGGCAAGGCACAGTCCAAGATGAGCCCGCAGCAAAGTGGTCCCTCTGCAAGAGAGTTAAACATTACACGCCAGTAAAGGAAAACATAACGCATACAATAACTCGAGGCTGCACTGATGGTGCCAAGCTCTCGAGGAATGAATGAACACTTAACACTGGGACACAAAAACTTGGAATAGCACTGGGAAATGGCACATTGGATACAGGGACATACTGGCACTCAATAAACACTTCTAAGGGCAAAATGTCGTGACTGAAAAGCCTTCACTTGTAGCTGTTGGGGGAAGCGGGTCTCTGGTGAAGAATGACGACGGGTGGTCGCACTCGTGGCATTCTGCACTAGTTCGCTTGGGAAGTCCGTCCACGTGGTGACGAAGGGGCTGGATTCCGCGTCAGGAGCTTCAGGTAGTGACGGGGGTGGGGAGCCTCTCAGCGTTCGTAGCGATCACCCGCGTGTCTCTGGCTAACTGCAAAGATCTTCCTGTCCAAGATCCTTTTAAGGCAACTGCCAAGGGTAGGGACCCAATGTCGGACCCATGTGGTGACCGGGCTGAAGATGTGTCATTTTCCAGGTGTTTCGACCATCTGCTTGTATCTCCCCAGGTATGCTGTGGAAAGACAATTCAGCCAGCTCAGTCTGCCCTTAGAATGGTTGTTTGAAGCAACTTAGTTGGGCTAAGCTGCTTAAGGGAGTGACACTCAGCCTCTTATCCTTGTCCCTTTCGACCGTGATATCTAAATATCTGTCCAAGGTAAAGGAAGGGGGACAGATCGGAATGTTGATAATTTTTATGTGTTCGTATCTAGGTCAATTGGGGTCGGCTACGCAGCGACAATACTACTCTTGATAAACTAAGGGCAAACAAAGGGTCGGCTATGCGGCGACTTCTTGTTAGTTATAATATATATATATATATATATATATATATATATATATATATATATATATATATATATATATATATATTATATATATATATATTTTTTTTTTATTTATATTTACACATGCACACATAAATATATATATATATATATATATATATATATATATATATATATATATATATGTGTGTGTATATATATATATATATATATATATATATATATATATATATATATATATATATATATATATATATATATATATATATATATATATATATATATGAAAATAAAAAGGCCCATAAAGCACTGTATAAATGTTTCAACCATATATTTCGAGCACTTCCTTCTGTGCCCCTGTTCACTGGTAAAATATGGACAGATGATAGATACAAGGGAATATATACAAAACATATGTAGGTGTTTTCAGAAGCAGTTGTTGGTAGAAAAGGAAGATGCTGGAATCTGCTATCATCAACCAAACCAGCAATATGAACCTGTCAGGAGGACATTGGAAACCGGCTGGCATCGACGGGTTAACCCTCAGGCCTCTTCTGAAGAAGGTGTTTCAGAAAATACAACCACCAGACGCATCGCCAGACGGGAACTAACGAAGCCTAAAATCACAAGGGAATACCTTAATTTCCATCATTCCTGGGTCAGTGGCCACCATCTGTCCATATTTTACCAGTGAACAGGGCACAGAAGGAAGTGCTCGAAATATATGCTTGAAACGTTCATACAGTGTTTTATGGGCCTTTTTATTTTCATATACTGTTGTATTACAGTAAAAGACATTCACACACACACACACACATCTATATATATATATATTACTAACAGGGCCTAATTCAAACTGGATGATGGTATCTAGTGGAGATATTTATCCCAAAAAGTTACAAGCTTGTAACTTTTTTGAATAAATATCTCCACTACACACCATCCAATTTGAATGAGTTCCTCTTAGTAATTGTACTAATGCACAGAATAATTCTGTATGTGATAAGGTTAATATATTTATATATATACATACATATATACATATATATATATATATATATATATATATATATATATATATATATATGTGTGTGTGTGTGTGTGTGTGTGTGTGTGTGTGTGTGTGTGTGTGTGTGTGTGTGTGTGTATATGTATTAGCGTGTGTGCGTATATGTGTTTATATGTAGGCTAAATGGTACTGTATGTACGTATGTATGCATGTAGTCGTATATGCATGTTTGAGCATATGTGATCGTAGAGACAAAGAAAGCAATGATCCAAGCGCCTCTCCTTCTCTAACTCTAATGGTGACACTAATGAGTTCATGGTGACTTCCTTACGAAGACTTTTTGCCCGGATAATTACTTCAGAAGTTTTAATTGAAAGTGAAATCTTTGGTGTTTTGGTGGTGTTATGACTTTGTCGCCACCTTTCAACTGCAGCCGGAATTATTGTGAATAATAATAATAATAATAATAATAATAATAATAATAATAATAATAATAATAATGTGAGTAATAAAAATCCACAATTACATAGTAAATATATTACTATGTAAAAAGAACCAAAGACTTTCGAACACCTGAACGGTGTTCCTCATCAGTGTCAACGTTAACACTGATGAGGAACACCGTTCAGGTGTTCGAAAGTCTTTGGTTCTTTTTACATAGTAATATATTTACTATGTAATTGTGGATTTTTATCACTCAGATTGTTTTTCACGAAATTGTGAATCTATTAGCAATAATAATAATAATAATGAAAACCCTTTATATTTTAGTAACCTTTGTTGAATAATAAACTCCGTTCCCATACAGAGTAGTTGTAATAATAATAATAATAATAATAATAATAATAACAACTCTGAAGACTATAACGAAAGATCACGTTCTTTAAAAAATGAGGATTAAAATAAGATCCTTTTTCTTGTTTGTAAATGTTGTTCTGTTGTTAAAAATACACTTGAAAATCTGTAAGGTTTACGAGGACTGCTGTCTTCTTCGTCAGAGAGAATGAAATTGGATAAAAACTGTGCATGATAGTTGGGTGAAATTAGATCAAAACTGTGCATGATGGTTGGGACCAGAGCCTTCAGTTGAGCAGTAAACGGGTAACATAATCTCAACAAACCAGGATGGACAAGCAGTCAGGGGACCAAGTTTGAACCTCTTATAAGTAATCCTTCCATACAGGAAATTCGATCTAGTTTCATTTACTAATTAAAAAGACAACAGTCCTCAATAAACATAAGGATTTTAAGTGTATTTTTAACAAAGTGTACACAAGAAAAGGGTCTTATTCTACCCTCGATAATAATATTAATATCAATGCCATGTTGAGCTATTCGTTACATTGCAAGCAATTCACCACATATTCGAAAAGGTAACGACTGAAGAATGAATCACCTCGCCCCATGGCCTTTGCATATTGTCAGCTTAAATGCCCTGTGCTTAGGAAAAGTGAAATCCTGATCATTTTTCGCGTATTAAAGAAGATCATTTATAAGATGGAGCCTAGGTGGCTTTTAAGCCTACACCTCTCGAAAGTCAGCTTGCTTTAAACCTGGGTAATTGGACGAAAAAGAAGTTATTTCATACATATCTTTGTGTCTCATACAGTGCTTATGACGCTGTGAGAAGTTACAGATATCATTACCCTACTGAGGGTACTCGTACGAACAGAAAAAATAACGAAAATTATTTAAGAAAAGGATAAGAAGGCATTCAGTCTAATAGAAAAAAAAAATTAAAGACGGTCAGTCTGATAAAATAAAGAGGTAAGACACTGAGTCTAACAGAAAAAAGAATTACAGACACTCAATCTAACAGAAAAAAATTATAGAAACTCGGTGTAACAGAAAAAATAGAATTAAAGACACTCTGTGTAATAAAAAAAAAAAAGAATTATGGACACTCAATCTAATAGAGAAAAAATTAAAGACACCTAATCTAAAAGACACAGAAATTATAGACTTACATATGTAGATGCTGGAACCAGAGTGGCTTGAATGAAATGCCTGATAATATATAACCGCCACACCGAGGTAAGTGGCAAAGAGATAATATACCAACTAGTTTCACGTAGCAGGGAAATTACGTTTGATATTAGTCAGGTAATTGTCTGCAACAGGATAGTAAACTCGCCGGCGAATAATGTTATCGTTGATGCTTCGAGATACATGTTGGAGTCATTACGGAATTTCTTGGTAGAGATAATAATAATAATAATAATAATAATAATAATAATAATAATAATAATAATATTATTATTATTATTATTATTATTATTATTATTATTATTATTATTATTATTATTATTATAAGCCTATGGTAATAACACTATTGTATCAAGAGATGAAAAGCCGTTAAATGCGGTAGGTGTGATGTAAGCAGCGTGACGGAGATGAGATGACTTCTTTTTTTTTTCTGGCAGAAGGGATCTTGAATAAGATCCCTACTCGCCTGTATTTCACCCCTTAACCCCAGCCACTACGAACCATCAGAACATTAGTTACAGTTTCTTAAGATAAAATTAGACAACCCTAAGACGAAATCCTTAGACGAATCTGTTTTCGTTCTTCGAGTTACTTTTGAGAGAAACTATTTGCTTGAAGTAAAAGTGACCCACACGTACCCGCAAGGGCACTGCTAGAATCTACAGCAAGTCCACTTACATAGGAAGTCTAAAAGGAAGGTCTTGGACGCTTACGTCAAGAGGCTCTGTCCCATTCCTCATCCTAGAAGAACCCACTGGAAATACTGACTGGGCGACCAAGACTCTTTTCTAGCGGTGTTTCTAACAAGGCAATCAAAGCGCAGACTAGGCTGACCCCAGACAAAGTATGCACTACGAAGATGCAACTCATCCTAGACCAATAGGAGGAAAGCAGCTGAAAAAACATTTTAGCAACGGCACATTGCACCAAATGTTACTGGAGGATTGGAACAGTCTTTTTGAAGATCACTACGATGGATGGAAAAGTTACCTCCAATCATTACACTTCACGAATCAGCGCACGGATAAGCGCATTAACAAGAATAAATCCAGCCTCTCCTCCAGATGCCTTATAATGGCAGAATGTCGTCCATCGTTTTAAATGTCGAACAGAAGGATGTCTTAACCTTTGTGTCCGTAAGTTGACTAAACGCCTCTCTAGGCCTAGATATCCCGAACGGGAGTAGTGTCTTGTACACTGTGTGCATTACTAAAGGGCGTTTTGCAGCGTCTCTTCGGCCCCTAGTTGCACCTACTTTTTGGCCTTTTACTTGGCCTCCATTCCCACTTCATTTCTTCCTTCTTGATCCCTAATCTATTTATCTATTACTTCTTAATGCAATTTGGGGTTTTCTCCCAGTACCATCTTGAGATCCCGGTAATTCAACATGTTTGCTTTTTGGACTCTTTATCTTGCTGTCCAGTCACTCTAACTCCTTTTCACTGTCTTAAGCACTGACTGGCCGAGAGTGCCCAAGTGGTTGGCTTGTCGGCCTAAATTTCATGAAATCAAATCAATCAATATTCTCAAAATAGTTCTTATACATAGTGTGAATTTCGGGAAGGTACGTAACATCCATAGAGTCGAGACATACTGTCTCAACCCTCTCTTATATTACCGAGTTTGAAAGTATGGGTGCAAAATTATCAATAATATTAATAATAATAATAATAATAATAATAATAATAATAATAATAATAATAATAATAATGAATCGTGTCTGAGGTATTTCCTCAATATTAAAGTGTATTAAACTGTAACGATAATAACATCATATGGAATTGGTAATTAGAAAAAAAGACGAAAAGGAAAATAAGTAAACAGGTAAATGAAAAATAAGTATTAATTTATGAGCAAATCAAGCAAAACAACAACAAAGAATTATGCAAAACTAATCCAGAATAGCAACAAAACTCCAGAAAAAATACGTTTTCCATACCGAGGCGTTTCAGAATGCTTCTCTCATTATCGCTGTTCGAAGAGAAAGAGAAAAATAAAAGAGAACAGGAATCATACCGCATTCATAATTAAAGCTGAGCGCATGCGCCATAACGTGAACATTTCCAACCTCACTGACAAGTAGGTCATTAGGACAATCGATGGAGTGTGAACAATTAACATAAAATGGTCATTCATTATTTTCTGTTTCCTTGTCCGTCGAGGCTTACAGTATTTTCTGGAACATTAATGAGGCAAAATGGCTTTCAGTGAATTAGGCGGTATTATTTTCGCATCGACGGTCACTGACGATTTCGAGGTTATAAGGTCAACGTTGTGTGAGTGGGATTTGCATGAATGTTAATGCTGAGTGCTTTGCATACATTCACAGTCTAATAAATTTTTAGTATATATATATATATATATATATATATATATATATATATATATATATATATATATATAAATGTATATATGCATATATATATATATATATATATATATATATATATATATATATATAAGAGAGAGAGAAAAGTTAATCATTTCAGGGATATTGTAATTCGGGAGTATTGTGAAATCATACCTGTAACTTGATTATTCCACAATCGCAGTGCTAAAAACACTACGTGCCAGAGTACATGGAAGTCTAATAGTTATTCTTAAAGAATAAATACTTTATTGTCTAGGACAAATCTTGTTTCAAGGAAGTTTCTTAGAAAGTTATTTGTCTTGGTTATTTTTCCATTATTTTGGGATTGTGAATAATAATAATAATAATAATGATAATAATAATAATAATAATAATAATAATATTAATAATAATGATAGTTCATTGCATAGAGGTAGTCTAGCCTGAAAATACCTAAGACAAATTTCTCAAATTAGATATGAACCAGTGACATGTGAATTACCAATTAAACTCTATATCCACTCAGATTCTGTGGCTAAGTGGATATAGTGTTGGCCTGGTAAATCAAAGGTCTGCTGCTCAGATCCTAAAGAGGAAGTCTGTCTAATTAATAATAATCTATAATAGCAAAATCCGAGTAGGTTTTTCTTGTTTTACCTTGTCCTCCCTTGGGTGACAGTAGGGGAGATATGACACAGCTGCCCACCCCCCTGCAAAACGGTTTGTCCGCCCCGGGTGGGGCGGGGTAGGTCGGGGAACGGGAGGGTAAGGGAGACATCCACCCTCCTCTTACAAACTTGTTTGTCCGCCCCGGGTGGGGGCGGGATAGGTAGGGGAGACAGCAGCACCGAGCTCCAGCGCGCGTAGCGCACGCCAACAAGCTCATAATAATAATAATAATAATAATAATAATAATAATAATAATAATAACTTGTCAGCTTAAGAGATCACTGTTTCACCTTCAGTCAGGTCTCTGGTAGTCGCAGATCTACTGCTAGTATTAATTACTTACCCAAAATTCGCATGCGGAAAAAAACTGGGTTTAGCTTGTATATGTTTATTCAGCTAAATATTTTCGGTAAGAGTTGCCTCTACTCATCATATGTTCCTAGGTGGACCGCTAGATAAGAATTACCAGTTGCCACATCTTGCTGGACAGGTGGCGAAAGAAGTATTTGGAGAAGATTGATTGATTTGATTTTATGAAATTTAGGCCTTCCAGCGAAGCACTGGGGCACCCCTCGACCATTCAGCGCTTGAGACAGTGGAAAGGAGTTCGAGTGGTAGGACAGCAAGATAAAGAGATAAAAAAATAAACGTGATGAAGAACTAATCATCTAAAGGTGGTGCTGGGAGAAAACCCCAAAGTTGCATTAAAAGCAATGGGTAAATAGGTTGGGGAGAAAGATGGAAGAAATGAAGTGGGAATGGAGGTGAAGAATAAAGGCCAAAAGTGGGTGCAGCTGGGGGTCGAAGAGACGCTGCAAACACCCTTTAGTAATGCCTACAGTGTACCACGGCACTACTTTTATACGGGATGTATAGAGAGGCGTTTGCTCGACATAGCGACACAAGGGTTAAGACACCCTCCTGACCGGCATTTAAGGTGGTGGACGACATTCTGCCATTATAAGGCATCTGGGAGAGAGGTTGGATTATTCTGGATAAGGCCCTTAGTCGTGCATCGATTCAGAAAGTTTGTTATTATGGGGAGGGGGGGGGGGAATTTTCCATCCATCGTAGTGGCAGACGTTGTCTTCAGTGACGTAGGTACTCACGACATTCCTTATGGACATATCTGTAATAAGTGGGCCTGGTGTTTATTGTCGTAGAGTGTCCTTTTTGGGGTGGGTGTGACTCACCATTATTTCGAGCAATATCTCCCTTCAGAGTTTCTCTCAGAAGTAAATCATAGAACTGAAGCATATTCAGCAGTCCACTAAAGATTTCGAGGTCCTTATCTGATTCAGTCTTACGAAGATACAGTCAATGTAACGGTGGTATGGTAGTACAAGCGGGCAGGGATCTTATCGAAAACTTTCCTTTGTACAATGAAGGCCATCGTATCCATCTCCGTCACACTGCTTATATCACATCCAGTTTGATCATCTCTTGACAAAGCAGTATAATAATAATAATAATAATAATAATAATAATAATAATAATAATAATAAATTGGGAAAATTTCCTCTATGTAATACGAAATTCCAGAATGACGCCAGTGTGTATCTCAAAGCATCAGCGATAACATTATTCGCCGGGCGAGTTTACCATCCTGCTGCGGACAATTACCTGAGTAATATCAGACATAATTTCCCTCCGACGTGAAACTAATTGGTTTATTATCTCTTTGTCACTTACCTCGGTGTTTGTGGTTATATATTATCAGGTATTATATTAACGTCGCTGTGGTTCCAGCATCCACATGCATAAGTCTGTAATTCTTGTTCCTATTAAACTGAGTGTCTTTAATCTTATTTTATTGTTAGAATGAGTGTCTATATTTCTTTTTCCTATTAGACTGAGTGCCTGTGATTTGTTTTATAGAACTGACCGTCTGTTATTTTTTTGTCTGTTAGTCTGAGTGTCTTTAAATCTTTTTTTTTTTATTAGGCTGAATGTCTGTAATTCTTTCTTTCTGTTAGACTTAGTATCTGTAATTCTTTTTTTCTATTAGATTGACTTCTGCTGTGGCTTTTTTTTATTTTCAAATATTCATGCTGATTATTGTATGAGAAGCAACCAGAATTATTATGCATCTGAAATATACTATCCTGGAACGCCGTATTTAGGATACAGCTTGGTCAGCAGTAGTGTAGATAAAAAAGTGATATTATAAGTGATGGAATAATTTACCCGTTTTGTGGCCAAGATTTTTTCAGTGGTAATATCGACAGGAATATTAATCTTATGTTCTATACGATTATGAACTGCTGTTGCCTGAAATTTCATCTGCTTGCAAAATTTTGTCTTTTTGTTTAAGTGTTCCGAGAATGAAAATACCGACAGACAGCGACAGAAATTGATGAACGATGAAGAGTTTTAAGAATCCAGTGCAAGTGCTTTTTTTTTTTTTTTTTGTAGGGGCGAGAATTAATTACCCTAATATTTTAGAACAAAACTAAAAGAGTTTGGTAATTTTTCATATCCTTTTCCTTTATAATTCATATTATTTTTTTTATGTTCGTACCAGTAGCCCAGTAGTAATACTTACAGCTTCTCACAATCCAGTAAGCACTGAAGCGAGGAAACATCCACAAGAAAAATTTCTTTTTTTCACTTATGACGGTCTTTTGCCAACGGACTTTTGCGAAGTCCAGGGTTAAAAGCCAGTTAGGTTTTACCTTTCTTATAATCTTCCTTACTAAGTGCGAAATTATCTGGATTTCACTTTTCCTGGGAATTGGGATATTTCGTTGATAATATGCAAATGCCATAAGGTAAGGTGAGATATTCCTCTATTGCTGTTTTTCAAGTATATAGTGAATTATTCCTAACGTAACGAATAGCTCAACATGGCATTGCTGTTATTAATATTAATGATGTAATTGTATAAAAAAAAAATGGGTCGTTCGTTGTTCAACTCTTTCTCCTGTTTTTTGCGTAAAGAATATTTCTCCATTTTGGGTGGTTTCCACCATAAAGCAGTATTGCTTTAGTATTGGTAATATAATAGAAATATTATCAATTTGGAAGATTTGAATGACAAACGCAGCGGAAATAATAATAATGTCTTGAAAATATGCTGGCCTGGAGTGTATTTATACGAAACATTTTTGAGAAACAGGTTTCATACAGTACATGAAGCGGAAAAGATGACTCATGTCTACAGCTTCACTCCTTTTGCAGTTCGAAATTCACTCTAAGAATAAATGTAAATGGAATGGAAACAGTCATTTTCTTCATATGCACACAAAATTATAATCACCATTGTCTGGATTGGTAGGCCTGAGCCCAATATTCTACTCTAGGCCTCTTATTCACTGTGATACACTTACGGGACAAGGTCGGTTTTATCTAAGCCAACCAGCCTTCCATCCATAGGCCAACATCACCTTGCCAGCGAGGAACTTAGGATCGATCCCACCGGTACAGAAAGATTTGGGTCATTTTCTGGAAAGTTTTTAGCGTGAAAAAAGCCATGGGATTAGCAACCTAGAAGACTCGCCAATAACTGGGACGTTAACCGTCTTGTAAAGAGAACAGGGGTATAGTTAAGCAACTTTGCATCTGGTCACTTCTTGAATGGGTGCCGAAAAGTTAAATAAATTAATGTTATAATATATATATATATATATATATATATATATATATATATATATATATACATATATATATACATATATATATATATATATATATATATATATATATATATATATATATATATATATATATATATATAAGTGTGTGTGTGTGTGTGTGTATCAGAATTCATACTCTCGAACAGATAAGCAATTCATGTCTCATAGAAAGTCTTTTTTGTCAATAAAAATGAGACATCTGGCCTAACACTCCATCAAATGATTTTCCAAAAATCTTTTGGAATTTACGCGTTGATGTTTATGTCCAATTCGTTGTTCCGCATAAAAAAGAATGCCTATGGTTCTCATCAATGGAGTTTACGTCAGTATATAGACACAAAAAATATAAAAAAACTGGAATCATCACACGCAAACAACTCGATATTGTCAAAAAGTGAGGTGTTACTTGCCATTTTATTATGGACGGGGAGATGTTCTGGCGATCGCGCTTCCAGTGACCAACCTCTCTCTCTCTCTCTCTCTCTCTCTCTCTCTCTCTCTCTCTCTCTCTCTCTCTCTCTCTCTCTCTCTCTGTATATATATATATATATATATATATATATATATATATATATATATATATATATATATATATATATATATATATATATATATATATATATGTAATATTCTTTTTGGCCAAAGGGTCTCGTTGTGACCCAGTGTCTCTCTCATTTTTCTACAAAGCATAGGAATTTACCTCAATTTTTACTCTCCTGTTTTTGACCTTCGTGTTTTTCCTTCGAATGGAAAAGAGGTCTGACCAAAATACTTCCTCACGGAAGGCACAGACCCTTGTAATGAAAACGAAGCTTGTTTGAAACCTTCGCTGCAATCTTATATTAACTGCTACAAGCCCCGATCCAGCTCCTCAGGGGCGTTAGTGAGGCTTTTGAGGATTCTCTTGGTAGTCAAATGTGGGAATTTTGGGCAGCAGTGCATCACCTGGAATTTCCTGCAACCCGAAGTCAAATATTATCTAGGGTATTTGTACCCAAAATGTTACCGCATGTGTTCAGTATCCCAAAAAAGTTAGGTCGTTAAGAATCATTATGTGATTGTGTAAAAAAAAATGAATAATCGCTTGTACAGTTTATTTGAAGCGCTGTGATACGTTCAGTATTATTGCTAATTTAAATTGAATACATTACACTGAATACTTTAGGGTTACGGCGAATGTTGGAAAAATTTAATTAGCAATAATATTTATATTAATCAAGAAACGAACTGGTATGATAAGAGCTCATGAGGAAACCTTTGAGCAATTGTTGGCGAGCGACATTCTTTGCTAATGTTTATTAGCATTTATTACTTTAAATTCACTTTAAACTTCCATATTCAAGCTATGTTAAATGAAGGTTTTGCAATTTTCAGCCTGGAATTGCATGTTTTCTCGTCTTGGTAAAGTTTTCTTCTAGCATTTTTGAGGTTCGAAAACAATGGCTTTCTCTTCACTGTATTTCGAAAGCTAAGCATTTATTTGGTAGCAATACTAAGAAAATTCTCATAGTCTGTACACGCTTCTTGGTTATCGAGTTTGTTCTATTGAGCGTTGATCCTGAGAACAACGTTTGTTCGGTAAGAACTTGGGACGAAGTTTTCTCTAAACTACTATTATGTTCCGGACGCAATTCCGTCCTCCTCTGCTTTCGAGGGAAGTTGAATGAGGTTTCGAAGTGGAGCTTCAGCCCCCAAAAGGTAATGGGATGACCATTACGGAACTGTTCATCGGCTCCTTACAATGCCCCAACGGCGTGAAGATGAGGACTGGGGCTGTATTCTGAACGCCTGACCCGGAATACGCCAGGCAAAGTCTCTCTTACAAGTTACTGGAACCTGCTACAAGCATAGACAGGCCCTTCTTTTTCTTTCGGGAACTCCTTTTCATTTTTACTCCACATGTTTTCTTTCAAAGAGGTTTAGGCTATTCAAAATGTTAATTTGTTATATTCTGTTCTTAACCTTTTTAATTAAGTAGAGGGATGTAATCAGTGCGTAGGATTTTTCCAAATTTAGTTCAGCCATCTTTTGGTAAAAACAAATAACTATATACC
Organism: Macrobrachium rosenbergii; assembly: GCA_039081455.1. NCBI lineage: Eukaryota > Metazoa > Arthropoda > Malacostraca > Decapoda > Palaemonidae > Macrobrachium > Macrobrachium rosenbergii. The sequence goes on from JANJGK010000029.1 coordinate 22,451,123, forward strand.
AAACATTTTTGAGGTTTTTAACACGAGAGCAAGTCTTCAGTTTGCTGCTAATGCGGCTATTATTAATTAAACTTAGCGACTATCATCAACTCCTTTCCAAAGAGGAATCCAGTACCCAATGAAAAGTAGTTCCATTTTATTTAAATACATCTAGACAGATTTAAACTGTGATCGCTTTAGTTGTCTGTAAAAGAAAACTATTGAGATGGCTTTTTGTCTGTCCGTCCGCCCTCAGATCTTAAAAACTATTGAGGCTAGAGGGCTGCAAATTGGTATGTTGATCATCCACCCTACAATCATCAAACATGCCAAATTGCAGCTCTCTAGCCTCAGTATTTTTTATTTTAGTTAAGGTTAAATTTATCCATGCTCGTGCGTCTGACACCACTATAGGTGCCAAAAACACAGGCCACACCGGGCTGTGACTGAAAGTTTCATGGGCCGCGGCTGAGAGTTTCATGGGCCGTGGATGAGAGTTTCATACAGCAATATATGCTGTACAGAAAACTCGATTACGCCGGAAAAACTTCGAAGCATTTTTTACTTGTTTATTCATGTGACACTATCTACTAAGCTTTCATTTAATTTACTTTCTAGGTAAGGAAAAAAAAAAGTCTTTTATTGTAATTTTCCAGGATCTCATCTCTTCTCCAAAAGGTGAAATTCTTTTCTATAATTTTTCAGGTTAATTTGGGTGAATTGCACTTGTATCAATTAGAATGTAACGGGCGACAAAAGTACTTATAAGCAAAAAATTGTCATTTGGAAGGGGAATAATTCTCCAAGGATAGTTACAGCCTTATGATTAACAGTTACTGTCTCTACAGTAATTTTTTCTCTCTCTCTCTCTCTCTCCCTCTCTCTCTCTCTCTCTCTTATCTGAGAGTAAATGGAAAGCCCTCATGCGTATAAATTTCTAATGATATGCTGCGTAGTCAGCATCTAGGAAAAGTTTCTGACATTACCTAATTAGACCTCCTCTAATTTCATAACTTACGCCATAATTTCCTGTCTGATCACCCAAACTTTTTCGTTAGTTCCCGCAAAGAAGATATGAGAAAAGCGAGTGGGATTTACTTTCAACCTGTCGATCAACATCAATAACATTCTCATCTGCTTCATGCATAAAGTATTACAAGAAATTTTTGTGCACCTTTTATTTTATTGCTAAAAAAGCATACCTTAGTTTAACCAGACCACTGAGCTGATTACAGCTCTCCTAGGGCTGGCCTGAAGGATTAGACTTATCTTACGTGGCTAAGAACCAATTGGTTACCTAGCAACGGGACCTACAGCTTGTTGTGGAATCCGAACCACATTATACCGAGAAATGAATTTCTATCACCAGAAATAAATTCCTGTAATTCTTCATTGGCCGTCCGGAGACTCGAACTCGGGCCTAGCAAAGTGCTAGCTGAGAACTCTACCGATTCGTCCAACGAATAACTTTTGCTATATCATCCACATTTTCCATTGGGCTGAATCTTGTTTAGAGAATTATTATACAAGAGACTCAGTTTTCCCTCTTTCTAATGCAGTTTAAGAAGCGATAGCCTTCATTTTAGAAGATATAGATTTATTCCTTTTCAAAATTTTACCATTTCGATGAAAAACTGACCGGATTACTTAAAAAAGGAAAAATGGTTTCAAGTGAAATCATGATCCTGCTCTTATCTCGGCTTGTCGCCACCGAGATTAACGACAGAACCTGAATTAATTTTTCTTCTGATAGTTGTCTAGACCCATCTGTCGTTTGTCTAATAAAAAGCCTGCCAAGATAAACCTCGTGATGGATAAACCTCTCTCTCTCTCTCTCTCTCTCTCTCTCTCTCTCTCTCTCTCTCTCTCTCACGGCATATAATATAAAAAAGCAAGCGCCTTTCGGTATTCCACGGAAGATTTTTATTTTCCCATATGAAATTCAAGTGAGAATATGTAATTGCGGTTGTCGCTATAAATATATCAGCTCTAGACATGAAGAATTGTTGCATTTTTTAATTCCCCCTAAAATACCCCAGTTTTATTCATTCCTCTTTTTCTTTATAAATTAAAGAATATCTGTTCAACTTTTTATCTCATTATTACTCATGAAGCACGGAACAAGATAAAAGTGAAATGATTCATTAGTTTTGTAAGAAAAAAAAATTTAATTGTTCCAGAGCTAGTATTTTGAATTGCGTCTCTTGCGTATATAGATTGATTATATATTTTGGCATTTATACGTAATATTTACATTTAGCGTCAATATTATTGTTGATGATAAGTGGTCTAACCACTGTAGTTCCTCTTACGTTTTTTACCGGTTAAAATTATTTTTTTTTTTTCAGTTTAACAAATTCTTTTCCCCTCTCATTTATGATCAAAATCTTCATATACATTTCAAGCTCCCTAGACACTATCCAGGTAGAGTCAGCTTTTATTTCTTAATTCGAAGTTTCGGCCGGGTGATGCCCCATTCAAATATTAAGAAGCAAAATCAAAGCGTACGCAGTATTTCCGCCTGTCTGTAGATCCAGACGATTGGAGAGTAAACTACAAACATTGTTACTTGATAAAGAGGTTTAAACAACAACAAATTCCTAATGTTGGAGATTAATTACACCTGAAGTAAATTTCCCAGATTTACATGTTTATCAAAACCCCCAGTGTTGCATCAGCCACCTTCCAAACTAATGCAGTCCAGTTCCTGGAATCACGAATTAACCAAATCAACTCCAACGGCTCAGCTGGAACTGATGAAGCAAAGTAAATAATGATATAACAAAGGGAAATGAATATTACTTGCTGATAGCTTCTTATTTACTTCATATACTGTGTACTCTTGTGAGTGTAAATGTTCATGTATAGAAAATTACGATTACGTTCAAAATACCATGTTTTCTTAACATGGCCTTATTGATTTATCGTTATTTAATTATCGTTCAGATTTTGATTAATCTGTCTGGTCAATTTATTGTTATATATCTTCCACTTATTTCTTCCTTTCTTTTTATGATTCCTTAGTTGACATAATTAGCCTACTGGGATGTACGTTGTACACATTTCCTACGAGTACAGTTCCATTTAAACCCTAATAACTGTATAATAAATATTTTATGATACTGAAAATAGTTTACATTAGTTGATGACTGGCAGATAGGTATGTAGGCGTCTCCTCAAGGAAATATGTAAACAAGTAGTTCATCAGTAATAAACAATTTACTGATAATGGAGCCTTTTGTGAAGCAGACGTTATATTTGTTTGTCTCTTATCGATACCTGAATCGAACGTGAGTACTTATTTATTCTCATTTTCATAAATTAAAGCTCATTAATATGAAGACAAGTAAAAGCATTTGTTTTCATGCGAAACACTCATCTAAGTAAGACGGATAGGCAAACAAACGCATATTACAAGCAAACACAAACATACACCCACACACACATACACATACCCGCATATATATATATATATATATATATATATATATATATATATATATATATATATATATATATATATATATATATATATATATACATATACATATACATATATATATATATATATATATATATATTATATATATATATACATATATATATATATATATATATATATATATATATATATATATATATATATATATATATATGTGTATATATATATATTTATATATATGTATATATATATATATATATGTATGTATGTATGTAAATGCATGTGTGCGTTTGCATGCATGAATACTTTGGAAGACAGGAGGCGTACTAGTCCTTGGGAGGCAATTGTAAATGATTTACTTCCCCATCTCTCTTCCTCTGACGCTTTCCTGAGAAGCAACAACTGAGCAATGAAGCTGTCAGCATCAACAGAACCCATTAATTATTCCTTCTTCGCATCGAATGGCTAAACCAGTTAGTTAATCAATCATCAAGCAAGGCTGCACGGATTCATTATACTACGACAGGCAAAGGTTTTCAGACTCAGAGTAATACGATAAACAAGAATGTATGGACTCCGATTTGTATATTGGGAAAGGTTGTACACAGAAATCTGTGCAAGGCAAAGTTATATAGTTTTAGAATCCTATGTTAGAAAGTGGTATACTGCATTAGAAATATGTATCACGAAAGGTGTACAAATTCAAAACTATACATCAAGGATAGATGTAGACTCAGAATGCGCCTTAGTCAAGTGCGTATATGCTCGATATCACACCTTAGCAAGGCTGTACAATATATATATATATATATATATATATATATATATATATATATATATATATATATATATATATATATATATATATATATATATATATATATATATATATATCAGGCAGGTTTATGCGAACTCAGAATTGGGTTACACTAAAAAACAAGTAACAAATGCGCCGAAGTTTCTTCGGCGCAATCGAGTTTTCTGTGCAGCTTATAGTGCTATATGAAACTCTCAGCCACGGCCCATGAAACTCTCAGCTGCGGCCCATGAAACTTTCAGCCACGACCCGATGGTGGCCTGTGTTGTTGGCACCTATAGCGGTGCCAGACGCACGCTCGTGGTTTACTTTAACCTTGAATAAAAATAAATACTACTGAGGCTAGTGGGCTGCAATTTGGAGGGTGGATGTTCAACACACCAATTAGCAGCCCTCTAGCATCAGTAGTTTTTAAGATCTGAGGGCGGACAGAAAAAGTGCAGATGGACAGACAAAACCATCTCAATAGTTTTCTTTTACGGAAAACTAAATGTGTTTACATTTAAACTGCATGTAAAGTAAACCTGTACCTACTCAGAGTCATCTGTTAATAATATTACTCATTTATACCTTATATGCATGTATTCTTGGAGTGAAAAGTGTAGCCTTAGCTAATCCTTTCTCTCCCTCCCTTTCAGAAAATTAGAATGAAGAAAAGAAAATTATAAGTGAAAAAATGGTAATAAATATTCTTCCATCTCCTGCTTTTCAACTTTCCATCTTCTTCTTCTTCTTCTTCTTCTTCTTCTTTCATAGATACTTCTTTTTGGAAAATCTATCGTATCTTTCCCCGTGAAATTAATAAAGATTTTGTCCTATCGCGGGAAGAGCATTGTGTAAAATGTATGGAAAGCCAGAGCAAATATTCTATTCTTTTTGGGTTCTCTAGTTGTGAGAATTGCATTGACTTCTGTTTTTTTATCTTGTTTTCAGAGCGATGTAAGAATTGTTTTGTCATTGTTTTTACGTTAGGGTTAACAATAAAACACCAGTGCCATTGTATTTTCAATTGTAGTTTCATCCGCTCCATTATATGCGATTTATTTCCCTTCGTTATTTTGTTGATTTGTTTCCTGCTTCTTCGTAGAAGGTTCCCAGGGGTTTTAATGAAATCCGTGTGATATTTAGATATACCGGACTCAATATAAATGGGATTAATAAATATTAGCGTTTTTAATAAAGGACGTAACCCTCTTGTGGGTAAGAAGATAGTGTTATTCACTCCCATACCAGGTCACGTTATTTCGTCCTTAGTGCGCGTTCACACTGCCGTAAAACATGTCATAAACACATCGTTGGCAACCTATCGCACACATCACAAACAGGGTAAGTAAGAGTCAACGACTTCCTGGTAGTCCTAACCAGTGCTTCTTAAGATTATCCAGCATTATCCCAAAGGTTCGTTCTCAACATACAGTCGTTAAGTTGTTGTCAACCTGTTTGTGATACGTTTGTAATGAGTTTCTGGCGTGTTTTTTATAGTGTGTTTGCTATAAAAACACGCTCAACGGAAGCCCGGATAATATAGGATTAGTGAGACTGGCAACAAATTTTGGGAGTCTGGTGCCTGTAGAAATGTAACGCACTCAGTTCAAATAAGCACTGGGGTAAATACTGAGTTTTATTTTCCTTATCTTGGTCGACGTATCTTTCAATTTCTGATTTTGCTGAATGCTACTAAATCATCTGAGTTTCATTTATAGGTATGAATTATTCTTGCAGAGATATATTTGCTCTGAAGAAGCATTTATA
>JANJGK010000029.1:22462112-22464612 GCA_039081455.1 Macrobrachium rosenbergii
GTCTAAACTCCCTACCCGAATAAACAAGGTAAAGCGACCTCATGCAAGCTACCGGAACCTGGTACAAGCATAGACAGACGTTTCTCCTTTCATTGGGCTTTTATTTGTTCAATTTATTTATTTTTTACTTCACATATTTCTCTTGAAAGGTGTTCAGGCTAATTTTAATGAGGGAGATGGATGTAATCGTTGCGTGAAATTTTTCCAGCTCTACTTAAGCCATATTTTGGTAAAATGAAATGAAATAAAATAAAAGACTAAATATTCAACATTTTTGAGATTTTCAATTCGCAGAGCAACTCATTACTTTGCTGCTGATGCTGCTAATAATAATAATATTAATGATAATCAGAAAAGAAGAAGCTTTTGCTGGCTATCACCAAATGCTTCCTTAAGAGGAATCCAATACCTATTGAGAAGCAGTTCCATTTCATATAACTAGATCTAGAGAAAATTAAAACGGTGACCGTTTTAATTCTTGTTACAATAGCTCCTAAGCTTTCACTTAATTCAATTTCTGTTTAGGAGTAATTTTTCTTATTGTAATTTTCCAGGATTTCATCTCTCCTACAAGTTATCAGTGCATTGTCTTTCATTTTCTATAATTTTTAAAGTTGGAGGAGGATGAATTGCTCTTGTATCATTGTAACAAGTGGTAAAACTAGTTTATTAGCATAAAAATTGCGTTCGGAAAGGTACTAATTCCTTAAGGACAGTTACAGCCTTACTGGATAAGAGTAATTGTTGCACTAGTAATTTATTAGTGAACTCACTTACGCTTTTTTACAAATTCTGATTGAACTTTTATCATATATTTCAGTATAATTCACCTCTCTCTCTCTCTCTCTCTCTCTCTCTCTCTCTCTCTCTCTCTCTCTCTCTCTCTCTCTCTCTCTCTCTCTCTCTCATCTGGGAATAATTGGATAACCGCCATGTGTATGAATTTCTAAGTATATACTGCGTGGTCAGTATCTAGGAAAGTTTTGACATACCTCATTAGACCTCCTCTAATTTTCTAACTTACTCCATAAGTTCCTGTCTGATCGCACAAACTTTTTCGTTATTTCCAAGAGAAGAAAGTGGATTTTACTTTCATCCTGTCGAACACTATTGGCAACTCTCTTATTTATTTCACACATAAAGTATTGCCGGAGGTTTTTGTGCACTTTTATTTGATTGGTATGTCAGTCATAACTTTCATTGGCTGAATCTTCGTTAGAGTGGTAGTATGTAAGACACTTAGTATTTCCTCTTTCTAAGACAGTTTTAGAAGTGATATCTTTCATTTTAGAAGATATAGCTTAGTTTCTTTTCAAAATTCTTACGTTTAGATGAAAAATTAACCAAATTATTTTTAGAAATTTAAATGGTTTAAAGGGAAATAATGATTCTGGTCTTATCTCGACTTGTTACCGCCGAGATTAGTGACAGAACCCTTATAAATTTTTGCTTGTGGTTTGTCTAAATAAAACTTGCAACGATCAACTTCGTGATAGACAAACCTCTCTCTCTCTCTCTCTCTCTCTCTCTCTCTCTCTCTCTCTCTCTCTCTCTCTCTCTCTCTCTCTCTCTCTCTCTCTAGTTTTTTTCTTTTGATTAAGCAGATGCTTTCTATAATGATTATCAATGATCCAAATAGGAAGGTTAAATCTATAAACATATTGTTTTTAATACTTTTATGACGGGAAAGAGGAAAGGAAAATATTGCCACTATTTTACTATAACATTGAAAATCCCAGGAAGAAACTGGTGTGAAATTAATCACTCAACGTCCTGAAATTTGCAGCACAGGAGGAACATTATTTTCCTCTCCTCCCAACGAGATTAAAACTTTGTTTTTGCTGTAATTAAATTTATAGACTGAGGATTACGAAAGGCGCCAAAGAGAAAATTCTTTTCTGGATTCAGCAGTTTTCAAGGTTTTCAGAAATTGAGATGTATACGTGTTTTTTTTACTATTAAGGAACTCTGCAAGCGCAAAATCACTTACATACACACACGCACACACATACACGTACGCGCACACACACACACAAACACACACACACACACATATACATGTATATATATATATATATTATATATATATATATATATATATATATATATTATATATATATATATATATATATATATATATATATATATCAAATTACGCGCTAATAAACTTTCTGATCTTAAATATATGGTATATCATTAACGAAATGAGAAACACAAACCAAAATAAAGAAATAAATTCGACTTGTCACCATTTTTTTGAAAACCTGCCAACGCTTTAATTAATGTTTCATTAAGACTAATTTATTTGTCCGCCCTTCCTCTATAATTAACGTTAACTATTGATTTTATTTACGAACTTCATAAACTGGGAATAAATAGACTCGCTCAAATGTTTTCGTTCATCATTGTCTCGAGATTAAATGATCAACAAACCACTCTTTCTCTCTAACAAATTTTATATATTTATGTGCTTGATAATTCATTAATTATAATATATATT
>JANJGK010000029.1:22469612-22479993 GCA_039081455.1 Macrobrachium rosenbergii
GCGAAAAGCTACACACTCACAAACACACACACACAGAAATAGAGAGAGAGAGAGAGAGACTGAGCGCGTAAGTAATTTGTGTTACAATGCCGTCTCTATGATTTGCGTTTGAAAGCTTCCATCAGCATATATTTGAATAGGAGTAAGACAGAGAGAGAGAGAGAGAGAGAGAAAGAGAGAGAGAGAGAGAGACATCCCCATGCCCTCTCTGTGCTTACTTGTAAAATGAAAAAATCCTTTGTAATCTTCAACTGAACAAATTTATCCCTGAATTCACCTTTCAAATGGAATTTAGTGCTGACTTTCCGGGGACCGTCTTAAGCAACTCAACGCCTTTAAAACGAAAATGGCAAAGTCATTTGAAACGCCAAAGCAAAGAAATAAGGAGAAAGGCATTTCAAACGCTGCGGCAAACTTCGACAAGTGATCTCTTACTCCGGGTAATCGGTGTAACAGCAGGCGTTTAGATAAAGTCAAACAGTCATCTTCACTCCATCTGGCGGGGCGTAACCAGACTATCAACTATTACGAAGGTCATTCCATTACCATTGGGATCGAAACTTCAATTCGCGACTTCATTCAACCAACTCTCCGAGCAAGAAAGGGCGGTATTGACTCCAGGAAACTATGCCAAAGCTCTTTTCAAGCAAACGTTTTTCGGTTTAGGGTTCTGTGAATAAGAGAAAACTCAAATAAAACGTTTGCAAGTACCAAGGATTTATATATATATTTTTTTTTGTCTGCAGAAAACTTGTTCAGTTTTCGAAGCTCGACGAAACAAGTGTTTGAAGGAAAAAGCCCTGAAATGCATGTTTCTCTTTACAGTGGTCTTGGCAGAATGGGATTGGTTTATAATAACAGGTAAATAAATAAACAAGCCGGTAAATGAGATTAAAAGAGGAAATCAAATTTCCACATTAGTTAGCTAAACAGTTTTCATTGAAAATTAGAATTTATTAACTTATATATTAAAAAATAATTTGACCAAAGTTTACATACATATATATATATATATATATATATATATATATAATATATATATATAATATATATATATATATATATATATATATATATATATATATATATATATATATATATTGTTTTACTTCATGTAGTTACCATCATCCCTGGTCTCTTGTTTAGAGCAGTACACACACACACACGCACACACACACACACACACATATATATATATATATATATATATATATATATATATATATATATATATGTGTGTGTGTGTGTGTGTGTGTGTGTGTGTGTGTGTGTGTGTGTGTGTGTGTGTGTGTGTGTGTATAGTATTGAAGCCAAGAGATCAGGGATAATGGTAACCAAATGAAGATCAATTATTAGAAAGCTTTTTTCGAAAGAACTTATAAATAAAAATGCTTTCTTTTTTCCCAGGATAAAATGCAAGTACAAGAAAATTGGAGCTTATCTAACAGTTACTGTTTAAGAAGCAGGAACATTCATCAACAACAATCTTTAGTTTGCCTTTGCAAGTAATATTTTTAACTAAAGGAAAACTTATCCATTTGTGCTGCTCCCTATTGAAATTAACAGTGGCGTATTCAATATCGGTAACAGAAAAAATAATCTTCGCTTGTATTTCAGATATGTACATATAGACTTCTCGATAATCAATATTGGTTAGGTCCCAGTGCTTGGCCTTTGGCCTAAATTCTATATTCAATTCAATAACCAGGATAACAGGTAACGATAAGAAAACCTTGAAATTTATAGGCAACGTTTTAATAATATCTCTATACTTCTTTTTCGTGATTTATTTCATTTCGTACGCAATACTCCCTACTCCTCCTCCTCCTCCATCCTACCACCCCACCCCCTCCTACCTATCCCTTCCCCCTTCCCAACTTCCTCCTACTCTTCCTCCAGCCTTTTTAATACTTCGAAAACTATTCCGAAGACGATCCCCAAAAATAACTTCTTGGATGGACACGAATACCATTTTTGGGCAATCTTAGCAAGAGCAGATGACCTGGGCCGCGTTCTTCAATAGCCGAGGGCTTTTTGGAGGAGGTCCTCGTTTATTCGTAAGTCATAGTGATTTTTGCAGTTTCTTTATTTTTGGTTTTAATTTATTTTTTCTCTCACAGTCACGGAGCTAAATCTATCGAAGTCTGCCTAGCAATTTGAAGGATTTTGTGTGTGTGTGTTTAATTTGTATGTCTGTGTGTTCCATGAGTATCAGTTCTTTACGAATAGCTGCAGGCGGAGTAACAGTAACAAAAGTAGCACCTGTATTAGTAATAACAATAATAATAATAATAATAATAATAATAATAATAATAATATCCTCACGTTTCATGGATAGCAAAACCTGGAAGCCCCATTCCTCTTTATTATTTATTAAATTTCTTTTCATTCCAGCAAGAAGGAAAGTTTGTTACACCCTTCTTTTAGTCCCTAAGTAATCTTGCAAATTATTGCTTGCCATAAGTTACGGTAAATATCTTTGATGAAAAGTCAAGTAATATAAACTAAATAAATAAACTAATGTTTTACTCGTAGTTTTTCGGTATACGAAAAGCAGATCCAATCAAGTCAACGGAAAGAATGCTAGTAAATTTTTAGTCACTTCAGATATTTCCATTAGTAGATAAGCAACACTTCATTTGTCAAGAGACCAAACGAAGGGAATAAATGACGTTTAAAAGTACCTTGTTTAAATATTCAAGTTTATCATTCAGTGCATTGTAACTGTTAAAATAGTTTTCGAGGATCGTGCTTTAAGTAAAATGACCGACAATCTCCACCCCCAAAACAGCTCAGAGTTATATAAATTGTATATATGTATGTATATATATACATATCTATCTATCTATCTATTTATCTATCTACATATATATATATATATATATATATATATATATATATATATATATATATATATATATATACATATTTACTTATTAATTTATTTATTTATTTTTCAAGAGAGAGAGAGAGAGAGAGCGCACCAAAGCATTTTTCAAAATATAAGAGAATAAATCTCCTGTTAGTATGGTTCCCATTTAAACAGACAAAATAACAAAATCCAGCAAGAAGTAAAACCCAGTAAGGAAACAGAATGATTTCATTCGACCTGCTACATCTCAGTTCCCCTAACTTACGGTCGCTTTCCATTTAATCAAATTAGGCTGACCGTACCAAGAGGTAAATGACCCCTGGTTATATTGCTAGGGTTCTCTGATGTTTCTCCCACGTAGGAAACTCCCTCCATTTTACTGAGAGAACTTCTTCGATTAATAAATAAACAGATAGATACAGAAGTGAAGAGATGATTAAGTAAAAAATGAAATAAATAAATAGATAAATAATAGAATATTTATGAAGTAGATAATTTATATCGTTAATTGTCAACTTAATCCTTTTGTCTCGTATTGGAAAATTTTTTGCTTTTTGTTTTTGTTTTTTGTAAATAGCCGGTATTCCCGAAGTAGAAATGACAGAATAGCCAGCGGAAATAATTCACAGTTTATCAGGCAGGTGAAATTTTGTAGAGTTTGATTAAGGAAAATAAGGCTTGCAATGAAAGCTTCGCAATATACACAGGTATCTAAAATAAAAAATGGATTCCCAACACAGTAGCATTATTCGATGCTTAATATTTTTGTGCAATTTTCATTGCATCCGAAACGACAAATCTTCATTTTGTGTAAAAACAAATGTCTTTTCATAAAATTACACTGATAGCAAAGTCACCTTCATTCAATCACGGTAAAACTGATTGAATCTAATTGCTCATAATCATAAAATATCCAAGTTTATGCAAAGCTATTCACTTACTCTCGTGGATGAATCACCTATCGAAGATTAACAAAGTCGTTTGAAATGACGTGATCTCTTCTCTTGTTCTCTAAAGTTCACTGAATGCGATAAAACTAATGTAGATTCTTGTAGTAATTTCTTCCATCGATGAAAATCCCCTTACTTAGACTCAAGGCTCCAGCGAAAAGAGTTTGCTCATATTCATGGCCTCTGCATATCTAGGTAGAATGAATATATATATATATATATATATATATATATATATATATATATATATATATATATATATATATATATATATATATATATATATATATATATATATTTCTTAATTTTCTAGCTATCATTTAATATTCAAATATTACGTAAAATTTTATGTAATGTCATCTTTTATCGCGAAACTTAAGTTCTAAATCAGCTTTTAGAGAGAGAGAGAGAGAGAGAGAGAGAGAGAGAGAGAGAGAGAAGAAGAAACAAAGCTTCACTTCTTAGCCATTTTTTTTTAATAAACCACGGTTTTATTTTAGCATGATCCATGTGTACATTACACCAGTGTTTGTGTAAATGTACATTATTGCACGAACACAGGAGAGCATGTTTCCTATAAATGTGTTAAGCCTTGGCATGTTTTTCAGCAAAGCCCACATGATTCAGAGGACGTTTGTTTTCGGATTACCATTTACCAGCCATATTTGCAAGATTTGTAGGCTAGTAAATACAATGCAAGAGAGAGAGAGAGGGCCATCTGCGGAATTACATGTCATTATTTGTATAGATATATAAGGTTTTATTCGTTTTTTTCCATTTTCAAGAAACTTAAGCTTGCTTGCACAATACTTTCCAGTCGACCTTAACAACATTGTTAAATTGCTATTGTTCATCTGCTTTATGGAGTTACAAGTGATTCCCTATAATTATTCAATTTTTTTAGAATATAAATTTATTTACCATATAAGGAGATATTTATAATCGATGCGTTTCAAAGAATAGAAAATTTACATCGTAAGAATGTCTTGCTTTTATTCCTCTAAAGAGTTTACGTATTTTCCACATTTATACCCAAGCCTATAGTTCTTTAACAATCGCTAACCGTTTTAACTACCATTATCCATCACCGGCTCCGTCCCCTTCCCCGCAATTTGCCCGGGCAGACGCGTCGCTGAAGAGTACAAGTAAATTCTTCAGAAAATCAAAGATATATAAATTTTGCTCTAACCGAATACTTTGTTTATATTTATCGTTACGAAAACATTCCTTAAAATATGGGAAATAATGCCATTTATAATGCGAGCGAACTGAGTAAAATTTTGACAGTTTATCAGACCACAGAGTTAGAGGTTCCAACACTGGAACCTTCAAGAAAGATTGGCAGTTGCAGTTTTGACTTCAGAGTGTGAACACCAAGGATACGTACGTTTAAAGCAGGACATTTATCAAGTACTTATTTACTGATATACCTTCTTCAAGCTTTTAAAGCAAGCTCGGTAGTTTCTTTCTTCGTTAATTATATTTAAATTTACTAAGCAAACCATGCAAGTTAAAGTTTAAACGATTCTTTAGCATAAGCCGGTTACGTCAAGGACATGACACGGTAACTACGATGTAGCCACTGTGTAAAACGATGGAAGGCTTAAGTGAATTTCAAGTATAAGGTTTTGTCAGTTTTATCAGAACTAAAGGTATTATTCTCGGAGAAGTGCGTTATGAAATATTACAGACGAGAAGATTGGGTTGCCTTGGTCCACGGTCTGAGATCCCCTGGTCATACTGTAGAGGCTGACGAAAGCAGATTCGGCAAGCTGAAGTGGAACCGCGTCCAACGAACACATGTGACTTTTTCTCAAAGTCGTTCCAGACTTCTCAGCTGAGACTCGTGGTATTTCACAGCAGCGGCAATTATATCTCATTGCCAGGAGTTAAATAACAGCTTTCGGGACAATTCATTCATGTACAGCTGTAATAGTATTAACTTTTAGCCACCAAAATACACTCGCGAGCGATATACTTTTAGCTACAGAAGTGTACACACGAATAAAACACAGTCGCAGATTCACGTTCTCAAAAGAGCTACCTAGACACGGAACACCGTAAGATCTTTGCGACGGCTAATTTCCTATGTAGTTCGAAGACGATATCTAGGCGTTCTGTGAACATGTCTGTCGTGTTTGTCTGCTCAGATGCCGTCAGAACAACCCCCTGCCGAAGATTTCCAATCTTCCCGACGGAAAACAATGCTGCTCGGACCCAACACTTACAGAACCCACTTACTTATCCTGGGCACTTCGAATAGTTACACCCAACAAGCCCAAGGAAGGAAAAATAGCAGAAAGCAGATCATCTTGAACTAAGCGATTTCGATTAAGGTAAGCAGTTCATTTTTTATATGGGTAAGCGCGGTGAAAAGTGAGCTTTTTAACCTACTGTTGTCTTGAAGTAGAGATCAGTCATGTGCCCAAAGGAAATCTTCACCCTGCCTAATACCGCGCCCGCATTTTCCCTGCATAAAGGGGGTTTCCGGAGTGTCAACCTCTCCCCTCTATCCCAATCAGGTCAGGGCACTGCAGCATGGTTAAGAGGTTAGGGTGTATTCCATTTGGATTTTGACATACATGCGTTAAGTAGCCTAGGCCAATCCGTGTCCTAAAGCAAACTTTTACCCAACACGTCCGTATTTTTCCAATTAGTTTTGACAAGTTTGGGACGATTAGGCCGTATTTCCGGCCGTGAACCCGTTAGGCCATCACAACTTTGGGCCAGTTTAAACTGTAAGACACTGCGGAAGCTCCTTGGGACGCCATGCTTAGTTCTAGCCCCTCTGGGATCAGTGTCATATACACTCATTTTGGCCGTTTGCCAGTTTGGATGTTACGGCCTAAATGACAAACTGCCGAAACGGCCAGGACCCGTTTTGACGTGGGTGAGGGGGTACCGAGACTAAACATTTTTCGAAGTCTTACAATACTTTGTATAATCCCGGCGCAGTTTCTCAAGGCTTATATGTTTGTATTTATTTAGGTGTTTAATTTCGCTTTTGTTATGTTTACGATGGGCTTGTTATATTTTGCTAGTTCCAAAAATTATTTGCCAGGGTTCTACAACATTTTTTGTACACGAAAAACTTGCTCACGTCTCGCAACGTGTGGTTAGAATACCACAAGTTGTAAGAATAACCCGACACACTCGACTTTGTAATGTTTCGTTGGGAATATCCGTAAGTTTTGTGAAAACTCCTTAAACCTTGTTCCGAGACCGTGAAAGTTTGTTCAAAATTGCACAAACTTTGCACTACTCCCCGTTTATTATGTTTGCCTGGGGCTTAGCTCTTTGTTCAACTGTTTGCTTTAAATTCTCCACTTTTGTCTTCTAGGTATCTGCCTATTTTACTGGCCTTTTTTTTTTTTTTCCTCGGGTATGAGTTTTTTTTTTCTAAATTCTTGGAACCTTGTTTCCTTGTGCACCATTTGATGGTTATCCACCTTTAGTTTCAACTTAGAGACCTCTTTTCTCATTCACTATCTGAGCCGCAAACCTTTACTAAGATTCTAGTACCTGTACCGTAAGGTTTATATTTTATCACTGGTGACTGTGCTTTAATGAGTCTCCGAACTGTTGTTAAATCTGCATATTTTTGTTTTTGTTTAATCCCTTTCACTTATGCTTATCCGAGCACAGGTGTTTTCCAGCTCATTTGTCTGAAGCCTTTCCGTTTTGCTGGATATTGCTCCTCCATGTATCTTGTGGCAATTTTATTCGACATTGCCTTATTCTTAGCTCCTCTTGTCTTCAAACCTTGTAACATTTTTTGGCTAGTTTCACGAACTTCCGGGACTTTTTTATAGAAATTTCCGGCATGAATTTTTTTTATTACTACAGAGCAGCTTCGCACGGAGATATTTTTTTTTTTTTTTACCAAGCAATGTCGAAAAAGTGTAAATAGTGCGGGACAGGTGAGAGAATTAGAGAATTTTTTTTTTCCTTCACTTTCTAGGGGTTGGTATAAAACACATGGCTTCCCGTTGAGCTTTTCCGTAGAATTGCCGCACTTTTTAGTGATTTTTGGTAACTTATTGTGCCACTTTTTTTTTTTTTTTTTTTTTTTTTTATTGCTTCCTTAGTTTCTTTTGCTCAAGTTTCACCTTTTCTAGTAGTGTGTTGAATTCACTGCAACATTATTTCCTAGCACTTTTTGATCGGGAGTTAGGTTTGAGTCTCCTTTCCCTTCTTGATCAATTCCTTTTGCAGTTATGGTCGTCAGGTTTTTTTTTTAATTTTTCCTTGACAAATGGAACCTCATAACTTGAACTCTTGCCTTAAACCCTGTACCTCGATATATTCTCTCTAATTCCTATAGCCCCATCAATTTCTGCTAGAAATCCACTGTTATTATAAATCTAACAATGATAGTACTACTACTTGTGCGGAAATATATATATTTTTTTTATTGAAGCCTCGCCAAATTGTTATGCTCTGTTGGTGTTTGCCCGAAGTTCGTCACTTTTTGGTTTACCGATACTTACATTGCAATTCCATCACATTTTACCCTGTATAGGGGTAGTGACGTCAGTGCAGTTTGTACGGTGCACAGTAGGGATTGCTGAGGGTTCTTTGCAGCTTGCCCTCGGCCCCTAGGCTGCAACCCCCTTTCGTCTCTTTTACTGTACCTCCTTACTTATCTAACTTCCATCTTTCCACCCTCTCCTAACAGTTGATTCATAGTGCAACTGCTAGGTTTGACTCCTGTTACAACTTTCAAACCTTTTGCTGCCAATTTCCGTTTCAGCGCTGAATGGCCTCATAGTTCCCAGTGCTTGGCCCTTAGCCTAAATTCTATATTCAATTGAATTCATCACATTTTGTCGAAGTGCTGTTGGTGTTGATCGAACCCCGTCACATAAGTCTCGTCCTTGAGCTGGAACTTATTCAGTTGTTGCTAAATGCCAAACATCGTTTCTGAAGGATATTTGATATCTGCTTCTGGAGGATATTTCCTGAAGTGCTGAAACACTTTTTCCTGAGACCCCACGACGACTAAGTATTTCTCCTATTGCCAGGACCATTTTGTTTAGTATTCCGGTTTAGGGTGCCATATTTTCTTCCTATTTCCTATATTCAAAGCTCGCTTCACTAGAGCCCCGTCAGCCAAGCTCAAGTTTCACAGTTGTTCAGGCATTTGTTGCTGGCGTTTTGAGTTTTTTTCCCTCCAGTTTATCAGGCGTTTTGCTAGTTCCATTTGTGTGTGTGTGAAAGGCCGCAGCCGTACTGCCAAGGTTTAGGGACTCAAAACTCATGGCTTTTGCATTGTATGTTACATATATTTGCGAACATCATATAACTGGCTAATTGTACTACCTTTGAGACGTTTTCGGTTTACAGATAGCAGAGTTTACATACAGGGATAAAAAATGATAGGATACAAAATGATGGAAAAGACTTAAAAACTATCAACCCGTCTGAAGTATTTGGCGTTTTTCATCATATACATAAATGTCAACTACAATTTATTTTTTTTATGCTTCCCGACAATTAGAATTTTTTTTTATACATCTCTCAACCATCGACGCAAGCTATGAGGTCAGTGAAGGTAGTTCCGTAGATAACATTTTGCAACATCAAAGTCTGGATGAAATTAGCATATTAACTGAGCAGTGCTATTTTAATTCCCGTAAATTTCATAGTTATACATTTAGAAACTAGTTATAGGCAGAATGAGGACTGATAGATTTCCTAAGTTAACCTACTTTTGAGGATGATTATAATGAGGATTAAACATGGGCTGAATAATAGTGCCAATGGCCTATGTTTCCTCATATGTTCAAATAAAGTTTTACTACAGTACCGAACAATTTACTATGGACCTCGCAGCGCACGAGAAGACTTAGTTATTTTTTTTTTCCACCTCCTAGGGGCTGGTATACAATACACGGCTTCCCGTTGAGCTTTTCCGTAGAATTGCCGCACTTTTTAATGATTTTTGGCAACTTTTATGTGCCATTTTTTAATACATAAGATTTCCTCAGTTTCTTTTTTTGCTTAAGCAAGTTTCACCTGTTCTAGCAGTTATGTTGTATTCACCGCAACATTATTTCCTGGCACTTTTTGATCAAGAGTTAGGTTTAGGGAGCCTCTTTTCCCTCTTGCTCAATTCCCTTTGCCATCATGGTCGTCAGGTTTTTTTTGTCTTCGACAAATGGAACCTTATACCTTGAACTCTTGCTTTAAACCCTGTACCTCGATATATTTTATTTACTATAGCCCTATCAGTTTCTGCTAAAAATCCATTGTTTTTTGTTAGAAATCTAACATTTAATGATAGTAATACCTCAGGTTTTTGTTACTGAAGCCGTACCACATTTTTATCATGCTCTGTTGCTGTTTGCTCGAATTCAGTCACCTTCTGGTTCACCGATACGTATATTGCAGTTCCATCACATTTTGCCCTGTACCGGGGTAGTGCCGTCAGTGCACCTTGTACGGTGCACTGTAGGGATTACTGAAGGTTCTTTGCAGCGTTCCTTCAGCCCCAAAGCTGTAACCCCCTTTAGTTTCTTTTACTGTACCTCCTCATCTTTCTTCCATCTTTCCACCC
>JANJGK010000029.1:22480093-22525093 GCA_039081455.1 Macrobrachium rosenbergii
TTTAAATGCTTCTCCTTACGCGCAGATTATATATATGCACATACACACACACGCACGCATATATATACATATTTCTATATATGTATATATACAGTGTGTATATATATATATATATATATATATATATATATATATATATATATATATATATATATATATATATTATAGTGTACATGTATGAACCTCTTTCGAGATTGATCTGCCAGTCAGCCAGTCATATAATTTCATTGCAGTTATTATGGTTCATAGCATTTTATAAACACTAGTATCAGCTTTTGCAAATTTAGGTGTACATTAATTAATAAACTGCCGAAGGTTTTCAGATAGTAACAAATATGCGAACTGTCAGGATTTGAGTGTTCTTTTTCTGATGTTTTCAACCCGTGGCAGCTGTTCTTCATTGTTGAAGTCTTTTTCCTGGTTATTTGTGGACCTCTGTTTTATAGTTCCTTCACTATGTTGACAGCCTCGTCGATGGTGTAAGCCAGGTAGAGTAATTTGGTTAGATGTTGACGAATCGTCCAAAATTCTTTTTTCCAAATACCAAAGTGATCATATATTTCGTGCCCTGAAAATAAAGTGCAGTTAGCCAAAATGTGGGTATGTGTAAGTAAAAGAAGAAAAGTTCATAAACCTGTTTGCTTCAGAGGTAAGGGGGTCACTTAAATGTGATTGTATATATATATATATATATATATATATATATATATATATATATATATATATATATATATATATATATATATAATATATATATATATATATATATATATATGTGTGTGTGTGTGTGTGTGTGTGTGTACATATGAACAAAGTTACAGCCACGAACGAAAAGTGAAACAGTGAGATGCTAAGTAGTTTCTTCTTATTACCAAGACAGGGCGACCATGTCATGGTAATAAGATGAAAGCACTTGGCATCTCATTCATTGCTTCACTTTTCCTTCGTGGCTGAAACTTTGTTCGTATAATCATCACGTTTTTTACCTTTTCGTGATTTAAAATCAAACATAATTGTATATATGTGTGTGTGTGCATATACACCAGTTAGGATTTCCTTATCGAGACTAAGCTGTTCGTTTGCCTCGGAGAAGTTTTCAAGGTAATGATCCTTGAGAGGGGAAAATTCTCGCAGCATGGCATTGGTCGATAGTGGAGAAGAAAGAGGAGGCGGGAGACCAGAAGTCGTGAAGAAAGCATTAGGAAGAATCTTGCTGGGAAGCTTTCTGGTACTAAATTCGGAGACAAACACTTTTAGCTTTTTTTTTTTTTTTTTTTTTTTTTTTTTGCCTAGACATCGTAAAGTGTAACGCTTGTATGTCGTTATTTTATTGGGTTACTTTATAGGAATAAGCAGTACACCTTTTCAGCATGCACGTGCGCGCACACACACGCACACACATACACACACACACACACACACACACATATATATATGTATATATATATATATATATATATATATATATATATATATATATATATATATGTGTGTGTGTGTGTGTGTGTGTGTGCATATATACTTATGTAATATAAATATAGAGACTACTAGTAATTTTTTACCAGATACTTATGTAATTGTAATAACCATAATGCCCTCAATTTCTCTAGTTCGAAAAGTTAAGAGGAATTGTGCCTATGACAATTACACACACTCGCTCACACACGCATATATATATAGATAGATAGATATATACATACATGCATATATATAATATAATATATATATATATGTGTGTGTGTGTGTGGGTATATTTGGTGTGTGTATACACTCTGATTTTGTAAAGCTTGCTGGATTGCTTCTATTCTAGGAGAAAGTATAGCTGAAAGTATGGTAAAACTCTGAACGTAAAGATTAAATCCCATTACCTAAAAAAAAGGGCCTTTTATGATACTTTTAGAATATCTCTTAACTTCAAAGACCTGCGTATTGGTGCCCCAAGCCCCTTTTCATATATGTGTTGGCGATCATTTCAAAATAATGAAAGGAATACTACTTGACTTGTAGTGTTTTTGCCTTTTTAAATTGATTGATATCGTGCTTTCTTACTCACCAGAATATGCACATGTATGGTGTGATAGTGGCCCACGGCCTTTTTCTTGTTTTCGGCCGATTATTTGAAATACATTTAATGCATACTGGTTATCCTATTCTCTGATTGTCGTCTTACTTGATATCTCGTTCTTGATACGCCCCGGATAGGCACATGTACAGTACATTCAAGGAAAACTTCAAGCCTTCGGTGCAATGTCATTTATGAATATTTTTAGTGAAACCATCCACATCAAAACTGTTTTCTTCCAAAGCGGTAATAACAACAGTTCATTTTGTAAATTGCTAACTCATATTTCTTTAAAGTACTTTCTTTTAGTAATTGTAACGAACACATCTATAGCTGAAAAGAATGTGATCAACTATTTTCGCTTTGTTCCGAAACCAGTTCGTTTTCTGAAAGCCTTGTAACGTAGCAGGAATATTTAAAACTGAGATAGGTAAGCAAGTAAACCAAATCTAAGCAAAATGACGTTGGATTTAAGCGCGTGTGTAAAGATGATCAAAACTCATCTAAGAAAAAATTGCAATAAAAAGAAGAGCCAGGGTTATACTTTTGTGAGCTCGACTAAACTAGCTGGTAGGAGACGAAGACAAATACCAGCTAATATTTTCTACTGGAGAGGATTCAGTCCAAATGAAGTCCCGTAGTTTTTCCGTAAAAAAAACACCACGTTGTCTGACAGATATACACACACACACACATACACACACACTCACTAGTAAGAAACTTGCCCGGTTATATCCGATGAGATGAAAACTATTTTTTTTTTTATTCCTTTTCGAAAAGGGAAGAGTCTAGGGTAATCAGATAAGATATATAGATTAATTTAGTAAGTGGTCGGACTGATATAGTTTTCTCAAAAGCCATTTTAGCTGGGAGCCAAAAAGTACTTACTTGAAGATGAAAAGTTGTAAAGATTTTTGATGAGTCAGACACACAAACTCATACACACAGGCACACACTCACAAGTTAAGTTAAGTATACCTTAGTTTTACCAGACCACTGAGCTGATTAACAGCTCTCCTAGGGCTGGCCCGAAGGATTAGACTTATTTTACGTGGCTAAGAACCAATTGGTTATTTAGCAACGGGACCTACAGCTTATTGTGGAATCCGAACCACATTATAGCGAGAAATTTATTTCTATCACCAGAAATAAATTCCTCTAACTCTTCATCAGCCGGCCGGGGAATCGAACTCCGGCCCAGCGAGTTCCAGTCCACAGCTCTACCGACTCATCCAGCGAAAAGCTACACACTCACAAACACACACACACAGAAATAGAGAGAGAGAGAGAGACTGAGCGCGTAAGTAATTTGTGTTACAATGCCGTCTCTATGATTTGCGTTTGAAAGCTTCCATCAGCATATATTTGAATAGGAGTAAGACAGAGAGAGAGAGAGAGAGAGAGAGAGAAAGAGAGAGAGAGAGAGAGACATCCCCATGCCCTCTCTGTGCTTACTTGTAAAATGAAAAAATCCTTTGTAATCTTCAACTGAACAAATTTATCCCTGAATTCACCTTTCAAATGGAATTTAGTGCTGACTTTCCGGGGACCGTCTTAAGCAACTCAACGCCTTTAAAACGAAAATGGCAAAGTCATTTGAAACGCCAAAGCAAAGAAATAAGGAGAAAGGCATTTCAAACGCTGCGGCAAACTTCGACAAGTGATCTCTTACTCCGGGTAATCGGTTGTAACAGCAGGCGTTTAGATAAAGTCAAACAGTCATCTTCACTCCATCTGGCGGGGCGTAACCAGACTATCAACTATTACGAAGGTCATTCCATTACCATTGGGATCGAAACTTCAATTCGCGACTTCATTCAACCA
The DNA here is from genome assembly GCA_039081455.1 of Macrobrachium rosenbergii. NCBI lineage: Eukaryota > Metazoa > Arthropoda > Malacostraca > Decapoda > Palaemonidae > Macrobrachium > Macrobrachium rosenbergii. The sequence goes on from JANJGK010000029.1 coordinate 22,483,980, forward strand.
ACTCTCCGAGCAAGAAAGGGCGGTATTGACTCCAGGAAACTATGCCAAAGCTCTTTTCAAGCAAACGTTTTTCGGTTTAGGGTTCTGTGAATAAGAGAAAACTCAAATAAAACGTTTGCAAGTACCAAGGATTTATATATATATATATTTTTTTTTTTGTCTGCAGAAAACTTGTTCAGTTTTCGAAGCTCGACGAAACAAGTGTTTGAAGGAAAAAGCCCTGAAATGCATGTTTCTCTTTACAGTGGTCTTGGCAGAATGGGATTGGTTTATAATAACAGGTAAATAAATAAACAAGCCGGTAAATGAGATTAAAAGAGGAAATCAAATTTCCACATTAGTTAGCTAAACAGTTTTCATTGAAAATTAGAATTTATTAACTTATATATTAAAAAATAATTTGACCAAAGTTTACATACATACATATATATATATATATATATATATATATATATATATATATATATATATATATATATATATATATATATATATATATATATAATATATATATATATATATATATATTTATATATATATATATATATATATATATATATATATATATATATATATATATATATATAAACATATATATATATATATTGTTTTACTTCATGTAGTTACCATCATCCCTGGTCTCTTGTTTAGAGCAGTACACACACGCACACACACACACACACACACATATATATATATATATATATATATATATATATATATATATATATGTGTGTGTGTGTGTGTGTGTGTGTGTGTGTGTGTGTGTGTGTGTGTGTGTGTGTGTGTGTGTGTATAGTATTGAAGCCAAGAGATCAGGGATAATGGTAACCAAATGAAGATCAATTATTAGAATTATTAGAAAGCTTTTTTCGAAAGAACTTATAAATAAAAATGCTTTCTTTTTTCCCAGGATAAAATGCAAGTACAAGAAAATTGGAGCTTATCTAACAGTTACTGTTTAAGAAGCAGGAACATTCATCAACAACAATCTTTAGTTTGCCTTTGCAAGTAATATTTTTAACTAAAGGAAAACTTATCCATTTGTGCTGCTCCCTATTGAAATTAACAGTGGCGTATTCAATATCGGTAACAGAAAAAATAATCTTCGCTTGTATTTCAGATATGTACATATAGACTTCTCGATAATCAATATTGGTTAGGTCCCAGTGCTTGGCCTTTGGCCTAAATTCTATATTCAATTCAATAACCAGGATAACAGGTAACGATAAGAAAACCTTGAAATTTATAGGCAACGTTTTAATAATATCTCTATACTTCTTTTTCGTGATTTATTTCATTTCGTACGCAATACTCCCTACTCCTCCTCCTCCTCCATCCTACCACCCCACCCCCTCCTACCTATCCCTTCCCCCTTCCCAACTTCCTCCTACTCTTCCTCCAGCCTTTTTAATACTTCGAAAACTATTCCGAAGACGATCCCCAAAAATAACTTCTTGGATGGACACGAATACCATTTTTGGGCAATCTTAGCAAGAGCAGATGACCTGGGCCGCGTTCTTCAATAGCCGAGGGCTTTTTGGAGGAGGTCCTCGTTTATTCGTAAGTCATAGTGATTTTTGCAGTTTCTTTATTTTTGGTTTTAATTTATTTTTTCTCTCACAGTCACGGAGCTAAATCTATCGAAGTCTGCCTAGCAATTTGAAGGATTTTGTGTGTGTGTGTTTAATTTGTATGTCTGTGTGTTCCATGAGTATCAGTTCTTTACGAATAGCTGCAGGCGGAGTAACAGTAACAAAAGTAGCACCTGTATTAGTAATAATAATAATAATAATAATAATAATAATAATAATAATAATAATATCCTCACGTTTCATGGATAGCAAAACCTGGAAGCCCCATTCCTCTTTATTATTTATTAAATTTCTTTTCATTCCAGCAAGAAGGAAAGTTTGTTACACCCTTCTTTTAGTCCCTAAGTAATCTTGCAAATTATTGCTTGCCATAAGTTACGGTAAATATCTTTGATGAAAAGTCAAGTAATATAAACTAAATAAATAAACTAATGTTTTACTCGTAGTTTTTCGGTATACGAAAAGCAGATCCAATCAAGTCAACGGAAAGAATGCTAGTAAATTTTTAGTCACTTCAGATATTTCCATTAGTAGATAAGCAACACTTCATTTGTCAAGAGACCAAACGAAGGGAATAAATGACGTTTAAAAGTACCTTGTTTAAATATTCAAGTTTATCATTCAGTGCATTGTAACTGTTAAAATAGTTTTCGAGGATCGTGCTTTAAGTAAAATGACCGACAATCTCCACCCCCAAAACAGCTCAGAGTTATATAAATTGTATATATGTATGTATATATATACATATCTATCTATCTATCTATTTATCTATCACATATATATATATATATATATATATATATATATATATATATATATATATATACATATTTACTTATTAATTTATTTATTTATTTTTCAAGAGAGAGAGAGAGAGCGCACCAAAGCATTTTTCAAAATATAAGAGCATAAATCTCCTGTTAGTATGGTTCCCATTTAAACAGACAAAATAACAAAATCCAGCAAGAAGTAAAACCCAGTAAGGAAACAGAATGATTTCATTCGACCTGCTACATCTCAGTTCCCCTAACTTACGGTCGCTTTCCATTTAATCAAATTAGGCTGACCGTACCAAGAGGTAAATGACCCCTGGTTATATTGCTAGGGTTCTCTGATGTTTCTCCCACGTAGGAAACTCCCTCCATTTTACTGAGAGAACTTCTTCGATTAATAAATAAACAGATAGATACAGAAGTGAAGAGATGATTAAGTAAAAAATGAAATAAATAAATAGATAAATAATAGAATATTTATGAAGTAGATAATTTATATCGTTAATTGTCAACTTAATCCTTTTGTCTCGTATTGGAAAATTTTTTGCTTTTTGTTTTTGTTTTTTGTAAATAGCCGGTATTCCCGAAGTATGAGTGACAGAATAGCCAGCGCAAATAATTCACAGTTTATCAGGCAGGTGAAATTTTGTAGAGCTTGATTAAGGAAAATAAGGCTTGCAATGAAAGCTTCGCAACATACACAGGTATCTAAAATAAAAAATGGATTTCCAATACAGTAGCATTATTCGATGCTTAATATTTTTTTGCAATTTTCATTGCATCCGAAACGACAAATCTGCATTTTGTGTAAAAAAAAATGTCTTTTCATAAAATTACACTGATAGCAAAGTCACCTTCATTCAGTCACGGTAAAACTGATTGAATCTAATTGCTCAGAATCATAAAATATCCAAGTTTATGCAAAGCTATTCACTTACTCTCGTGGATGAATCACCTATCGAAGATTAATAAAGTCGTTTGAAATGTTCTGATCTCTTCTCTTGTTCTCTAAAGTTCACTGAATGCGATAAAACTAATGTAGATTCTTGTAGTAATTTCTTCCATCGATGAAAATCCCCTTACTTCGACTCAAGGCTCCAGCGAAAAGAGTTTGCTCATATTCATATTCATGACCTCTGCATATCTAGGTAGAATGAATATATATACTGTGTATATATATATATATATATATATATATATATATATATATATATATATATATATATATATATATATATATATATATATATATATATATGTATGTATATATATATATATATATTTTTTTTTTTCTAGCTATCATTTAATATTCAAATATTACGTAAAATTTTATGTAATGTCATCTTCTATCGCGAAACTTAAGTTCTAAATCAGCTTTTAGAGAGAGAGAGAGAGAGAGAAAAAAAAACAAAAAGCTTCAATTCTTAGCTATTTTTTTTTAATAAACCACGGTTTTATTTTAGCATGATCCATATGTACATTACGCCAGTGTTTGTGTAAATGTACATTATTGCACGAACACAGGAGAGCATGTTTCCTATAAATGTGTTAAGCCTTGGCATGTTTTTCAGCAAAGCCCACATGATTCAGAGGGCGTTTGTTTTCGGATTACCATTTACCAGCCATATTTGCAAGATTTGTAGGCTAGTAAATACAATGCAAGAGAGAGAGAGAGGGCCATCTGCGGAATTACATGTCATTATTTGTATAGATATATAAGGTTTTATTCGTTTTTTTTCCATTTTCAAGAAACTTAAGCTTGCTTGCACAATACTTTCCAGTCGACCTTAACAACATTGTTAAATTGCTATTGTTCATCTGCTTTATGGAGTTACAAGTGATTCCCTATAATTATTCAATTTTTTTAGAATATAAATTTATTTACCATATAAGGAGATATTTATAATCGATGCGTTTCAAAGAATAGAAAATTTACATCGTAAGAATGACTTGCTTTTATTCCTCTAAAGAGTTTACGTATTTTCCACATTTATACCCAAGCCTATAGTTCTTTAACAATCGCTAACCGTTTTAACTACCATTATCCATCAACGGCTCCGTCCCCTTCCCCGCAATTTGCCCGGGCAGACGCGTCGCTGAAGAGTACAAGTAAATTCTTCAGAAAATCAAAGATATATAAATTTTGCTCTAACCGAATACTTTGTTTATATTTATCGTTACGAAAACATTCCTTAAAATATGGGAAATAATGCCATTTATAATGCGAGCGAACTGAGTAAAATTTTGACAGTTTATGAGACCACAGAGTTAGAGGTTCCAACACTGGAACCTTCAAGAAAGTTTGGCAGTTGCAGTTTTGACTTCAGAGTGTGAACACCAAGGATACATACGTGTAAAGCAGGACATTTATCAAGCCTTATTTACTGATATACCTTCTTTAAAAGCCCTTCAAGCTTTTAAAGCAAGCTCGGTGGTTTCGTTCTGCGTTAATTATATTTAATTTACTAAGTAAACCATGCGAATTGAAGTTTAAACGATTCTTTAGCATAAGCCGGTTAGGTCAAGGACATAACACGGTAACTACGATGTAACCACTGCGTAAAACGATGGAAGGCTTAAGTGAATTTCAAGTATAAGGTTTTGTCAGTTTTATCAGAACTAAAGGTATTATTCTCGGAGAAGTGTTGTGAAATATTACAGACGAGAAGATTGGGTTGCCTTGGTCCACGGTCTAAGATCCCCTGGTCTTACTGTCGAGGCTGACGAAAGCAGATTCAGCAAGCTGAAGTAGAACCCAGGTCTGAGTGGGTCCTGGTAGAACCGTGTCCATCGAACACGTGACTTTTTCTCAAAGTCGTTCCAGACTTCTCAGCTGAGACTCGTGGTATTTTTACAGAAGCGGCAATTATATCTCATTGCCAGGAGTTAAATAACAGCTTTCGGGACCATTCATTCATGTACAGCTGTAATAACTTTTAGCCACCAAAATACACTCGCGAGCAATATACTTTGTTAGCTACAGAAGTGTACACACGAATAAAATACAGTCGCAGATTCACGTTCTCAAAAGAGCTGCCTAGACACGGAACACCGTAAGATCTTTGCGACGGCTAATTTCCTATGTGGTTCGAAGACTATATCTAGGTGTTCTGTAAACATGTAGGTCGTTTCTGTTCAGATGCCGCCTGAACAACCCCCTGCCGGAGATTTCCAATCTTTCCGATGGAAAACAATGCTTCTCGGACCTAACACTTCCAGAATCCACTTACTTATCCTGGGCACTTCGAATACTTACACCCAACAAGCCCGAATAGTCACACCCAACAAGCCCAAGGAAGGAAAAATAGCAGAAAGCAGATCTTGAACTAAGCGATTTCGATTAAGGTAAGCAGTTCATTTTTTATATAGGTAAGCGTGGTGAAAAGTGAGCGTTTTAACCTACTGTTGTCTTGAAGTAGAGATCAGTCATGTGCTCAAAGGAAATCTTCACCCTGCCTGATACCGCGCCCGCATTTTCCCTGCATAAAGGGGGTTTCCGGAGTTCAACCTCTCCCCTCTATCCCAATCAGATCAGGGCACTGCAGCATGGTTAAGAGGTTAGGGTGTATTCCATTTGGATTTTGACATACTTGCGTTAAGTAGCCTAGGCCAATCCGTGTCCTAAAGCAAACTTTTACCCAACACGTCCGTATTTTTCCAATTAGTTTTGACAAGTTTGGGACGATTAGGCCGTATTTCCGGCCGTGAACCCGTTAGGCCATCACAACTTTGGGCCAGTTTAAACTGTAAGACACGGCGGAAGCTCCTTGGGACGCCATGCTTAGTTCTAGTCCCTCTGGGATCAGTGTCATATACACCCATTTTGGCCGTTTGCCAGTTTGGATATTACGGCCTAAATGACAAACGACCGAAAAGGCCAGGACCCGTTTTGACGTGGGTGAGGGGGGTACCGAGACTATAACATTTTCCGAAGTCTTACAATACTTTGTATAATCCCGGCGCCGTTTCTCAAGGCTTATATGTTTGTATTTATTTAGGTGTTTAATTTCGTTTTGTTATGTTTACGATGGGCTTGTTATATTTTGCTAGTTCCAAAAATTATTTGCCAGGGTTCTGCAACATTTTTTGTACACGAAAAACTTGCTCACGTCTCGCAACGTGTGGTTAGAATACCACGGGTTGTAAGAATAACCCGACACACTCCTTGACTTTGTAATGTTTGTTGGGAGTATCCGTAAGTTTTGTGAAAACTCCTTAAACCTTGTTCCGAGACCCGGAAAGTTTGTTCAAAATTGCACAAACTTTGCACTACTCCCCGTTTATTATGTTTGCCTGGGGCTTAGCTCTTTGTTCAACTGTTTGCTTTAAATTCTCCACTTTTGTCTTCTAGGTATCTGCCTATTTTACCGGCCTTTTTTTTTCCCTCGGGTATGAGTTTTTTTTTTTTTTTTTTTTTTTTTTCTAAATTCTTGGAACCTTGTTTCCTTGTGCACCATTTGATGGCTATCCACCTTTAGTTTCAACTTAGAGACCTCTTTTCGCCTCATTCACTATCTGAGCCACAAACCTTTACTAAGATTATAGTACCTGTACCGTAAGGTTTATCATTTTATCACTGGTGACTGTAAATGAGTCGCCGAAATGTTGTTAAATCTGCATATTTTTGTTTTTGTTTAATCCCTTTCACTTATGCTTATCCGAGTACAGGTGTTTTCCAGCTAATTTGTCAGAAGCCTTTCCGTTTTGCTGGATATTGCTCCTCCATGTATCTTGTCGTGGTAATTTTATTCGACATTGCCTTAATCTTAGCTCCTCTTGTCTTCAAACCTTGTAACATTTTTTGGCTAGTTTCACGAACTTCCGGGACTTTTTTATAGAAATTTCCGGCATGAATTTTTTTTCTACAGAGCAGCTTCGCACGGAGATTTTTTTTTTTTTTTTACCAAGCAATGTCGAAAAGTGTACATAGTGCGGGACAGGTGAGAGAATTCGAGAAATTCAGTTTTTTTTTTTTTTTTTTTTTTTTTTTTTTTTTTTTTTTTTTCTCCTTCACCTTCTAGGGGTTGGTATACAACACATGGCTTCCCGTTGAGCTTTTCCGTAGAATTGCCGCACTTTTTAGTGATTTTTGGTCACTTATTGTGCCACTGTTTTTTGAATATTTAAGACTTCCTCAGTTTCTTGTTTTGCACAAGTTTCACCTTTTCTAGCAGTTGTGTTGAATTCACTGCAACATTATTTCCTGGCACTTTTTGATCGGGAGTTAGGTTTGTCTCCTTTCCCCTCTTGCTCAATTCCTTTTGCAATTGTTCGTCAGTTTTTTGTTTTTAATTTTTCTTTGACAAATGGAACCTCATAACTTGAACTCTTGCTTTAAACCCTGCACTTCGATATATTCTCTTTAATTCCTATAGCCCCATCAATTTCTGCTAAAAATCCATTGTTTTTATTATAAATCTAACAATGATAGTACTACTACTTGTGCGGGAATATATATATGGTAAATCTGATAAACAGTTCCGCACTAGTTTAAGGGAAAATAGATTCCTACGTTTTGTAAATATACTGAAGAATCGTTCACTTATTTCAGGTTGGGGAGACAATTCTAAGTAATAAAATAAGCGATTTAAATTTCAAATGATTCGGTCAAAAACAGTCCAAAAATGATGTCGGTGTGCTGCTGTTTGTAAACTGAACGCATAACATACAAAAGTCCTAAGAATGTAGTTCTGAAAGACTGTGAAAACCAATCACCTGTCTTTTTTGACAAAGTAACCAATTACGCGAGTCATTACGTCACTATAGCCAATCAGAGGGTCTGTACTAAACGCTTTTGATTTTCTTTTGTTTCTCGTCGCGGAAGAATATAATTTTCCAGAAAGGTTAGCCATCTTTTTCCGGTGCTCAGTCTGCATTGCAAAGTCCATGAGGTAACATGGATGATGGATGAAGCTGGCCCTTCTCGTGTAACTCAACCGGATTCCTCGTCGGAAGTGTTAGCCTGTAGCGAGTGTTTTGTCAATTATGGACAGAATCATACGAGCTTGCCAAGAATCTTTAAAAATGTGTATAAGCTGCGAAGCAGCGTTCCGCCACGGCGTTTCATTTACGTTTTCAACTGATATTTTACTAATTTTACCGATTTTCCCAATCTGTCTCCCCCACCCAAAACCCCCGGTTCCCACGTGTGGTCCCCCAAGATTGCTGGATGGTTAAAAGGGTTTCCCCACAGTTTTATTGATACAGCAACAACAACAACAAAAAAAGCGTTTTTGAGCGATTTCTTAAGTTTTAACTTCCGAAAGTGATGCGGAACTATTGCTCAGATTTACCATATATATATATATTTTTTTTTTATTGAAGCCTCGCCAAATTGGGTATTATTTCACGGTATTATTTCACTTATGGACATTAATTGCTTTCAACATAAAATATAGGTTTTTCTGTTGTATTATGATGTGATTTACATGATTTTGAGGTTTATTTCCATCGCAAATGAATACTTATCCTTCCCCGGCAAATGATATACTGTATACAAAATTAATATAATTACGACTTGTCAGAATACTGCACCCCCCTCTCCATAGCTAATACGGCAAAACTGTAATCAGTAAACACAGTTTTGCCGTATTAGCTATGGAGAGGGGGGTGCAGTATTCTGACAAGTCGTAATTTTATTAATTTTGTATACAGTATATCATTTGCCGGGGAAGGATAAGTATTCATTTGCGATGGAAATAAACCTCAAAATCATGTAAATCACATCATAATACAACAGAAAAACCTATATTTTATGTTGAAAGCAATTAATGTCCATAAGTGAAATAATACCCCAAATTGTTATGCTCTGTTGCTGTTTGCTCGAATTTCGTCACTTTTTGGTTTACCGATACTTGTATTGCAGTTCCATGACATTTTACCCTGTATAGGGGTAGTGACGTCAGTGCATTTTGTACGGTGCACAGTAGGGATTGCTGAAGGTTCTTTGCAGCGTGCCCTCGGCCCCTAGGCTGCAACCCCCTTTCGTCTTTTACTTTACCTCCTTACTTATCTATCTTCCATCTTTCCACCCTCTCCTAACAGTTGATTCATAGTGCAACTGCTAGGTTTGACTCCTGTTACAACTTTCAAACCTTTTGCTGCCAATTTCCGTTTCAGCGCTGAATGGCCTCATAGTTCCCAGTGCTTGGCCCTTAGCCTAAATTCTATATTCAATTGAATTCATCACATTTTGTCGAAGTGCTGTTGGTGTTGATCGAACCCCGTCACATAAGTCTCGTTGTTGAGCTGGAACTTATTCAGTTGTTGCTAAATGCCAAACATTGTTTCTGAAGGATATTTGATATCTGCTTCTGGAGGATATTTCCTGAAGTGCTGAAACACTTTTTCCTGAGACCCACGACGACTAAGTATTTCTCCTATGCCAGGACCATTTGGTTAGTATTTCGGTTTAGGGTGCCCAATTTTCTTCCTATTTCCTATATTCAAAGCTCGCTTCACTAGAGCCCCGTCAGCCAAGCTCAAGTTTCACAGTTGTTCAGGCATTTGTTGCCGGCGTTTTGAGTTTTTTTCCCTCCAGTTTATCAGGCGTTTTGCTAGTTCCATTTGTGTGTGTATGTGAAAGGCCGCAGCCGTACTGCCAAGGTTTAGGGACTCAAAACTCATGGCTTTTGCATTGTATGTTACATATATTTGCGAACATCATTTAACTGGCTAATTGTGCTACCTTTGAGACGTTTTCGGTTTACAGATAGCACAGTTTACATACAGGGATAAAAATTGATAGGATACAAAATGATGGAAATGACTTAAAAACTATCAACCCGTCAGACGTATTTGGCATTTTTCATCATATACATATCTGTCAACTATTTATTTTTTTTATTCTTCCCGACAATTAGAATTTTTTTTATACATCTCACAACCATCGACTCAAGCTATAATGAGGTCAGTGAAGGTAGTTCCGTAGATAACATTTTGCAACATCAAAGTCTGGATGAAATTAGCATTTTAACTGAGCAGTGCTCTTTTAATTCCCGTAAATTTCATAGGTATACATTTAGAAACTAGTTATACAAAAATCTATAAACTGTAACTGAACAGTGGGGCATGCCAGATAGGCAGAATGAGGACTGATAGGAGATTTCCTAAGTTAACCTACTTTTGAGGATGATTATAATGAGGATTAAGCATGGGCTGAATATTAGTGCCAATGGCCTATATTTCCTCATATGTTCAAATAAAGTTTACTACAGTATCGAACAATTTCTATGGACCTCGCAGCGCACGAGAAGACTTAGTGTTTTTTTTTTTTTTTTTTTTTTTTTTTTTTTTTTTTTTTTTTTTTTCTCCCACCTTCTAGAGGCTCGTATACAATACTTGGCTTCCCGTTGAGCTTTTCCGTAGAATTGCCGCACTTTTTAATGATTTTTGGTAACTTTTATGTGCCAGTTTTTTTTAAGATTTCCTCAGTTTCTTGTTTTGCTTAAGTTTCACCTGATCTAGCAGTTATGTTGAATTCACAGCAACATTATTTCCTGTCGTCGTTCTTTTTTTTTTTTTTTTCGACAAATGGAACCTTAAACCTTGAACTCTTGCTTTAAACCCTGTACCTCGATATATTTTATTTACTATAGCCCCATCAGTTTCTGCTAAAAATCCATTGTTTTAGAAATCTAACATTTAATGATAGTACTACCTTAGGTTTTTGTTATTGAAGCCGTACCACATTTTTATCATGCTCTGTTGCTGTTTGCTCGAATTCCGTCACCTTGTGGTTCACCGATACGTATATTGCAGTTCCATCACATTTTGCCCTGTACGGGGGTAATGCCGTCAGTGCACTTTATACGGTGCACTGTAGGGATTGCTGAAGGTTCTTTGCAGCGTGCATTCGGCCCCGAAGCTGTAACTCCCTTTAGTTTCTTTTACTGTACCTCCTTATCTTTCTTCCATCTTTCCACCCTCTCCTAACATTTGATTCATAGTGCAACTGCGAGGTTTTACTCCTGATGCAACTTACAAACCTTTTACTGTCAATTTCCCTTTCAGCGCTGAATGACCTCATAGGTCCCAGTGCTTGGCCCTTAGCCTAAATTCTATATTCAGTTCAATTCCTCACATTATGCCGAAGTGCTGTTGGTGTTAATCGAACCCCGTCACACAAGTCCCGTCGTTGAGCAGGAACTTATTCAGTTGTTGCTAAATGCCAAACATTGTTTCTGGAGGATATTTCTTGAAGTGCTGAAACACTTTTTCCTGAGGCCCCACGACGACTAAGTATAGGCTCTAACCATTTCTCCTATGCCAGGACCATATTGCTTAGTATTCCGGTTTAGGTTGCCCTATTTTCTTATTTCCTATATTCAAAGCACGCTTCACCAGAGCCCCGTCAGCCAAGCTCAAGTTTCACAGTTGTTCAGGCATTTGTTGCCGGCGTTTTAAGTTTTTTCCTCCAGTTTATCAGGTGGTTTGCTAGTTCCAACTTTTTTGTTTTTTGTGAAATGCTGCAGTTGTACTGCCAAGGTTTAGGGACTCAAAACTCATGGTTTTTGCATTGTATGTTACATATATTTGCGAACATCATATAACTGGCTAATTCTGCTACCTTTGAGACGTTTTCGGTTTACAGATAGCACAATGTATCTACAGGGATAAAAATTGATAGGATACAAAATTATGGAGATGACTTAAAAACTATCAACCCGTCAGAAGTATTTGGCGTGTTTCATCGTATACATAAATGCCAACTACAATTTCTTATTTTTTTATACTTCCCGACAATTAGAATTTTTTTTTATACATCTCTCAACCATCGACGCAAGCTGTCAGGGCCTAAGATAACTTTTATTGTTCAGTGAGGTCAGTGAAGGTAGTTCCGTAGATAACATTTTGCTACGTCAAAGTCTGAATGAAATTAGTATATTAACTGAGCAGTGCTCTTTTAATGCCCGTAAATTTCATAGTTATACATTTAGAAACTAGTTATGCAAAAATGAATCTATTAAACTGTAACTGAACAAAAGGGCACGCCAGATAGCCAGAATGAGGACTGATATATTTCCTAAGTTAACCAACTTTTGAGGATTATACAGTAATGAGGAATAAGCATGAACTGAATATTAGTGCCAGATGGCCTATGTTTCCTCATATGTTCAAATCAAGTTTATTACTACAGTATTGAGCAATTTCTATGAACCTCGCAGCTCACGAGATCACTAATTTTTTATTTTATTTTTCAGAGATGAAATATGGAGTAAGAAAATGGGAACACGCCCAAGTACTGACTGACAAGAATTGAAGAAATTAGGAATGATTTGGCGTCGCTACAGCTCGTACCTAGGAGACAACTTCTTACTCTAAGGTAAGAAAGTTAGGTGTAAGGTGTGAGTAGAAATGAGATTTGAAGTTTGTACTTACCCACCTCTCGCTCTCGCTCTCTCTCTTTCTGTGCATATATAAACGCGTGTAAATGGTAATGAAACTGAAGTTGCGTTTAAGAAACTTCCGAATTCATATTTTAGAGAACTGAGAAAGTTCCTTAATGGTTTATGTTCTACTGATAAAATCGAATTTTTCAGAGTACATGAAGCCTTTTAACCTCGTTTTCTGTTTAGTAACCATATTTTGATGGGAGACTTTGTTCAACTAAGTTTAAGTATTAATTTCTTGATCTCTTGCTTAATAGGTCCTGTGCATGTGTATTCAAATGAACTGTGTACATGCCGTTGTCTGCTCAGATATGACATCTTATGGCAAAATTTGACTTAATTCTGCCTGTACCCACTTGCTAGTCTAGTGTTAACTTTTACAATTTTCTTGCCTATACCTCGCTATAATATACTCTCTCCCAGGGAGAGTCTCGATTATCAACTTGTTAAAGGTAACTGGGAACTTAATGAGAGCTGTAATGAAGCCAACGCTGTCATAAGGCCAGGTTAAAGTAATTTCTCCTTCGAATATACTGTAACTAGTCGTGAATTATCATTTCTACAACAGGCTTCACTACCTTTGTCATGGAACGTTGCTATATGAGCACATCCTTTCTTCAGTAACAATTTGAAAAGCATTCACCATTCGTTTTATCTTCGGATTTGAGAAATTCATTCAGCAATGGGTCACTTATGTCCTCAGTCATTCCTTGAAAATTGTAAAGAATGAAATTTAATCGCATTCTCCAGAAATAGGAAGAAATTGGTATTATATCATGCAAGAAATATATTGATAAAATGTTTGTGTAATATTTAGGAATCTTAATTTTTTACATCGATTTTAGTTACATTTATGCTGCTCATGGATTAATTGGACCCTTAGTTATTGCTACAGTAGATTAGCCTAGTGCAATGTATAAAGACTTGGGCAATTTCACCTAAGATATGTTTACTTAAAATTAATGTATACTGTAGTTCCATTTAATCTTGTATTTACTTTAATCTGGAATGCATTTCCTTCTGCATTTTTTTTTTTTTTTTTTTTGCCCAAATTTTAAAACTGTTCATGAGGATGAAATGACTTTTTAACAAATTTCTCCTTTTAATTGCAGATTTGGCTATTACTAAAGACTGAAAGTTAACAGCCCAGTAATTTGAATGGAAAATGATACAAGCTTCCAAAATGCAGGCTCGTCTTGTCCCAGGTCCAGCTTAGTCTAAAGAAGAAAACAACAGTGACAACAACATGGCATGAGCAATTGGCCGTTGAGAGCAGGATACCCTTTATAAACTTTGTTGTATTTATTATGAATGGTAATGTAGCAGGTATTGCAACCACCAAAAAGGCACTTTTACCTACATCAGATTTAGTGTACTTTAAAACGGTGATTGATCCATATTTAGTTATACCCAGCAAATTAACTTTTAAAATGTATTGGTTTTAACGTACCAGAAAGGTACTTGAAAATTATGTATTGTAATAATATATAAAAGGCATTGACTACCAAATATTGAAACCGTTTAACCCAGTGGCAGATCCATGCTAAGCGGGTATGTTGTTGGAGAGGGCAAGTTATACATTAACTGGATAAAGCGTTTATTACCCAGATTGCTTTGGGGCCCCTTAATCTTTCGTTGGCCGTTCACCGGAGTAGATTTTGAATATCTTGTAATTACCAGGTACTGCAGTTGCTTAAGCTTTCCTTACCCGATGTAGACAGGAATTGTATGATGGTATAACGATGTTGAGTAATTTAGTAATCAACAATTTCATAATGTTGAGGCTCAGAATCGATGTTATTTTCGGATGGCCTTGAATTAAATTCCGAAATAAGGACTTGATACTCATTTCCTGCTCTGTTAAAAATCTGAATATTTAAGTTTTCCGTAGGGAAATCAATTAGCTATGAAATTAAACTCGAATAATTTAGCCTCGTCCCGGCAGACAACTAGGTTTATTAATAAAGATGAAAATGGATCTGACAGTGAGTCCTTTTGGTTATTTTTAGAAAGTATAATTAATTCACAAAGATAATTGGAGTGTACGTATTTTTTTTTTTTTTTTTTTTTTGAGCGTTATTCCTGTTTTAATAAGTTGTAATTTCTGGTCATATATTTTCAAGAATAGGCAGCTCGCGTCTGTACTGCATCACCTACCTCAGAATCATGATTCCCGTGATTTTTTATATAGACGTGAATAAACTTCCAAATACTATCTATATATATGGGTTGATGGGTTGATGAAAAAAATGCATTTGTATCATTATAGTAGAGACAAATTAAGTATAGTTGAATGGACGTATTTGATCATTAATTGTAGCTGAAAAGTTTATGGGGGTACTTTCACTCTGAAGATAGATATAAATTAGGGATAAAGTAAATGAATTTGTATGAAGTCAGTTACCTAAGTACGAGAGTAAAGGGGATAGATTGCGTGTGGTATGTATGAAGAGAATGTCTAGATTTTGTATTAAAAATTTTCTAGTGTAGGCTTACAAGGTTACGTACCAAGGGTAGATCTGAATAATGGGTGTTCAGTGTTTTGTATTCATGGTTTTCTGTCAATATTTATGGTTCTTTAGAAAAACAAAAAGGCAGACGGAAGTTAATTGCGATAAGCGAGGATTATTTCAAATGAAATGTGGAAACGCATGATGTTCGCATGTTTTGTGGAAGTATGAGTTTTCTTTCCCCGAATAGTAAAAAATTATGAAAACAATATAATGATGAAAAGTGGTTGACTGAGAGGAAGTATAGTTCAAAAAGATGTTAAGAGCAATGTTTATATTTTAGTTGAAAATTGTGAAATTATACATAATGTATATTTAGATAAGCTGATGGAAGATTTTACCACGAATCTTTAGAAAGTGACAGAAGGAATTTGAGGGAAAAAGTTGGGCTCGGTTACACACCACCTCACCTCAAAACTTTGGAGGGAAAAAGTTGGGCTCGGTTACACACCACCTCACCTCAAAACTTTGGTTTCAATGTAAAGTAATGCTCATGACGATTTTAATCATTCCTGCAAGAGGTCTAACATTTTAGGTTTATTTTAAATAATTTATCCTTTATAACACTATAAACGTTATTTCTACTATTTTTTTTATTTTGTCTTGAGAAACTAGTGTTTCGCAGTCTTTAGTTAAATTTTTTCTGATGTACCTGTAGTATATACAGTAGATTGTCTTAATTGTAGCTTATTCAAGTCCATGTAAAAAAAAAACTTATTCATTTTTAGCTGTGGTTTTAATTTTGTGGACATTATTTTAGGAGAAAGTTGAGAATATTTTTTCATAAATTTTGTGGTGTATACTTGCAGTGTTTTTTATTTGAACACTTGACTGACATTGTGACAATAGCATTAGGATGTCCTTTGGCAATGACTGCACTTATCAGAACTTAATTTGATCCATCTACAGAAGCAGCAGCTATTTGCAGTAATAAGTGTTTTCATTAGAAAAATTCTTACCTTTTCATTAACAGGGGATTGGGTTTTCCTCAGATCTAAGTATTTTTTTTTCTACGTGATTAACATATCGACACACCATCCCGTATATACAGCAACACTGTTTATTCCAAATGCGTATTTTGTAACAGTCTGTTTTTATGTTAATCTGTCGTCCACTCACATACTTCTACCATTCTAAAAAAAAATATGCTTTTAAATAGTCTCACATAGTTTTGTCTCGTGCCTTTGTATTTGATCTAGAGCTTAAAACAACCAATTGATAAATTTATATCATTCATATTCTTGAGACCCCACCTCTTCCCCTGATTCCCTTCCTTGATGTTAATACTTTAATGACTTTTTTCCTCCTAAATTGGTTTTATATGACTGTTTTAATTAGGCCGTGTAGTGATTTCGAGACGTTCTTGACTTAGTTGTATTGAGACAGGTTTTTATTAACAAGATTTTTAGAGTGCCGTTTCACGGTAAGAAATTCCTGCACCGAAAATTTCTCTTGGGTTACGTTAGACTTAACCAGGAGACCGTGAGACCTCTCACCTCTGTGAGGGAGACTTCAGGCAACTGGATTTTCTGAATATAATTATATTCGGAGTAAAAAGAGTAGTTTTTGAGCGTTTTGAAATTTAAAAACTTAAGTTTATCGGACTGAAACTGGTCTGAAGTTGTAAGGTAATTCAGAGTGTTCGTATACTTCTCGGAATAAGCCAGGGTAGATTCCACCATGACTCCAAAATGTAGACCTAAAACTTATAATGAGACATGACCGTAATCAGTGACTTTGTGCTTAAAAGTAACACGGGGTTACTTTTTTTTTTATTGGACATGTGGACATGTGATTTACTCTTACCTGACTTCTCAGTGACATGTTGCATCTCGTACTGATTAACTTTCCAGGCGACATGAGCCTTCAACTTACTGAGATAATTAAACTTGTGAAGCTTAGCAAACATATCATCATGGAGGAATACCAGACTTATTGAGAGAGATTGACAGTTATGAGAGTATTACGTAATTAACGTGACAAGAATAGCCAGGAGAATTGACGTTACAAAATTATCTCATTATATTTAGAGGTGCTTTCAGCTAATTGGGAACTGCTAAGTTTTTCATGGAATGACATTAGTGATACATTTTTTAACTGTGTAAATATTTAGATTATTATAAGAATGTGCAGTTACTTCGCTGTAATTTGTTGCTGTATTCAGCACTTTTAAAATACATTGAATCATGCATATGTAATACGAAAATTGCGTAGTATACAGATTTTTAATTTCACTTAAAGGCATCTTGATTTTCATTCAAGTTGCAAAACGACAACTGTCATAGATTGTAAAATATTTCCTAATAAATTATATGATAAATGACTTATTTTAGTTCCTGATAATTTAGATATGACTATATTCAACTTTCTCCTAAAAATGTTCTTAGTGTTGTCTCCAGTTATGGAGAGGCAAACTAAATGTAATGTCTTTATGTTAATAAGAAATTGCTCAATATAAAGTTCTTTTATTTG
The DNA here is from genome assembly GCA_039081455.1 of Macrobrachium rosenbergii. Classification (NCBI taxonomy): domain Eukaryota; kingdom Metazoa; phylum Arthropoda; class Malacostraca; order Decapoda; family Palaemonidae; genus Macrobrachium; species Macrobrachium rosenbergii. The sequence continues at coordinate 22,501,721 of JANJGK010000029.1, forward strand.
GTGTTAGTGAAATATATAAGTTGATTTTACCAAAAAGACCCACGAGTATATGGATCAACATGTAAATTTTAGCTCTCTCTCTCTCTCTCTCTCTCTCTCTCTCTCTCTCTCTCTCTCTCTCTCTCTCTCTCTCTCTCTCTCTCTCTCTCTCTCTCTCGTTTTAGCCTTTTCGATACTGATCGCTTGGCTGAAGAAAATTGCATCAGTAACCTCAATTTTATCTCCATGAAGCTACAGAATTGAACTTTAGAATTTCTTCCAAAGCACTTGAAGTATGTAGTCCTTAAACTAAAACCTGTTCAACTTAAAAGTTGAGGGTCATGTTAAAATGTTGAAGTTAAGTATTCTTTTAAATATAGTTGTCCCCACCAAGTTAGTTTTTATTAAATAATAAAATGTTAGACTTTATCACATTGCCGGTTTCCATATTTCAGTTGTAAGGACATGCAATATCTTAGAGAAATACCACTTTTAACAGGCTTTTTAGTGATGTCTCACCAATGACCCTTTTGTTTTTTTTTGTTTTTTTGCCGGTTAACTGCCAGATTACATATAAAGCTTTTAGTAGTGTTGCGTCAAAAACCCCATCCATGCTGTTAGCTGATCAACTTTGTTAATCGTATTGAAATGAAATTTTCAAGTAAAGACTTCCTATCTTGATTTCCTGCTAATTGTTAAAGTATATATAACGTCCGTAGGTCAATTGGTTATTTCCAGTGCACTTAAGTTTCATTGCAGCGCCCCTTCGGCCCCCTAGCTGCAACCACTTACTTTCCTTTTACTGTACCTCCGTTCATATTCTGTTAATTCCATCATGTTTTCCATCCTTTCTGCCAATTGTTTCATAGTGCAACTGAGGTTATCCTCGTGTTACACCTTGAAAACCTCCTGTACTCAATTTTCCTTCAGCGTTGAATGACATCAAGACCCTAGCTATTGGTGGTTGTCATAGGTGGTATATTCCAGATTGATTCTTTCCTTGCGAAAGTTTCGACTTTTTAATTAATAAACCTTTCAGTGTATTTGAAAGATATGTTGGTGTATATACTCATCCTTTTTTATTCCATGTATTAAGGCAAATGTTTACCTGCTAGAAATTTCAAGCCTCTGTCCTTCCACACCCCGCACCCCCCCCCCCCTTCAAAAAAAAAGTCCCCTCCAGTAGCCAGGAAACTTCAACAACTTAGAACTTGTAAAATTACCGATAAAATTCTACCGTAACTTTTTAAGCGTTTTATGAAGTACCCTCCCTTCCCTCAAATCTAAAAGATTCTATATAGTTTCAGTACGGTTAATGAAGACTCAGTTTTAAAACATTTAAGGAACTTCGGCATAGCTTCTACAAATCCCGTTAAAATTTTCTTTCGCGGTTTGAGTTCAGAGAGGAAAGTTTTAATGTCACACTGCAATTATTTTGAAATTTCAGTTATCTGGTAAACATTTACCCTTAATTTTATAAAGCTGCTCTTTCGAAAGCGGTTTGATGATTAGTCAGTCACCAAGATTATTTAAGTGGGTTTTCCAGCGATTTTTATAATGGACTTTCTAGCCGGCCAAGCTTTATTTTAAGTCCCTTATTGAGCAGTTTCTTACCCATATATATATATATATGTTTATATTAAATGTTAACATTTTCTTGGCATTCTTTATAAGAGAATTAAGGTGTATGTCACATAAGTAGACAACGAGTTTGTTTAGCTGTTTGACGCTGCTTTTGTATAAAGTGTTGTCTCACTTAGGCTGCGTCCACACGATCGAGCTTTGTTAGACGAACTTTGTCCGGTGTGACGTCAGAAGCAAGCAAACTTCTGACTTTGCCCGCTGTTTCTCCGCTTCTGACGTCACATCGGACAAAGTTCGTCGAACAAAAGCTCGATCGTGTAGACGCAACTTTAGTTACGTAACTGTTTTTAGACTAAATATCGTAAGTGGATAAGGTTAATTACTGTACATATGTTCAAAGTTTGGAAACATTTGCATAGCTGCTGAGCAAACAATCATCATATGTGCGCGTATTTAGTAAAGAATGTTATACCAAGACATTGGTGATACAATGTACAATGTAAAACTTTCGAGGAAACTAATAAAATGACAATAGAAACACAAACTTTTATTGCCCAAATACATGAGACATTACAACTTAACTTTACAACTGAGATTCAAGAACACATGGATAATTTTATAAATTTTTATTTTACAACGAACATAAGTGTTCCCCCTCAAAACGGGGCTGGCAGTGAGGAGTGAATTGGTTGACTCCAGTGGATTCCCTCCTGTACAACTTACCAGAGGTCCCACAATACAAAGCGTAAATCGTCCAAAATGCAACTTCTGAGACAGGTACAGAGTTCCGCTGACCTCTTGTAAGTCGTTAATGAATATGGTATTTGCCATTTGTATTTGAGGTTACGAAAAGTATTTTGCCACTTTGACACTTCGCAGCCGGTGAATGTTTACTGCAATAAGTCTGAAGCAACTCGAGGACTTTGTCTGGAGATAATTATAGCTCGGGATTGTTAAAAACGTTTGGCATACTGATCAAGTTTACCTAAGCCTAGATTTTCAAAGGTACTCAAAGTCCGAATCTTGTTGCTGAGTAAATTACCTATTATTTGCATTTCCCCCAAGATTGTTATGTCATAGTTCTTACTTAACGTTTTAGTTACAACAGAAATTAAGACTTCAGAAACTCTTTCAATGATTTAAGTAATTCGGAACCACAGTTTAGACCTAATCGACTCGAGTGGTCGAACTATCACTAATTCAATATCAAAGCTAACTAGCAGTTTTTACTAGGAAACTACTGTTTAAAAGACGAGTACTCGGGTAATTCAGTAAACTGAAAGACTTATTTTCTTCATATATACAGAAGTACAATCAAGTTTTGCTGAATATCCTTGTTACCATAATGCAGCAAATAGCTTTGACACCAAGTCTGATACTTATAAAAACCGAATATCTAAAGCAGAAAATTACCAGTCACTGACCTCAACCACTGCAGTGAGAAAAGTTATGTGGAAGCACAGCATACCGGCTACTATAAAGACGCAAAATCTCTCAATATAGGAAGTGTACCTAACATGACTATCATTACCAAGCAAACTTTTTTTTTTTCCAGTTATAATCGAGAAGTCTGAATAACAGGAAAGAATCTCTTAAGTTTTGTAACAGACTGACACATGTTTTAAGCAATCAAAACAAGAACGGGAATCTTTAGTTTTGAAAAAGACACGAATGCGTTAATTAACCGCAAACAAGAAATCTCTAATGACTGCTTAATAGGACTTAGGATGAATGAAATAAAGTAAGTTTTATATGATATTTGCCGCAAACAACTTGGAGCTTGTTTCCATCTTTGCATTTGTAACTGTTCTGCATTAAACAATCCAGTAAAACTTGAGAACAACTGAATACCCCAAAAAGGTCATCAAGAGTACCATTACCTTTCGGGCATTTAGAGTTTACTTTAATGTCCCATATAATAACCATGGCCAGAAGTCTTCATTTCAGATAAAAATTTCCAATATCGAGCTAATAAAGACACCCCCCCCCCCCACAAAAGCAGTAAAACCAAATACATGCCCAAGAGTTTTCATCCATCCAATGCTTCTTGTATGAGTCAAAGACTTAGGAAAAGTGGATGACGCCAATGCACAGTACTATTCTGGCACCTCTAGCCTCATCCCAACCAAAAAGGTGTCAGATCGGACTAACGTCGCCTTCCCCTGCATTGACGAGTTAGCACAGGCAACATGCCAACTAAGGTAAGGCTCTGAAAGACATTCTTATGGCAACAAGTAAACCTTGAATACCAAAAGCAGCAGTCAGAGACTCCCTTAACAGAGCATATTCCTGACCTTTGCATTTAATTGAATCATCTTTACGTAATAAAGTTATTTCCTGCTTGCTGTACTATGTAGACCATAAGATGCCGATTTATGATATTATTCCGCCTGAATTTTATTATTGTGCAAATGGCCATTGTTCTCTGTTAATTCTTGATAAGTAGATTGTAGTATATTCTCTGTTACTATTTATATTTAACAAAACCTTTCATTTTCCTAACAAAGACTTCAGCAGTACATCCTAAATATGTGCCCAGAAAACTTACAAGTAATTCATTCCTCTAGCAAGCATGAATTTCTTGTAATGCAAATGACTTGTTGGTAATGTAATGAAAAACCATTCAACTTTTGATATCTTAGCTTCCGAGGAAGTTATTACAGAAAATTAATCCTAATTTCAACCTTTGGCAGCAAATATATCAGCTTAGAAACATGAGATTAAGTTCTATCAACAAAAACTTATGATCAATAACCGTACCTAATCCCACTGAACAAACCCACTTCCTATCTTATGCTGAGCCCACACCAAAAAATATCTGCAAACCGTCCAATTACATCATCAAAAATGGAAGAATTACTTATAACCAGGTACACCACTGTAACTAGTTTCTTGAGCTATATAAAGGATACAGCACAGAATCAGAAGTCAAGAGTAACCAGAAATCTAATATCAAAAGATATATCATACACAACAAGCATGAAGCCAAATACCAAGAGTAATACAAAAACCAGTAATAACATCAATTTAACAAGTGTTACCCCTAACCAAGTATGCTATTGGAAATCAGGAGCCAAGCATATCCTAACTGCCTCATTATAAAAGCAAGACTTAACTTTCTCTCTCAGACACACACACACACACACACACTTACATACTACTCTTAAGGATATAAGTTCCTTGACAGTTATGTCAAATATGACTAAAGGCATGAGCAAACTCATGAAAGTTTACAACATTGTGGTGGTCTGACCTACTGCAGGATACAAGAGAATGAGAGAAAAATCCTAAAGACCTGAAAATTCAACCAGTTCGAACACCAAGTACAGAAGTGTACAGGAGATTAAACTCCACTCACTTATCAAAAATTGACGTCAGACTAAAACCATAGCACTTTCAAGAAGTAACGCTAATTAAATCCTGAACCAGCTAGTGTACAAAGCCATCTCATAATATTTTTTCTGCTGTTGTAAATGATGGGTGTGAATACTTTCTAAAAGCGAAAGTTTAGTTAAGACCGAATATAAAGAATGATCTAAATGGCAGCAGTTCAATCACACTAGCAACATCATCACGGATATCGGTCTTGTTCTTGCAAACAGAATGAGAAGCAAGTGGTTTTTAATAGGGCTTAACCAAGCGAAATAGAATGTCTAATTTGACCATAAATGTATGGGAGAAAAAGAATGAGCATCAACTGGAGAAATATTCGGTAAAGAGGGTGTTTAACAAGTCTACCAAAGGTCTCGCAGGCCATCTTGTAAGACATGCAACATGCATAAAGACATTCGTATAATTCTGCACTAGGTGGAAATTCACAATAAAAGGAAAAAATAGGTTGCTGATGAGCTCACGAGAATATTATGTATGACACATGATAAAGAATGGGAAAGAAGTAGAGACAGAGGAAATGTATGTTTAATGAAATTATAATGAGGAAACTACAGAAAATATGCCATGTAAAGTGAAAAGGATTACGCCACCTAAGAGTAGATCTAGAGAAGGAATCTGACACTGTACTAAAACAAGCAATATTATGGGCACTTTGAAGGCAAATGGTACAAAACGACTGATTGAGGTCGTAGTGAAACTCTACCAAACCCAAGATCTAGAGTGAATACAGTGGAAGTTGTGTTAGAAGAATTTGAGAACAATTTTGGTACACAACAAGGTTCAGCCCTGAGCCTTGTGCTGTTTATCACAGTATAAATAGAAGAAGCTACAATGGATTTGCAGATAAGGAAGTACCTAACTGCGTCTATTCACAGCTAATCTTGTGCTAAGAGCGTAATCAGAGGAAGGGCTTGTGGAAATGTTTAAAAGGCGGGAGAGTGGAATGGACAAGTTAGGAATGAAAGTTTAAGTACACTAAACATAGCTCATGGTGACTATGGGAGAACCAGGGATAGATCTCAAACAAAAGAAGCGTTGGTAAGGCGAAGATGTAAACTCACTGCAGAGCACTGTACTGAACATAATAAATCTTGTCATGAAATGCTAACGATAGCAAAATGTACACGGAGCAAAAGATTCCTGCCCAAAGTGTATAAGAACAAGTAGGAAAGAGAAGGGTGTGTAACACCTCCTTATGGTTACATGTCTTGAAGGAGTCAGAGCATGTAAGTAACCTCACGAACACATCTAAATGTGAAGCAAGTATTCAATTCACAGCAGTAATAAAAAATGTGGTAACAGTGCATATTAATGGGAAAAAGTTTGCGAGATTGTGGATGAATAGAAAACATCCCATTTTTAAGCAAAACAAAGAAAAAATATGCGGGCATGAGGTCTCTATTACTCTATGCAGATGAAACATGGCCAATAACAAAGAAAATCAATAAGACATTTTTAAAAAGTAATTACAATAGAAAGCTAAGATCCGTAGCCATAACATGATGGAAAATAGAACGAGGTCTCAAAGACTGAAATTGTTTGGACAAGTAATGAGAAGAGACAAGCAATAAGTGGTAAAAAAAGAACAGTGCATATGGATACAGTAGGACTTAGACTTCAGTTATGTACAGTCGAGTATAGAAAATTGGTATAAAGGATAACTCAGATCAGACGAGAATTCATGCAGAAAGTGCACAAGACAGGGGGAGAGCGGTGAGGTGGCCGGTAATAAAGTCATGAAAAAAGTCACAGGAAAAAAGCCCCAATTTTGGCTAGGAAAAAAAATCACAGGAAAGAAGTCACATTAATTCATGGTGGCCAGTAATAAAGTCACATGAAATAATTCACAATATTTCTTGGGGGTCATTATCTTTATGATATTTACAGTCTTTTGTTTGTGTTTTGACGGTAGTCCCCAACGGGCTTGTAATAAACACGCCGCAAACGTGGATACATACCGGGTTAAAACCCTTGGGAGTCAATATCTAGGAAAGATTAACGTGACTTTTTTCCCGTGACTTTTCTTCGGTGACTTTTTTACCTGGAGTCAGCGGTGAGAACTCAGTTAGTGTTTAACCCATAAGGAAAGCTGATGTAGAAATGTTTACAGTGGTATAAAGCAAAACTCCTGACAAAGCAAGATGAAATCCAAAAAGGAATCGCAGAATTTGAGCATGTCAGAAATCCATTGGATAAAATATCCAAAATAGAATGGATTTCGGATATCCAACACAAAATAAACTTTTTGGTGGAGGGAGAGAGATATCCAAAACAGATAAAAAAAAAAATACCAGCAAAGAATAAATATACTTCCACCATGTGCAAGGAAATGGAAAAAGGAATTGGTTACCCAAGCAGAGGACAATACCTCCAAAAATACAACACTCAAACTGAAGTGAAAGAATTACAGGAGGAATTCAGGCACTGTGAACGAAATATACTTTTAAACTAAAGGAATACAAAATAATGACTGGAGTTTAGCCGTCGTTCATATAATGAAGGAGACTTCTGTATTCTTTGCTTGGCTTAAAACAAAGAAAGAAAGATTAATTCCTAAATGACGAATAATTATTGCCACGGTAAAATCACGGAAAATTTTTTACAGAAATGATCAAAGAAAAGTAAGCAGTATGACAAAGGGTAGACGAAGAGGGAAAAATTACTGCAACATTCTCCAGTGTCGTTTTTATGTCTTATTACAACTTTCACAAGAGAATGCGACACTCTACAAATCCTAAAGAAAAGATCAAAATGACAATCAGTTCCTGAGCTTCAAAATACCGTACTCCTGTTCTTGGTAAGTGATAACATTATCTTTTTAACATCCATGTTTTCGTAAAACTTAATTTCTTAATGTACGTCTTTCCTCTTCGTAAGAAACAATTAGTCTGCTCTGGAATCTTCTGACATTAGCTTAAAGACAAAGATTCGTAAACACAAAAGAATGTTTCAGAAAACTTAGGATTAAAAGAAACGTAAATATGGGACGAATAATTTAGTTTCCGTCGTAACATAACAGCTCGAGAACATTCTTTTCGTGAGATCTTTTGCATAAAGAGCACAGCAACTTTCTAATGGGATTTTAATGCACGGATTAATGTGCTGATACAAATTGACAGACCCACGCAAAAACCGAAGGGCCTCCAAAATATTACACTATCGTAAAGAAAATGTCCGTTATCGTTAATAGAGAGAATCATCAATACTGAATGTAAAGCCAGCCATAATTCAGTCAAAGAAATCTAATATGCAAACTCACACAGTCCCTAAAGTCTAAACTGAAAATTCCAAGACAATGAGAATAAACAAGGGTACTAATAACTATGCATTCTAATCAGATCACGACCAGGACGAAGAGAGGGAACTGCCAGAAAATTATTACATGCAAACTGTACATGTGAAAACTTAAGCCCCCAATACTTGGATGGCGAACCTTCTTTATACGAGTGAAAATTTGGTGGAAGAAGGATGAATAACATGAAAGAACGTTTCATATTTAAAGAAAAACCTACAGAGACAAAAACAACACTTTGTTTAGGAGTTTTGTGATGCCATATTTGGCTATTTATATCAGACTAAGCATGCCCAGAACAAAACAAGACGAGGTCCTGTTCATATCAGTAAATGGTATATAAAATTTTCAGTCATAAAAAACCTACTCTCCATCTTATTTTTGCCATTTGCCTAATATTGTGATACGCAGCAGCAGGTGATAACAATACACGTAAAGAAAATTCGAGAAAATGAAAGGTTGCCACATCAGTTCTTGACGAAATTATGTGACCACATTTGCATGTTGTCTCTTCTTCAGTAAATTTCCCAAAGCACGAAACAGAGATAAAGGAAACCTTGGCCTTGTATAGAGTGATACCGGTCCCCTCTTTAAAAAGTTTTAAGAGCCCAATAAGGAAAATGTATCTAAAACTCATACATGTCCATGTATGGGACGTATAAGATTAATTTTAAAAGATATCAATTATTAATGGATTTTACAATCTTAGTCACTGCAAATATATATAAACGCAGCTTTGAGAAGAGGGACATAAATATTTACTTCTAAAAGACACGCATTGGTATAATCAAATTTTGAGTCTGTTGTGACAATTGTCATACATAACAGTAATTACTATTCGCAAAGTCCTCTGTTCAACTAAGAACCCACTCAGCACTGTTGATATTCAAGGTGATATAAAGAGATTTGTCTGCTTACAAAACAGATTATTGCTTTCCTGGAATTCAAAATACTCGGTCATAATAGGCAATGTTTGGTTAGAAACAATAGACTAAGGTACATTTAATTAGAGAGAATTTGTCACTTTAAAACAGAAGGAATTCTGTTAACCTAATCACTCTTACTCTCAAAGTAGTGGCTATTACAGATGACGTTTCCCTTTTCGCTTTAAAACTTCGATTTTTAAAGGCACAAGACTAGGAATCTCCACTACGTATTGCATTATGTAAGAAAGGACAACTAAACCAAACTAAATGTACAACACACCATGAAAAACATTGCAGTTCATTGGTAAAATATTGCACATAGTATATTTAACAATACAGTCCTGCTAACTTTTTGCATAATGTTTAGACAAAATCTGACCACCAGTTTACGAGCTATTGCAGTAACACGGGAACTTTGGCTTTAAGTTCACATATTCAAAATGCAAAATTTAACACGTAAGATTTTGAACTGCCTATTAACCCCTCATTGTTCACCGTTATTTTGTAAGTACCTTTGGAAAGTCAGGCTTGATCTATTAAAATAAACTTGATCGGTATGAAAAACGTTTCAAGGAACACCAGAATTTTGGGCTACAAATTATTTCCACATGAAAGTATCAGGTTGTTTTCTATACATAATTCAGTAAACATTCACCAACTGCAAATTATCTAAATGACAAAATGCTTTAAGTAACCAAAATACATACAGGTATCAAACACCCACATTCAATATCGACATTAAGAGAGGAACAACACAACTCTGCACTTGTCACAGTATCTATCCTTGGATTCTGTACGCTCCATATTATGGCCTCTGGCAGCAGGACAGGAGGGAAAGTTCACTGACGGCAAACAACTCATAATCTGGTCCTCACTGCCAGCCCCATTTTGGGAGGGGAGGGGGGAGGCATGCTCCTTTATTCTTTCCATTTGATCTACACAACTACGCCTGGAAGAGAACTTCATTTGCAGTTTAATTACAAAAAAGATTACATATGTAATGAAAGTTTCCCTTTGACATAAGCTTGCAATCATGTTTAACAGACTGCAAGATATTGTACCACCTGAATGACCAGATAGTACAATATCTTGTTGCTTCTTGACACAAGTTTTTGTTAGACACTCAACAGTGTTTTATATACTGCCTTTTGCATCCCGATACAACTCTGTTATTTATTTTCATTATCTCATAAAGCTCATCAACAGCCATATAGCCTAATGCTCTCTTTCACGGCATCATTATCCAGACCCTTTGTTTTTGAAATTCATATCATTAACTTTATGAATCTTCTAAAAAATCCTTTACTTCAGAGGTTTTCTAACATACTGTTTAGCTGTCTTACTTAAAACTTTCAAGAATCTACTACTAACGCTTTTTATAGTAGTTATATTATACGAAAATATGACTACTTTACTGACTTATCACTGTATTATTCTTGGAAACCAAAAAGACATTATTAGAAATTTACTGTTTTTACGCACATTATTTTAAAATAATAGAACTCTGTACCCTTGATTTCTGAAAAAGAATTGTACTAAATCCCCCCCCCCTTATTTTTTTTTACAAATATTTAATCTTTTGCATGTTTAGTTCTATAATTTCCTGAATCAATTACACAAATTCCTATGCACGTTAATGCTGAAGTGACAAGAGTTAATGTACAAATTTTTAGAAAGAGCGCCATGAAACAGTAGTCTAAAACATGACTAAACTTATGTCAAAGGGACTTTTTTTCTAATGTAAAGAGACTAAACGTGAAAGTCCTCCTTTAACAATGATCAAACAGCACCACAACACATGAACATTTTATAATACATGCAATGCATATAACACTTGTAATATTGCAGAGAGGCCAAATACACCTATTACACAGGTTTTCCATCTACTTTAGAGTATATAGCATAAACAATTAAAGACAATCCACATCTCTAACTTATGAAAGAGCAGGTCCACAAGGCATCAATTTCTCAGCAGTTGAGTAATAAATTACAACAAGGTTTTGTATGTAATAGAAATCTGATAAGAATAGATAAAACTGTAAACAACCAATAAATGAACATTAAACTTCTCAATAGACCATCTGCCCCAGCCCGTTCAGGCTAAATAACAGGTTTGCTAATTGTTTCTCATCGATTTCATTTGGTTTCTTACCACTAGCTATCCAACTTCTTTATCTTTTACCTTGCTCCAATTTTCATATCCTGCTTAACAACAAATCTTTCAGGTGAGACTTATTAGAGGGCGTCATTCATCTATTTTATGATACTTAATGAGGGACTGTCTGAGAAAAAAAAAAAAAAAACTTAATGCTATCAAGTTTAAAGAAAAACTCAGAGTAACTGTGTGCCTATTTCTAAATTACAAAGAAGGCGTCGTTTAAGCATCCCAAGTCTAAAACCTTTTTCCATTAAAGAGGGATTGTATTATTATTATTATTATTATTATTATTATTATTATTATTATTATTATTATTATTATTATTATTATTATTATTATTAAATCTCACAGGGTTTGCCAAGAGCCGATTCAGATAATCTAACCCAGTCTTGATGGGGTAATGGAAAGTTGAAAGTAAAGACTTAAAAAAAATAATCTAAGTAGCATAAAGTAAGTTTACATAAAAAAACCTTGCTTTATGATCAGTTAATTAAATACAACGCATGTGTAAAAGTAGTTTCGTAATTGCTGCAATCCAGGTAATTTCATTTTACACACAACACTGCATCCGTTTCCAACAAAAGATAAACTTATTGGACTCTAAGATGGATAGTAAGTTTGGCCACTACTGCAATAAGGTACAAAATTTTACTAAACTATTAACAGGCAGAACCCATTTACATATAAAAATAAAATTTCAGCATTGTTTTTAAAAGACGAACTGATCAACATACAATCTGTTGTCCCCAGCAAAATTGAATAAGTGATATAAAACTAATTTGAAATTTAAAAAGAGACAATAAATTTCATAATATCGGTAAACTCCAGATCTCATTTAATGTGGCAGCTACTCTAGGCTAGATTTGTTTTCTGTAATTCATGGACTTTTTAGCTAGTAAACGATAATTTAGGTGACATATCAATCTGTAGGTAACTATGCAAATTTTAAAATTTGCTTCTATCATTTCAGAGTTCACAAACCCGTTTCATTTACACTCTCATTACCAAAGTTAGATGAGAATGGGTTGCTTGACGGAAGAATTGCAATGTAAATAACTGGATGGTTGACTAGGAATGTATCTGCTCTTAAGTAATGGAACACACAAGAAGTGTATTGGCAGTAAAGTTCGCTGAAATATCTCAATTGTAAGTCCAGCGCTACAAAAAAAAAAAGGATAGGTTCAGAAAGTTTTGTACGAAACAGGGAAATTGTTTCTGAAATGTGATCTTCACTCCTTAGGAAAAGTAACAAACCCACTGTAGAGGAAGGGGACTGATATTCCCGTCCAGTTAGATTCCAACTGAAGGTGCTACAGCATGATGAGTGTTGACTGACAGGAAAATGGGACCAGCTGTCAAAAATGTTTGGATTACATGTCGCACAGAAAAGGGATACTATAACTGTAATGATCAAGAGATATATTTTCATCCACCAAAGAGAAAATAAAAGTTCTCACTCTTCAAGCGAAAATTTAACTTGGCACTGACTGTGCAAAGTCCATTTAAAAGGAGGAATTGCTCCAGGCATCTTTCACTATCAAAATGAACAGAGGCAAGAAATGCTACATTATACTTTCTCAGAAGGATACGCTTATATAAGCCATAAGGCTGAAAAGGGGCCATATTCCTTATGACAGCTATGAGAATTATGCAACATTTCTGAGTACTTATCACAGGACAAGGAAGACTAAGTTAGGCAGTAATTTCTAAGTACCACCACCACCAGCCATGCAATATCATTATTGCTTTTACTATTATTCACAATTTATACACTTCCATGCGTAAGAAATAAATACCAGCATCACCTTTTAAGCAAGATTCCACAAAAATGGCTATTAAAAGACAATATAGCACAAATAAACTATCAAATATGCCATACAGCTAAAGAAACATAGTTGATGAACAACTAAACCCAAGAAATTAGGGTACCAAAAGTTAGCACTTCAACACATCATTACAGCCTCTCCTAACCTTACAATAATAAATAAACTAATACAAACTGTAATAATAATATATAAAACGCTGCTTAAAAACGTATTCAAAAGTTTCCAGCAAAGGTATGAAGACCTCTGGCAATGAATGCTGGTATTTTGTTACACAAGGAACACACACACTAGCTCAGCCGAACGCTGAAGGTGACTGCAAGATCCCCTTGTGAAATGAACCTTGTGGAAAACGCTAGAGAGGTTAAAATCTCCCAGTGATACTGTATATCACAATTACCATTATTTGGAACTTTGTCTAAAATTAGAGATTCAGCACAGCTACTGACAACTAGGCCACGCATTACATTATCTTTGTATCTGTAGAACACAAGAACTAAAGAATGTTGCTTAATGCCATCATCAATGGAGATTTAGGAAATTTATTGCCTTATATACATCTGTCAGACATGAATGTGAGAGCGCACACATTTATTCCTTAATAATATGGAAACTGGAAGTAACCTTGCTTCAAAGCCACCACCCTTGGCAATAGCAAGTTATTCATTGTCTATTGATTAATAATATTTTTCATTAGCTACCTTAAATGGGACCCATCGAAAGTTAGGTCATAAAAAAATTCTATAGTCGACCTGAATTTGGGAGAGCACACAAATGTATAGCAACATGTCTTCAAGCATATCTCAAAATATCTGACAGAAAGACAAACCATGTCCATAATCTTGCTTTCAGGGTTGGTCACAGTAGAAAAATATGATAGATAAAAAACTGGTAAATTCAAAATTCATCATTCTTATTTCCTGTAAAACAATTTATGGTTTTTTCTGCCATTGTACTTGCACCCACATTGTGCAAGTAGATGCAATGCAAACTCATTGCTCTTTTAGCCTTCGGATGAAAATTCTTCTTCTATCCAATTCCTTTCTCAGCTAAAAACAGCAATAGTGTGACCTTCTATGTAAACACATAGCTACCTTACGAGCACGGGTAATATTCTTTTGAAAATTGATTTGGGTTCTGCCTGTTAATACTAGTTCACAAAAAAACTGAAAAACCCTAAAATAACAACAGTGTATTCACAAAATATTCTTGTAAAGAATAGTACAAAATCTCTAGTAAAGAACAACATAAAATACTAGGATGCTTTTTCTCAAAAATAACACAAAGCAATTTATACAGAAAAGCAATTGTAAAATTTAGAGCTATCCCTGTATTAGTTATGACAGTATCAGTATATTGAAGCCAGTTAATAAACTTGATAAACAAACCTGAAGTATAGAATATACCTCAGATACACTTACTTTAGAAGGTATAATGTATCAACAAGGTAAACAAACCTGAAACAGATTATATAAAATGAAACTTAATAAATTCTGGACAAATAACCATCCATGGGTAATCTACCAACTGTTCCTAATCTTCTTTAAAAAAGTAAACTATGCATTATTTAACATAAATAATCATCATTGTAGATCTAATACATACTTTAGTTTTCATGCATTTTGTTATGAAACAGGTAAGCTTCCTAGTGTTTGTACTGCTTAGAAAATAACGAATTACCAAGATTTAAAAAACTAATTTGTCATACAGCATAAGGTATCTAAAATTCATTATAAAAACATATTTCATTATGACATCACTACTCAGCATTTCACGAGGCACTCCTTTCCTGCAGTCATGCACATTGTTTTCCTGTTCATGGCAGCTTTACCAAAAATTGCTTGTACACTTCTTTCCATAAGACTCATACACACTACCATCATGTTTATGTGTCCTCATCTTAATCATACTTTGCATTCAACACTGTCACTTTTTTCTTGCTAAAGTGCTAAGAAAAGGAGAAGGGCTATGTGGAATTTTTTTATCCCTACGTTTGGCATGGAATGGTAGGCAGACATGGGAGAGCAGAAAAAGGGAAGGAACAAAGAACATAAGACCATTGACATTTAGAATCTATCTTCTGATATATCAAATTCATGATTCAACTCGGAAAAGTCTTAAACGTCACTTTATTCTTTCTTTATCTGAAAACAGTGGGCTAGATACGAGTGAAATTGGCTAATGACATAAAAAAAATTGTAAATTCTTTATATGTTTGCATTTGTCCAAGTCCACCAAAAAAAAATGAATAAATAAACATATTAATTTCCAAAATCCTTCCTATCTTAAAATGGTATGCACTATTCCTAATAATACAAAGATTAGCATCTACTTCATAGTCCATGCAGAATAAAAAGTATGGGATATCTTTGACATTACTCTATCGTCTGTATTTTTCCAGTGGTTTTCCATTCTGAAATATTTAATAATGGGTGAGACCTCCTACCACCAGGGTAGCTACTGTCACTTATCAGTAAAACTGCAGGAAATTTTGAACTGGAGTGACACCTTTCCATGTAAACCTGCTGTATTTGTATCTCTTAAGCCTTGATAATAACAAAATTTTCTAAACATGTGAACCTTCTTACAAACTCCAATGCCTCTATCCTGCAAGGGATCTATCATACAAATCCATTGGGGAATTTCATGTCAGTCACCATTCCCCATCCTCGTCACTTATGTGCGTACCTAAGAAATCGTGCAGAATAATCCTGCAACCTATCTTAACTCTCTGTAATCCTTTGCTCTCTGTGCTGGTTATTTCAAAGTTCAGTATTGAAAACCTATATTAATGAACAGTAACTAAACTATCAGGATGTAAATACTCAGGAAATATTTCGGGAAAATTGTATTCTGCACCCCTTCCAAACTGCACATACCACCATGGTTCTAAAGCCTGAGCTCACCCAGCTACAGTATCCCTGCATATTTCTGCAACTTAAATTATTTAAACAGGAGGAGCAGAAGCTATGGGAGGAATTTCCTGCAATTTCTTCCTTCCTCCTCTCTTCCCTAGAGGTTTAGGTTATATCTTGATCTTTTTTCCTTTCCAAAGTCCCTAGAAAACTCAAGTTGAAAGCCACGCACAACATTCAGAAAAGTGTTTTAAAACTTTCATCACTGCATACTTTGTGATAATGAAGATATAGTGAATGCCACACACCCAAGAGTCTGTACATAACAATTCATATGTATATTAAGTTGTTGCAAGATACCAACCAACTTAAGTGGCCATTTTTCTCACTGTTTTGGTTTCAGTTTTATACAGTATTTTATAACTTGATAAGTTTGTTATACTAACCGTTACTAATTTGTGGTCGCTACTTTGCTCTGAATTTATTGTTTCAAGTTAATATACGCATATTCACGTGCATACAATCAATAAACAAGGTCTCTTTGCTAACAAAGACTATGAATGAGGGAAGGATGATAAAACTGTAGCAATAGGTGTTTAACAACACCAACATCAAGTCGAGAGTATGAGCAACAAGTCAAGAAGAAAATTAATTCATGAGAAATGGCAGTGGAAATTAGGTTAAGAAAGGAAACACCTTGTATCTATTCTTACTGAATTGTTAACTTGTGCTTAACAATTCAGGCTCCAGGTGCTAGTTAAGAGAGAGAAACACTTTAAGCATGACTTCGTTACACACATTCAGACATCCACACTATGAATAATTAACTATCAAACTATGAATACAAGCAATCGAATCAAAATAATTTACTTCAGGGGCAGCTGCTTTCTAAATACTGTACTCCACCAGAAGTCACAGATCATTATTGTTAGCTGCTACATTGCTGACTTTATTAATAGCAAAGACTTCACCACAGTGCACAGATCCTCGTCGACAGATTCTGCCATTAAAGCTTCGCCATTGGAAGACAGAATTTCAAAGGCTTCACCAAAAGTTACACAGTCCCTCACTGGCAAATACTGCACTGATGCAAAGGTTTCACCACATGTCCAAAGACTTTCCCTGGCAATAACGGGTTCAGCTGTAAAGACCTCAACTGACAATCTGAAAGAGAAAATTATAATATCTAGCATTACAATCAGAAATGCTTGGCAGCAGCTGTGATGGAAATGTAGAGACGTTTCACAACCATTATAACAGCATAGATGCAATATTCAAATTCATGAACTCCAAAGTAATACACTTCTATAATCATTCTTTTCCTAAAATATCCTGCTGTAATGTAATGATTCTTCTATTATGATATTTGTAAATATTTAGATATATGTAACTTTTTTTTTAAAATTAATAATGGTTGTTTTGTTGATGCAAACCATTGCTGTTCCTAAAGGTCCCAGTAAAACACAATTATTATTCGAATGTAAATCAACTGAAATGCTGGTATTTTGGTGACGATTGATTGAGCATACTTCACCAAATTCATAGACCTGCAATCGGAAAACTACTGTAACTTAATCAGACCTCTTGGTGGTGAACCGTTAGCCATAGAACCAGAGATCTATTTAATGGGTGGTTCTTGTTATTCAAGTCTTGCTAGGTTTCAGTTACTGAGCCCTACTTAAGCAGTCTCTTGAGGTAAACTTTGGACGGTGCGTCAGGGTTAAACAGCTGCTAATAATTATCCTAGAGTCCTTCTAGCTTCCCTATAAGAATACTATCAGTCCTCTGATTGTAGTTCCCTCTGTGGTCGTCTCATCAGCTAACCTATTTATGTTAAGTGAACGCCCTCAGCCATTCCTTGATACATAACAGTCAACTGTTATTGCCTCTGTCATGAAAACTGACACAATGGGTCTTGATTTTTAAAAAATTCAGAAAAATCAAACTGAGGATGAGATGGGGGCTTGAATAAGTGATGGAATAGTTATCACAATCTTTTTTTCAATAGGCAATTCAGTAAAGTGACAGTAAATTTGAAGAGTAAGTTACTTCTCTATTTAGACTAGAAAATGTCTCTGTATTTATTACAGATACTTTGAAGAATATGATAAGTAATAACATAGAAAAATAATCACACTTCAGCAAATATCAACTTCAGTTGAGGAAGGGCAGAGGAAACTAGGTATATATGCAAAAAGTGAGTTACTATAGCGATATTAAAAAAAAAATTAGTGCTAAGACAATTGACGGACATAACCGAACATGAAAGGGGCCTGGATAAAGGAATATTTAAGACCTAGGCCTTGGAGGCTACCAAAGGACACCCAGCGTACTCAGAGGTAAATTTCAGTTTCCTAAAAGATTGGGCAACTTTTAGAGGATTATAACACTGGATTTGATTACCAATTCGTTTTGATTTCTGGAGAAATTTTGTACACAATTACTGCTAACTGAAGAACATAAGTTAACACAGATAATGTGAATTATTAAACGAAATGTGTTGGAACATAAGACCAAACAAAGTTAATATTACTACGTAGCCTACATTACTGCATTAAATTCATATCAGTAGAATTTAGCATGAATTAGGGCAATCATAATTGTCATTAAAAAAGAAGTATTATAAATCTCCGAATTACTAAATTGTGGTAATAGAGCTTTCATCATAGTTATAATTTTATTATTTACCTAAACAATGAATAAATACAGTAAGGAACATCTTGAGAACGACATTTGAAAATTTATCCTTTGCAAGTGAACGTTTAGATGGCAAACTATTTCACTTTATTACCAAGACATGATGAAAATGAGAAAATGTTTATAAATCACAAGATTCTACTGGAACATCAGCTACAGGAAAACACACAAGTAACAATGATCATAAGAGAGAGAGAGAGAGAGAGAGAGAGAGAGAGAGAGAGAGAGAGAGAGAGAGAGAGAGATTCCCATGAACATACTAACTGTACACGAGATACAGAAAATAATCAAAGGGAACTTGCACATTAGAACATTATTTTAATATACGTCCGGTGGCGATACATAAGGAGATCAGTTGCTGTATCAGTGATACCCACAGAATTAAAAAGGGAAAGATACCAGAACATTTTCGTTCTCACAGAATTAAGAAGAGAAAGAGTCCAGAACATTTTAGTAGCTGCCTCTGGATCGAAAGCCAGAAGTTGCTGTACGTATAAGTAATGACTTGACCACTCCATCAGAGCCCTGATGGAAGACTCCTGCTACTCCCAACAGGTACTGGTACCCTTTGTAATGTTTCGTATTGAAAAGTAAGAGGTTATGGTAGTCAACGTTCAGTCAACGTTCACTTGAACGGCGAATAAAGGTACACTGTGTACTGCATAACATAGTGTTCACAATTCTCGGTTTTTACAAAAGAGGATACGACCACTGCAGAATCAAGGATTGCTGTATTTTCTACGCTTCTAGAATATACAGCAGTGATGTTTTTAGGAAATTCACAAAATGTAACTAAAACAAGTAAATTTTAATTCGTAAAAACATAGACATAAACTTCATTGACTAGGGTATGTTTTTATGGTAAATACAGTATCCTACCTTCAAATTTTATAGAAATCCTCTACCATATTTCGCCTGACAACACAATTCAGATTGCTGGAAATGCACATGGAGGATGTTTTAGAAAGTTCTGATGATCCACAGTACCTGCAAAGTAGAAATTCAGTTATGTACCACAAACTTGAAACAGAGTATAACTTAAATAATTTTATTTCCTAATGTTGTATAGAGATTATTAAGGATGGAAGATGATATTACACAACAGCAAAAGAAGACATTATGCAGTATTTTACTGATATCAAGACCTTTATAAAATACAAAAACAAATACTGCAAGACTCTGTCTTACTTCAATCTTATTTTAGGACCATTTTAGGTATCTCCAAGGTAAGCAAATGGGAATATTTTATTACACTATTGATTCTACTACCTTCTACAGAATTTTTCACATATATATTTTATAATAGTCAGAAAGTCTCTTAAGGGTACAAATTTGGGCCCAGAAACACCTTCTGAAGTCCAAACAGCTCATTCAGGTGCAACATAGGTACACAATGACAACAGAACTGTCAGCCTGGGTCTCTTACACAGCGAGCCAAGTCCATCGTTATAACAGCTGATCAACTCTGATCTTTCTATTAAAGCACTAAAGATAATTAGGTTGGCAATGGGTCTAAATATGGTAACCTCACTTCCTCCTCCAGATTGGTTTCTCCTAAGCATAAATGTGTGTGTAGTTTAACCACAGCTTTATATCATGAGCTTCCATATGATCAGTATCTGCTACTGGTTAAGGGCTAGCCTACTCATGTTCTAGGAAGAACATTTGAATTGGTTGTCATTTTACTGTAGGCTATGGCCTGGTACTTTAGTCCATAAGTGTTTTTCAGATTATGGTTTTTTACTCTGCTGCATTACTGACTTAGCTAGTTCGCATTACATGAGACATATTCAACCACTACTTTACTTGGAGAACCCTGAATGACCTAGAAATCAGCTGCATCATTCATCTCTACCTTCCCTTCCCCCTCTGTAGGTGTTCCTGACAGATGAAGAAAGATTGGGTAGGAGAGAGTGGCCTCAGCAGCCACTGTGTTCGTGTGTGTGTTAGTGTTGCTACTGACAACTTCTCTATCATGGTTCCACCTGGTACTATATAATATCATCATTACTTACTGCATTCGTTGATATACTTTTTATATACCTATTTACATTTTTTTTATCAGATTGTTAAGAGACTGATCACTGTAATTACAATTTCTAAACTCCCAGGTTTCTGATGAACGCAATTGTCATAGTTCCAGGCCTCTAGATTTTGTAGCCACAAAGTGAGCAAGATCTAACAAAGTATTTATTTCTTTGGTGATTAATTTTGGTAACTGTTATCTGTTTGTAGTGGCTTTCTGTCCATAATGCATTCTAAAGAAAAACTTCACACAAAGCAAATCTTTTTTGCCTATTGAGCTTCACTGATAAGCATGAGGATTCCAGAAAAACCTGTAGAATGTATTTAGGACAGAGAATCGAGCATGCAGATTTAAATGAAATTTACATAGTCTTTAACTGTCCAAAATCCAAATACGGGGAATCCAAATAAAAAGAAAATGGTAGCCTAAGTTTCAAATCTGGTTTGGCGTCTATGACCTGATCTACATTTTCACTTAGCAGATAAACCTGGCGAAAAAATACGAAATTGTCTCAAATGGAAGTAGATAAAAAAAAGTTTAGTCTGGTTGCCGGCACATTATTAAAGACCATCGACTAAAACTTAGACCTACAGATTAAGTTCCCTAACATCTGACTTAATGGGGATGATCCAGCATTTACTGACTTCAGATTTTTTTGTAAATCACAACTTGATGAGGATTGAAACCATGCATTCCTGGATATATGTCACAGATATTTGACTGGTAATTCCTGGTGGACGGGGTGAGGTTAATTTAGAAAAGCACTAGCATCACTTGACAAATGGAGTTAAAGAAGGAAGCAAACAGGATTTGACCAGTTTTATATTGGAGGTTGTGGTGGTCAAAAGGTGGGGGAAAACCTTCTAGTCGAGAAGGTCACGGTTATTTTAGGTCTTATATAGTTTAGGGGTTTCCAAAGGTTTTCATGGCAAAACCAATGATAATATTACCTTGTTTTAACTGGGCAACATTTCTTATCTTTAGAATTTTATGAGAATATATTAAGAATAATGGTAAAGAGTTTTCTAAGAATATGTTATGAATAAAGGTGTTGCTTTGTTACAATTGTTTACAAATTGTTGTGTACAGTGGTAACGATGTATCCCAAGGACCAAAACTACCATATGTTGAGGATATAACACCCTGTCTGCAGGTGGGTATGTTTTAAAACCAGAGATTTCTTGTTAAGTGACTGACATTAAATGTTAAATATGGTTTTATAATAGCTTTTTATGAGTTTTCAGTAAATCTGACACTCATTTCTTTCAGGAACGTTTGAGTAACTCATTCTACTTTTCTTATATGTCAATTGTGACCACTGTGAAAACCAGGTTACTGGTGTCACATGTCTTAGGATAATGCTAAGATGGGGATGCCAAAGGCTGCCCATTCCCTTTGGGATTACTGACAAAGAGGCCGACTACTAAACAGGTTTTATAGGCAATTCATGTTTCTGTGATTTCAGCCACCTATATCAGGTTAGGATATGGCATCCTCAGTTATGTTTGATTAAATTAGATTAGGTTAATGAAGGCTATTCCAGGATGCATGCCAGTTTCATTGTATATTTTATGGCACTATAGGTTAAGGGTGACATTGGTCAGATGGGACAGGGAAACTTGGATTAAGCTACATTACAGGTTAGGAAGGACACATTGTCAGAGTTTGGATTAAGTTAGAATTGATAGGCTTGAATTAAAGTCATGTTAAATAGGGATTTAAAACCACTAGTCTAACCTATCCATGAAGCTCATGCGAGGCTAAACTATCACAAACTAGGCTAGCCTAAGTCAGTACTCTCTCATGTAATCAAATTATGCTGTTCAGATTTACTCATTCTAAGAGATACTTTGCTTTAATGTGAGTGTGAATGACAATAAAAATAATAAAAAAGTAACAATTTACCTTATCAACTGACAATAGATAGGACGTGGACTTTCGTTCTTCTTTCCAAACAGGACCCTGGAATTTGTCTAGTCAAGTTCACTTCAGCTGTTTGTCTGACGCTTTGCCTTTACAACAGCTCTTCATTTTCCTAAGATTTCCTTTTCATTTTGTGAGTTAGACTCTTCCACTTCATTTCTTTACTGTCTATATTATTTTGACTAAATAACAGTTCACAAGTGTTAGTCCATCTGCCTCTTCCGTAATGTTCCAAGTATTTCATTTTTTCTTTCGTGTAGTTTTGTCAATAAAGTAAAACATTTCAAATAATAACTTCCACATTTCTGCAAGAAGAATACTTAACTCTAAAGTAGTTGTTGATTCAAAATTCTAAAAATGTTGGAAACACTCGTTGTCGTTAAACAATTTTTAAATGAAATAAAAACGCATAGTGCGTAATAAATCTATGTGTATATGATTGGTGTTTCTTATGAACGAGTAAATAGTTTCTACCATTCTAACTAGCACAAAATTTTATAGTTCTTGATGGTAACTTTCGCCCGTATCACAAGTGTGACCAACCAGAAAAAGGTCCCTAGATTTAGGGATATCTGGTCTCCAAATGGGACGCCGGGAAGTCTTCCTCAAAGCGTTCAAATTAATCAGAGCACTACCAGATTTATTGAGCTTTAGTCCCAGAGTTGGTCTTTTGTTTATAGTGCACAATTTCCCTAAGTCTCCTAGAACTATGTTCAG
>JANJGK010000029.1:22543782-22548782 GCA_039081455.1 Macrobrachium rosenbergii
AGAGAGAGAGAGAGAGAGAGAGAGAGAGAGAGAGAATGAAGGATATCCATGCATATGCATACATATATATACACACGTACACATAAGGGCCGGAGCTGAGGCTCGAAGTATACTTCATGAAGGAAGTAATAGAGGAACGCCTCCTCATCCTTTAACAATTTATTTCCAATGCCGACGTTTCGGGACGAATTCCAAGTCGCATTTTTCAAGGCTATAAAAAATAATTTGCGAACGTTAATAACTCAAATTAATTCATGGTCATATTCAATGGCAACAGCTCTTTATGAAGTAAAAACATTTAAAACTAGACAACACATTCAAAGACAAACCCATTATAAGTAAAAGAAGTTCACTAAAATCTTAAAACAACCTTACTTTGTGAAAGAAGGAGCAAGACTGACAAATAAATAAAAACAGTGAGGAAAACCAGTTGCCCAAACTAGGCTATAAACAGTTTTACAGAAGAGGATTAAGTGTTTAATGACGGCACAGTCTTTTTGATAATTATGGATTCTAAGATGGTTAAGTCGTTGTTGTTCTGCACTCGGCCTATGATGGAAAAATCCTTGCTGCCAATATAAGTTTTACATAATTTTGAATGGTTACGTATATTTGACTGTTCAGGATTAGATAACGGGCTACCTGTTCTGTGGCTTATGAAATTCGTCGCGAAACGTCGGTATTGAAAATAAAGTGTTCAAGGATGAGGATGCCTTTCCCTGTTACTTCCTTCAGGAAGTACACACATGTGTGTGTGTATATGTATATATATATATATATATATATATATATATATATATATATATATATATATATATATATATATGTACATACACACACGATAACAGGCTTTCATTTAAATAGATATTTATCCTCCTGTTTTAATGGGACCCTGTCCTTCCTTGTATGAATGCACAATACAATTGTGCAAGTGATCAAGTTTAATATATATGCATGTATCACAGTTATGTATAGTAGCCTACTACTATTTTTTAGACACATTACGCTGCAAGGAAAGTGAGGAGACATCACATATTCCTTATAAAATGAAAGTACTGTAGAGGGGCAGAGAGAGTGGTGGAGGGCTATAGGGAAAGGGTGGTGGAGTGGTGTCGGGAAGGTGGGAAGAGGAGGGTGGTTGAAGGGTATAAGCAGAGGGGATTGAGGGGGAGGGAGGCGTTATTTGGGCGGAAAGAAAGCAAACAATACATCGAGTTGATTTGAGACGACACTCTTTGTTACGGTTCTGAGGGGAATTATATCTGCTGTTGGATTATTGCTGCTACATTCAACAGACAGTTTGAAAGGATATTGAAGATGCCCTCTTGTGGGCGTACTTTTTTTTTTAATATTGTTTCCAATAAAATAGCAACATATTTATTGATAATTTTTTTTTTATACCAATTGCCTTTTCTTTGTAGACGTGAGTTGCACTAGGTGAGTACATCCTTTCAGTTTCTCAGACAATCTCCTCAGAAGACGTTGCTACCTTCGGTGAACTACATAAACCCAGCTGGTGCCATAGTTACAACTAGGTAAATGGAGGTGGGGTGGGGGTTGTCATGGAACTGAAGAGAGCCACGAAACTAGCAAACGGGAGCCGAGTGCTTCACCATTGACCATAAGAACTTAGCTATTGTAAGGGGGTTCCTTGGTTAGATTTTGCTGTCGAGGTCTTATCCGGGACATCGTATTTCTTAAAAGTACTTCAAGAAGAAACTGAGATAAGAAAGAAGCATTGCTTCTCTCTGCTCTTTATCTTCCTTCACAATGACTGCTCTCCTCTTCTCTTTCCCCAAACTTCCTCTCTTTCCCCAAACTCCCTCTCCTTCCCCAAACTCCCTCTCTTTCCCACGCTCGCGAACGCTTTCCTATAATTACTGTTTCGGCCACTGCTCCGTTGTGCTCAAGGAAATACCCAATAACATCTCGGACATTCATCCCTTCCCATATCTATACCCTCCCCCTTTTATCCCTCCTCACATCTACTCCTCCCTACATCTACTTCTTCCCACATTAGTCACTTCCTACACTCACCCCCTTACTTATATCAACGTCAGGATTGCAAATTTCGCCTTCCCGGTCTTTCTTCTAATGGCGAGCTCTGGAAATCATTCACTCTTCTGTTTTAACCTGCTAACACGATCTTTAATCCCTTAAGACATTTGCTTAGAATAATCTCCCAAAGGTTTTGTTTAGAATAACCCGTCCAGAGGTTTGTTTAGAATAACTCATCAAGAGGTTTGTTTACAATCACTTACCAAGGGGTTTGTTTAGAGTAACCCATCCAGAGGTTAGTTTATAATAATCCCTCTAGAAATTAACTTAGAATAACCCCTCAAGAGGTTTGTTTAGAATAACCCCTCAAGAGATTTGTTTAGAATCACTTACCAAGGGGTTTGTTTAGAATAACCCCTCAAGAGGTTTGTTTAGAATAACGCCCACACTGGTTTGTTTTGAATAATCACCCAAGAGGTTTCTTAAGAATAACCCCTCCAGAGCCCTGTTTAGAACAACGCCTCAAGAGGTTTGTTTAGAATAACCCCACAAGAGATTTCTTTAGAACAATCCCTCAAGAGGTTTGTTTGGAATAACCCCTCAAGGGATTCGTTTAGAACAACCCCTCAAGAGGCTTGTTTGGAATAACCCCTCAGGGGATTTGTTTAGAACAACCCCTCAAGGGGATTTGTTTAGTATCATCCCTCATGAGGTTTGTTTACAATGACACCCCAAGAAGTTTGTTTAGAACAACCTCTCATGAGGTTTGTTTACAATCACCTGCCAAGAGGTTTGTTTAGAATAACCCCCAAGAGGCTTGTTTAGGACAAGCCAACAAATGGTTTGTTTAGAATCACTCCCAAGAGCTTTGTTTAGAATCACCCCCAAGAGCTTTGTTTAGAATCACCCCCAAGAGGTATCTTTAGAATCACCCCCAAGAGGTTTGTTTAGAATCACCCCCCTAGAGGTTTATTTAGCATCACCCGCCCCCCCAGAGGTTTGTTTAGAATATCCGCCAAAAGGCTTGTTTAGAATCACCCCATAAGAGGTTTGTTTAGAATCACCTCCAAGAACTTTGTTTAGCATCACCCCCAAGAGCTTTGTTTAGAATCATCCCCAAGAACTTTGTTTAGCATCACCCCCAAGAGCTTTGTTTAGAATCATCCCCTAAGAGGTTTGTTTAGAATCACCCCTAAGAGGCTTGTTTAGAATCACCCCCCAAGAGGTTTATTTAGAATAGCCCCCAAGAGGTTTGTTTAGAATCACCCCCCAAGAACTTTGTTTAGAATATTCCCCCAAGACGTTTGTTTAGAATCACCCACCAAGATGTTTGTTTAGAATCACCCCCCAAGAGGTTTGTTTAGAATCATCCCCCAAGAGGTTTGTTTAGAATCATCCCCCAAGAGGTTTGTTTAGAATCATCCCCCAAGAGGTTTATTTAGAATCACCCCCCCAAGAGGTTTGTTTAGAATCACCCCCCAAGATGTTTGTTTAGAATCACCCTCCAAGAGGTTTGTATAGAATATCCCCAAAGAGGCTTGCTTAGAACAACCCCTCAAGAGGTTTTTTAGAATCACCCCCTAAGAGGTTTGTTTAGAATATCCCCCAAAGAGGTTTGTTTAGAATCACTCCCCAAGAGGCTCGTTTAGAACAACCCCTCAAGAGCTTTGTTTAGAATCATCCCCAGGAGGTCTGTTTAGAATCACCCCCCAACAGGTTTGTTTAGAATCACCCCCAAGAGGTTTGTTTAGAATCACCCCCAAGAGCTTTGTTTAGAATCACCCCACAAGAGATTTGTTTAGAATATCCCCCAAGAGGTTTGTTTAGAACAACACCCCCCCCAGAGGTTTGTTTAGAATATCCCCTAAGAGGTTTGTTTAGAACAACCCCCCAAGAGCTTTGTTTAGAATCACCCCCCAAGAGGTTTGTTTAGAATCACCCCCAAGAGGTTTGTTTAGAATATCTCCCGAGAGCTTTGTTTAGAATCGCCCCCCAAGAGGTTTGCTTAGAATCACTCCCAAGAGGTTTTAGAATCACTCCCCAAGAGGTTTGTTAAGAATCGTCCCCCAAGAGCTTTGTTTAGAATCACCCCCAAGAGGTTTGTTTAGAATCACTCCCCAAGAGGTTTGTTAAGAATCGTCCCCCAAGAGCTTTGTTTAGAATCACCCCCAAGAGGTTTGTTTAGAATCACCCCCCAACAGGTTTGTTTAGAATTAACCCCCAAAAGGTTTGTTTAGAATCACCCCCCAAGAGGTTTGTTTAGAATATCCCCCAAGAGGTTTGTATAGAATCACCCCCATAGAGGTCTGTTTAGAATATCCCCCAAGAGGCTTGATTAGAACAACCCCCCAAAGAGGTCTTTTTGGAATATCCCCCAATAGGGTTGTTTAGAACAACCCCTTAAGAGGTTTGTTTAGAATCACCGCCCAAGAGGTTTGCTTAGAATAACCACCAAGAGGTTTGTTTAGAACAGCCTCTCAAGAGGTTTATGTAGCTTAACCTCTCAAGAGTTTTGTTTTGATTATTCGGCCTTATGCAAATAAGAGTTTATGCCTAAGGTCATATGAGGCCTGGTGGGGACCTCTGAACCCTGACCAACCCAAACAGATAGCAAAAGGCTGTCCTGTCGCCTCAGTCATTCTTGAGATAGGTGACGCCATGAGGGTGCCAATTCCATTGGGCTTTAAATTTCAAATTAATAGCTGATTGACTGATTAAAAATAACTTTGCATCACAGATATTAGGGTCACTGATGCATTTTAAAAAGATACCAAAAACTGACTTTCTATAACAGATTCTCGACAGAACAGGTCTACCGGTTTCTGGGGCACCGTTCCTGCCATGTTATGCAGAAACCACTCTGGTATCCTACCTAAATGGTTTCGAGACCACCGTTAATGTGTTTGGAGGGTTCGAGACTTATTGAATTACGGCAAGAATTAAGCGCTCCTAATTAGCTTTGCGGTCGGCGATTAAATGACCGAAATCGAATTACACTCTGG
>JANJGK010000029.1:22553782-22580839 GCA_039081455.1 Macrobrachium rosenbergii
AGTGGCAGAGTAATATACTGATGTCACGTGACCTGGCAAAACATACAGCATCTAAAATAAGAAGCTAATGAACGATGTTGATGTTTTAGGACGCGTAGAAAATACAGTTGAAAAATAATCCCGCGTCGGTAACTTATCACACACACACACATCACAAACAGGCTGAATAGAAGTTAATGACTTATTGTAAGTTTAACTAGCGCTCCATACGATTATCCACGCTGGCCAAAGGTTCGTTCTCCACTTACGGCCATTAACGTTTTGACAACTTGTTGGTGATGTGTAAGAGATAAGTAGGTGTCGGACATTTAAGGCATGTCGAACTGTAGTGTGGGCTCACCTCAAGATGACCAGTGTACAGCTTTGTTTAGGGCAAGTAAAGTGTAAAATTCTAGCTAACCCAGCCATCACCTCGAAGGCATATAACTGTTACAGCTGTAGTTGAATGCTTGTGGATATAAATAGAAATGCAAGTTTACGTTTATATAAAATAAAATAACGTGCTACTTAGGGGTTTTAGAAAACGTAATATCTCAAATTGCGTCCAGCTGTCCAATTCATAGGAAAAAAGATGTTCAAATTCAGTTTCTTTTAAAAAAAGAGAATAAAGACTATAGGAGGGAAGAATCATCAAACGTATAGCAACAGGAAAACAAAACAAAAAGAAAAAACAAATTAATTTCAAACCTCGGTGACGTTTTCGTTAATTTCCAAGAGGAAAGTCGCACCCTAGTTCAAAATACAAAAAAAAAAATAATAATAAAATAAAAATAAAAATTGAAGAAACTAAAGACAATCAATTCCCTTTCTTCTTCTTGTGCAGCAGAGGGATTAAACACGAAATCTCTCGAGGGCTCACTCTTGTTTCATTTACCGTCTTGACGGGAAACGATGACAAACAAAGTATATTGAATGAAATTTGCATATTTTTGGAATTAATTACCTAGTTTATCAAGAGTACATTATTTGAAGCTGGTTACTTAATCTTTTATAAAATTCAGTTTACAAATGGTAACAACAGGTATTTATGTTCATATATATATATATATATATATATATATATATATATATATATATATATATATATAAATATTGCTCATGTTAGGTTTAAATAAAACAGGATGGTTTAAATTTCAGATATTTTAATTTGCAGGTGCCGTTGCAACAAGGGGATAAAAAAGTTAAGTATACCTTAGTTTTATCAGACCATTGAGCTGATTAACAGCTCTCCTAGGGCTGGCCCGAAGGATTAGACTTATTTTACGTGGCTAAGAACCAATTGGTTGCCTAACAACGGGACCTACAGCTTATTGTGGAATCCGAACCATATTATGACGAGAAATGAATTTCTATCACCAGAAATAAATTCCTCTAACTCTTCATTAGTCGGCCGGGGGGTCGAACTCGGGCCTAACGAGTGGAAGGTCGCAACTCTACCGACTCGCCTAAGGAAGAGCTGCAACAAGGGGATAATAACTACATTCGAGTATATATGTGTGTGCCCCTATATACAGTATATATATATATATATATATATATATATATATATATATATATATATATATATATATATAAATATATATATATATATATATATATATATATATATATATATATATATATATATATATATATATATATATATATATATATATATATGTATATATATATATATATATATATATAATATATATATATATATATATATATATATATATATATATATATATATATATATGTGTGTGTGTGTGTGTGTGTGTATACATATATATATATATATATATATATATATATATATATATATATATATATATATATATATACATATATATATATATATATATATATATATATATATATATGTATATATATAAATATATATATATATATATATATATATATATATATAAATATATATATATATATATATATATATATATATATATATATTATATATATATATATATATATATATATATATATATATGTGTGTGTGTGTGTGTGTGTATACATATATATATATATATATATATATATATATATATATATATATATATATATATATATATATATATATATATATATATATATATATATATATATAAAACTATCCCCTATGGTCAGACTTCAGCATTGCAGGCTGGGCCACTGCAGTTTGCCGTTCGTGTTGTGTGGGAGATCTCTCTCTCTCTCTCTCTCTCTCTCTCTCTCTCTCTCTCTCTCTCTCTCTCTCTCTAAATGCCGATCCCGTTGGGAATTACATCTTCACAACAAACTGAGAGGAAGCTGAACCTTACCATTTTTCATTTATTGTACCTCACAAAATAACCGACAGCAAAAAGATGAACATTTGATGTGATAAAACTTTGCTAAAAATATGAACTTGACAATGTTTGTTTGTTAGGAAACATGAGGCGCTTTCATAAATTGTGGTTAAAAAGAGCACCTTGATACCAAATATGCATCCAAATATAGTAATGCGGTAAAAAATTAGGACAATAATTAGCGTTCTTAAAATAAATTTATAATTAACTAAACTTCTTTCAGGAACCAGACCTGGAAAACTTGTGGAAGTAAGATGAAGCCTAAGTTAGGAGTTACTTGATAAGTTTTGTTCTGCTTGTAACAACTTATCTGTCAGAATGAAAAGAAGCTCTTGTTTTTTTTTAAATCAAATCAAATCATATAATAAATTTTACCCATAATTTAAAAAAAAAATATATATATATATATACATATATATATATATATATATATATATATATATATACACATCTACATATGCATATACATATACATATATATGTATACGAATCTGTGTATATGTATATGCATATATATACTGTGTATATAAATTATATATATATATATATATATATATATATATATATATATATATATATATATATATATATATATATAATATATATATATATTTAATTTATGGGTAAAATTTATTACAGGATTCGATTTGATTTTCGAAACAAAAGAGCTGACTTTTATTTTGACAGATAAGTTGTTACAAGCAGAACAAAACCTATCATGTAACTCCTTACTTAGGCTTCATCTTACTTCCACAAGTTTTCCAGGTCTGGTTCCTGAAAGAAGTTTAGTTAATTATAAAGTTCATTTTAAGAACGCTAATTACTGTCCTAATTTTCTACCACATTACTATATTTGGATGCATATTTGGTATCAAAGTGCTCCTTTTAATCACAATTTATGAAAGCGCCTCGTGTTTCCTTACAAACAAACATTGTCAAGTTCATACTTTTAACAAAGTTTCATCCCATCAAATGTTCACCTTTTTATTGTCGGTAATTTTTGAGGTACAATAGATGAAGAATGGTAAGGCTCAGCTTCCTTCTAGTTTGTTGTGAAGATGTAATTCCCAACGGGATCGGCATTCAGAGAGAGAGAGAGAGAGAGAGAGAGAGAGAGAGAGAGAGAGAGAGAGAGAGAGAGAGATAATTCTTTAATCACCGAATGAGGGGAGTAAGTATTAGAAGTAAGAAAATGATCTACGTCACGTGTGTGGATCTCAGTAATAGAGAGAGAGAGAGAGAGAGAGAGAGAGAGAGAGAGAGAGAGATCCCACATAACACGAACCGCAAACTGTAGTGGCCCAGCCTACAATGGCGAAACCTGACCGTAGGGGATCGCTACTGGGTCCACGGTAAGATCAGGAGTGCAAAGTTTCCCCAAGAATACGCCTGAGTTTCGTGCATAATTGTGTTCAGTCAGTGTTATGGATAACTTGATGATAAAAAAAGTGACGCATAACTCACGATTTCGCTAAAGGAGAGGCGGAGTTCTAGGAGAGTAATACTGTACCTTATTGGCGTACACCACTGTACCAGGACTGTTACGTTACGCGTTGAAACGCTGGGCTGCTCGTGTGTTCAGGTTTTAAACGGACTAGTCATTTTTATTGAGAAGCATCTTAGCTTCAAAACAGCGTTGTTACAAGCAATGACATTAGTAGTCAAATGTGTATCACTACGAATCGAAAGTATATAATTTATGAATTTCCTGGCTTAATTATATATTTCTATTTTCCTTTACAACAATCATAATTTCTTGCGCTGATAAATTTTACTGTTACAGCCCAAGCCACTTACAACCGTCCTAAGGTCCACATTTGGACCTAAGACAATGGGAATTATACCACTGATGCACTTGCTAATTCTCGGGAGTAATGTTTTGAGCAAGAAATTCGTGGCAAGGGCAGAGGCCCGGCCGGCTTTCACACTTTGACAAGTCTGCGGAATTTTCG
The DNA here is from genome assembly GCA_039081455.1 of Macrobrachium rosenbergii. Classification (NCBI taxonomy): domain Eukaryota; kingdom Metazoa; phylum Arthropoda; class Malacostraca; order Decapoda; family Palaemonidae; genus Macrobrachium; species Macrobrachium rosenbergii. The sequence continues at coordinate 22,558,059 of JANJGK010000029.1, forward strand.
TCCCTGGGCAGAAATGAATAATCTGGACAACAATGTGCAGCTCCAAGGGCCTTGCTGGCATAAGGCCAACGTCATAGTTAGCCAAAAAAAAAAAAAGTTTTCTTCATGGTTGTAAAGAAAAGCAGCGTTTTCTTTATATCTAATATATGCAGGATATTTATGCCATTTGCAAGGCAATATTGTCATTATGTATAAAACAAAAGTGGGCAGATTGTAAATTTGATTGTTTGGAATGCGGCGATTGACTTCTGACCTCTATTTAGAAAGTAGGATATAAAATTTTTGGTTGCCTAATTCAAAACAATTGAACGTCCATATGATTCGTGTGACCATTTTGAAAACCCGTCAACGGCAGCCACTTTAGGTCACTACCTTTTCATATCCAAGTTTAATACTTTTAACATACTGTAGATGGCACTTCCTTCCTCCCTTTATGGCCCTGATAGCAATCCCGCGCTATTTTCAGGCTAACTCTTGGGAAGGTTTCCTTCACACAAGCAAAGGTAATGCAAACACTGTGATGCATTCTAGATTCTGTATTTATTCATAACAATAACAGTATGGAAAAATATAGTTTCACAAACAATGCTCATAACTTCATATCACTTTACAATATTCAAAGGCTACTAAAGCCTTGTTATGCAAATGTTATTGATGTGAATAACAAGTGTTGAGACTCATTTTGTTCAAAGGTGTTTCTTAATGATAGCCTCAGTCGTGTTGGTGTTTGTATCAACGAGGGGCTTGTTTTTGCTGTTTCCCAATGTTTGTTTATTATTTCCATCAGTGTCACTTTGGTGAAGGTAAAAATAAACTGTGCATGGAAAATGGCCTTTGCTATGTTGCGTGCAAAAGTGCAGATAGGTGGTTTGTACTGTCTGCTCTTGAAGCTATTCTATTAGCAATATAATGGCAGTAACCAATTTAAAAAATATTATCCTTATAGTTTGGATGGATAGTTTGATATGTTTTTGTTACACTAATTTCAGATCTTAATGAATCATTTAGTTCTTCAAAGTTATGCAGCACAGAATTTAAACACATGAATAAAGAACCTTTAGTCTCACTATCAAACTGTGCACAATCACCGCAGAAAAAAAATTGTGTGAGCAATCAGGTAATACATTTCACCAAAACTTTGATGCCCACATGTTTAACATAAATGCATTAGGATGAGATGTACACATAGGATGAAATATTAACACTTGTAGTGACACTCTGAGATTCAATTTTAGCCAGCTGTTCATCAATTATTTTTACAGAGTCCTCCAATATACTAAGTACGCCATCATATACAACAGGATCTTCATTTCCAAGCAGCCTGAATGCTTTTGTAAATGCATATACCGATGACCTTGTTTCACCATAAATGAACTGTTCATGGGTATATGAATCTAAGAAAGAGGCATTGGACTTATTCGAGGCCTCTTCAGTTCCATTAGTCTTGAGAGAATCAGCACTTGAGGTCGTTGCACTTACGGTGGATGGTGATGTACTTGGGTCTTGGTTACGCAGTAGTAGAAGAGCATCTCTTAGCTTTTCAGAAGCGCATAACAATTTTTCACACTCTTGGAGACTTGAGTTAGCTGAATGACCAGGTGATTCACTAGTGCTGAGAAGAGTAGTTGAACTGTTGACACTAGAAGAGTTCTTTAATTCCGTTATAAGGGATATAGAGAAAGAAACAAGTAACTTTGTCTGTTGGAAGAAGTTTTGACCAAGGACATTTGATCTTGCCTTGGATGATTCGACTGAGAATTGGTATAGCTCTGAGACTGAATTTCCTGTGTGGTTCGTAGCCTGAAGGATATTGCTCCGTATGGTAGTGAGGTTAATGCTATCCAAGACCCCTCCTGCCTTCACAAGTTCCTTAATTTCGGACTGATAAGACTCCAGTACTTCAGTCTCATCTCTTCTGATGTTATAATCAGCAGCAGCCCACCTTTCTAGAATCTGGTTTGAAAGGGAAACTATATGATTTAGGTTTGTGAATATTTCCAACTCATTATCTGGAGCATCAATAGCATCTACAGGAGGCTCACTTGTACTCAGATTGGAAGAATCTAAGCTAGCGTTCCCTGTATTATCTTCAGAGACCTCAGGGGAAAGTCCAAGGTTAGCTTTTAAGACTTCTAAAGCATTTTCATATCTCAGTAGAGCCTCCTCAGTTTTAGCCCTTTCCAATTTCTGCTTTAGATAGACATCTTGAAGTAAAGATAATAGAGTTATATTTGATGAAATGAGTATGTGATCCCACAAGTGGAGGCCTTGAACTAGTTGGCAAGTGATTTCTAAGCTTTTCATGAAGTTCCTAAATTGGCTCACTGATCTGAAATCTACTGATGAACTATCAAAAGTCCAGTGCACAAGGATGTCTGATGCTAGGTCAAAAGATTTTTGGATAAATTCAGAATCTAAAACAGTAATGTTCCTGTTTGGTGAACTAGATGTAAAGGGAATATTAGTTGTTGATTCAGAACTTGAAACATTAGTGTCACCTGAAGTAACTGGTGAGTCACTGGCTGGATAATTAACAGAAGAGCACCCAGAACTGCATTGGGGTCCATATATCCATTTCTCTGTTTCATTAGAAGCATAGTTGATAATTGTAACAACTTCTTGCAACAGAAGTACCAGTGTACTACTTATGCCATAGTCTCCTGTTATTTTACCTGTGATGTTTATTATTGCCTTTATTTTCTTAACGAAAATAACAATGTCATTCAGGTAGGTTTCATTAACCCGGATGTTATTTTCATTTGAAAATCTGAGGTCATCTGCAATGGCAGTTAATCTATAAAGAGTGTCGAGCTGAAGACCATTCAGATCAGTTTCTCTAGCTTTCAGGATAGTAGTAATATCACTGAATGCCACGAGTTCAGTATTGTTGTCAGAAGATGAACTCCCAACCTTGAATTGCTTTAGCTCAGCAACGATGTCTGACAATAAACCTTCAATTTCAGAAAGAATGTACACAAACTGCGAGGAAGAGCTTAATTCCAATTGTTTTATGGCCTCAAGGGTATTACCATTATCATTATTAATCACTTGTTTGTATAAGGCATGTTGATAATGATTATAATGAGCAGAGAGGAAACCATCTGCTTCTAACAAAGTCCTCTCACTTTCCTCGACCAGAGATAATAGGGAGTCGGAATTGATTGTCGTATCGCCTTGTATGCCACTTAATGAATTAAGTTCATACACTAACCCAAAGCATGCACTGATGTCACCTTGAGATATGAAAGTGAAGCCCTTAATAAAGATTTTATAATATTCCTCAATAGAGTTAATAAGACCTGCTGTTTGTGCAGTTCCTTTACTGCTGAAAGGTTTTTGCAAAGCTTCTTTGATGAGGTTATTCATTTCGAATACAGCTTTCAATATGCTGTAAGATTCTGAAACTTGATAAGCAGATTCAAATGCGTGAGTAGCTCGGGTTAGATATGAAGAAGTTTGAGAAAGATGGTTTATGACCTTAGGTAAATTTTTTATGCTCTTCCCAATATTAACTGGAAGAGAACCTATAATGCCACTATAGTAATTTAGGTCTTCTACGTGGGATTCCACAAGTACTAATCTATTAGTAAACATTGTATCAGTAATTGTCAAAATATTTTTAACTATATCATCAATGGTCAGGGATGATTCCACAGCTTCAGTTACAGTGTCACTGGCATTGTCAGAAACGGAGGTTACTTCTGTTGTGGGCAGTGGACTGCTAGAACCTTCATCAATGTCACTGCTAGATGAAGTATTTGTAACAAATTCTTTTAATTTCTCGATTGTGCTGGTTATAAGTCCATTGATTTCAGTAATATGAGATGCACTTTCTATATACTGTAAAGACACACTGGTCTGCTCATTGAGTTCTGTAAATCGCTTCAAGATATGAAGAGTATTCTTCAGGAAACTGTAATCTAACTTATTTGAAATCTGCAAGGAACTGAAACTGAAGTTGCTAATAACACTCCCTAAATCTTTTGGGAGCAGTGCTGAGTCAAATGTATGGTTGATAAAGAAATAAAATGCACTCGCGATAGCATCATCAGTAACATTTCCTGTTTCCAATGTTAGATCACCTGACGCAATAAGATTTGTGATAGAACTTTCTGCATTGGTAATATCTTCGGATGCAGCTGAGTACACTGTGGCAGATGTCTTGTATCTGATTTGAAGCAATGATTGTTTTCTATATTTCTCAGCTGAAATCTGGGTTTTGAATAGAGTCTCAGTAATGCTAGAGAGATAAGCAATGTTAAAGCCGTATCTTTCAATGGTCGATTTTAAGATGAACTGTAGCCTTGAAAGTGTCCTAATGTCACTTCTTGTTATTGAATAAATGTTCCTTCGGAATTTATGTACTTCCTCTTGAATTTTAGCAATATCATTCACATATACTAGAGTATCATAGCTCTGGCTTTTTATGCTGATTTCATTAGGTATAACTGATGATAATTTCGAAACAGATGTAACTGTTCTTTCAAACACAATTGACTGACGTTTGGATTTTACAAACTCACCTTGGTTTTTAGTCTCTTGAAGAAGCTTTTGGAATTTCACAGTCAAACCTGCTTGAGATACCTTCTGTAGTGAAAAAACTATTGATGTGAAAGTTGCGTATATCTCTTGGGTATCAACTGTAATGATATCTTCAGAGTTTCTGATAATTCCTAGGAGGTAGGTAATATTTCCTTCAATACCAGAATCTTGCAAGTTTGTTCCATCTCCCAAATTGCTGTCATTTCCGCTCAAGGTGTCAATTTGCTTTCCAACAAATGAATGTATCTGAGTAAATATCTGATCAACATCGTCAATTTGAGCATCAGATTCATCTTCTTTTACTTCTCTATTAATATCTATTAGAGATGCCTCAATGGTTTTCTGGCTCGCTGTTAAGCTTGTCTGCAATAATGTTACCTCTGTTATTAATTTTGTTCCACGAAGCAGAACTAGCAATTGGTTAAGCTCTTTTATGTATTTTTCAAACAGAATTATCTGACGATTTTCAATCCTACCAACTTCCCACTGTTTTGAGACTTCTAGAGACGCTGAAATTATTTTCACAAGCTGAAGTTTTGAAGGGGAAGTAGATTCTGATGATCCATCAAGTGATACTGAAAACTGTCCGAGTAGGGTCAAATATTCACTGACTACTTTCTTGGCTCGCTTGCTCAGCAACAAGTCTTTCTGTGTTTTCGATCTCACAATAACCCCTCTACTTGCTGAGTACCTAGATTCCCCAACAGTCTGGGTTTCAGTTTCCTGTAAGAAGTTCTTCCATGTTTTGACATCTGTTAAGCGAATACCACTGAAGCTTTTGATACTGCTGAAAAAGCTAACACTTTCCCTGAAGGCCTTTATAGCTTCCTCAGTAATAGCAGAACTTTTCAAGCTATATTGTAATAGGAAACTTGTTATAGATTTAGAATATTGGCGTGCAGTGTTTTCTATTTCTGTAGTATCAGTGTTATTTTTACCATCACCATTGGTGCTGTCTGCAGAGTCGGATATTATTCTATCGACAATCTCAGTAAAATCTGTTACTAAAGAAGATGACTGCTGAATATTCAAGAAACTTTGACTCTCCAAAGAATATTTTTCAGATGACTGAATTTGTGAATTCAGTGTATCATTGGCTGATGTTATCAGAACAAGGTTGTCATCTAATAGTCGGTGGCTCACTGAATCATTCGAACTTGCGAAAGACTTAATTTCATTTAGAGAAGAAGCAAATTGTGTCAGGGAGTTAAAGTCAGCAGTGTTACTACTGGAGGTTAAAATTCTCAAAGTTACTGACACCTGTGAAAGGAGGATACTTAGCTCACTTTCTTCAGTTTCGTCATTCCCAAGCCCACCTTCTGAACTAGCTGCTGGACCACTATCACCTAAACTCTTCAGTGCAGTTATAGAGTCCTTAGCAAATGATAAAAGACTTCTAAATTGTTTCTGTATATAAGTTTGTTGAGAAGTTTGGCGAATATCATTTATAGTAACCACTTCATCACTGCTGTACGTAACAGAAGACTTAGATTTAGAAGAAAATGAAGTAAAACTGGAAGACTGGTCTGTTGTTGTTTGTGACGATGAGGTGCTAAGTTTTGATACCGTTATGAATGAGGATTGTGAGGTGTAAGAAGATGCAACTAAGTCATATGTAGCTGAGAAAATTCCCTCAAAGTCTCCCAAATTCAGTGATACTGGATTGGATGATGCACTTGCAGCACTCAGCTGATATGCATAGCCTCTTAAGCGACCGACGTCCTCATATGATATAAAGTGAACACTTGTAAACCTCTTGAGAATATTCTGTATTAAGGATATTATGGAATTAATATCACCAGATCCTCTCTTTGAGTCTGAAATTTTCTTGAAGGTCTTTCTTATAGAGCTTAATAATTCTAACGTTTCTTCAATTTTCGAAAAACTTTTCTGGACCTTGACATCTGTTTCTGCTGTATCTACAGAAGAAGTTATCTCCACAGATATACGGTTGAAGGTAGACAAAAGCCTCTTAAGGTAAGCAATACTATATTTTGATAAAACTTTAAAGATATCTCCTTCTAACAGGTTTCTTACTTGCTCGGAAATTTCTGAGGACTGTTGTCCCTTGAAATCCTTTGAGCCTGATGATATGTCTTGAACATATTTAATAATTACTTTAAATGATTCAGATTGCTCTATTTCTTTGGCAAGCTCATCTGCAAGAGACGCTTCCTGTGTAACTGATGCTGATTCAGTTGTATATGTAGGGGCACCAGATACTAAAGTATTTGAAGCGTTTGTCAGCAAAGTGGAGATAACAGCATCTGTTGTAAGACCTAAGGTGGTATCTGAAGGTTCAGCTGGAGAATTATTTACAGCACCTCCTGCATCTGATTTGGAGTTATCCATATATATGAACTGATCAAGAGTTTTGGATAACAGCGAAAAAGAGCTCATCAAATCCTTTGTCACAGAAATTGAATTAAGATTTGCGACACTCTCAGATGCCTGTTTTTCTACGGCCAAGAATTTGTCTGTTAGGCTGCTGACTTCTTCTAGATATTTAACGCCTACTCCTTTGGGAATACTATCAAATAAATTATCAGGTATATGGAATTCTTGTAACTTTCTAATGAAATCATCGTTAATAGACCTGAAATCATATATGTATGGCAACAAAAAGTTATACAAATCTGTAACAACTGTACTCTCTTCATATGTTGTAAATGTCTGACCTGAAGCTTTCTGCGTGAGGGAATAAAGCTGAGAAGCTTTGTCTTGAATTGCATCTCGAGACTTTTTAAGAACTGATGATGTTCTTTGCTCTCTGTCAGATGCTTCTGTTAGTTGCAGTTGGGTATCTGCAACATAATTGAACTCGGTTAATTTTTCACGTATGATACTTTGATATGCAATATTTTTAACAGTGCTCTTAGAGATTGCAGCAAAGGCTTTGCTGCTAAGTTCATTGATTTGCGATATTTCAGCAGCAGAGAGCGACTGAATATCAACTGAATTTAGGAATATGCTAAACCTTGTCACTTCTTCGATTTCCTCTACATCAGCAGTTAGATCAGGGGTTATTAAACTACTCAAAGTGTTATAAGTTTTTTGAATTTGACTGTTAGCTGCCTTGATGTAAACTGTCTGTTTTTCTGCTCTATATGTCTGAGCAGTTTCTGTTATTCTTGTGTTCAGCTGTAATTTCTGTGCAGTTATTGCAGACCTAACAGCACTTAGTCCCTCAATTTTTTCACTGGTTATTTCCTCATTATATCTGTTCAACAGTGACTGATATTCTTTTAAAATTGCAATCTCTTTTGATGTAAAATCTTTTGTATTTTTGAAAAATTCAGTTATTTCATCTATTTCTGTTATTCTTCTGGTGCCTTCTGAAGAAACAGAACCTGATTTTTCTGACAACCTCTGGATTGTTTTCTCTATTTTTAAGATCAAGTCTAGTCCCTTTTTCGAGTTGGAAACGTCTTCTGAAGCAAGATCAATAATATCTGAACGAGATATGCCAGATTCCGTAGAGATAATGACAGACTGCGTTTTTTGGTACAGTTCTTTGAGGCCAGTTACTTGAGAGTTTGCTGGTATGGTGTCTCTTACTGTTCTTAATGTCTGTAACTGATCTTTCAGCAAAAGTGTAGTCTGCTCTGAATAACTTTTTTCAAGTCTTTGAATAGTCTTTAGCAAATCTGCAAATATTGGATATGAAGTGGCACCTTCGCTTCCATTCCCTGCAATTATGACTAATGAATTTAATTCCTCATAAGTGTCCAATAGAAGAGACTTGAATAACTTTTGCTTATAGACTTCTTCAGAATAACTGCTGTCAAACAAATCTCCTATTTGGGTTTTTTCCAATGAACCTTGTAGACTATTTACTAACGAAAGAGCATCTTGTAAGCCTTGAATTCTCACGCCAGAAGTAAACGTCTCCTGAAGAGAATTCAGGCTCTTTGTGTATCCTTCAAGCACTCCGATATCACTTTCTTTAGCAGTGCCATCCCTGATTAGCTTGATGATAGAACGTATTTTGTCCACTTCTAGTACGCTGACTTCTTCATTTGTCGATGTAGAGGGTGCTGTTTTCTGGGAAATTCCCTTCAATAATGTTTCTGCATTAGTTAGAGCATTTTGTTGTCTAGTTCTAATCTTTATTTGGTTTTCTCTCTTCGTGTCTCTCTCGGCTGCTTTGATTTCCTTTGACGATGCCTCGAAGACGGAGCCACTTAGGTCTTTCAGCTCCGAGATTCCCTTAATGTTGGTCTTCTTTGCAAGAAGAATGTCTAATTTTGAAACATTGTCACTTATATATGTCAGGTCCTCTTCTTGAACATCAATGGCACTGGATCTGAAGCGCTTAAGTAATGCAATGAATTTGGAAATTATTCCCTCGGTCTCCTGATCTGTTTGGGTTACTTCGTGGTTTGATGAAACAATCTCCTCAGCTTTCTTTGAAATAAACTTAAATTTACTCTGTACATCCAATAACAATGTTGATTGTTTTAATTTATCTGATTTGGATCCTGATTTTGCCAACTCTTTATTTATAACTTTCTTCGAATTTGTTATGCTGGAAGTTATCGTTTGAAGCTCTTTTGAACCAAAACTAACGCTCTTTTTAACATACTGGAGTTTTTCAGTAATTTCTTCTAATTTTTCAGTAGATAACTCCAAAGAACCAGACAGATCTATATAGGTAGCTTCTAATATCTCTGATAGTATGCCTGTTTCATTGGCGCCCTGGTTATTACTCGAAACTGTAACACTGGACAATTCCTTTTCCAGTCCAGATAGAGCTTCACTTATTTGTGTCAACGACCTGCTTGACTCTGATACTTCACTGATAGCAGAGAACACTTCTGAACTTTGCTTAGTACTTTCAGTTTTGGATATAACAGTAGATTTCAAATTTCTCAAATTATTTATACCTGTACCTTCCACTATGGCAAGCTTTTCGAGAGCATCTACCTTTTCTTTCAAAACTGATACATCTTCAAATGACACAGCATCCAGATCAATGCCTTCAATTGTTTTCTGCAAGTCCGAAATTTCTTTAGAGTCTATTTGCTGTGTTGCTATTCCTATAGAAGATATTTTCGAAGTCACAATGCTGCTTATTTGATCAAAAATCTTTGCTATTTCGAGCTTTGTTGTTTTCTTAGCAGAAAGCTTTACAGCTTTCTTGGATGTGGACAACTCGTCGTTTATATTTTGTTCTAATTGGCCAGCTGCGTTTATTGCTTCACTTATTCCACTTATATCTTTACCTGCAAGCTCAGTTGAACTTAAGCTTTTTACTTTCTTTAACACTGCTTCAAGTGAATCTATTTTCCTTTCATTTATTTCAGCAGTTTTGGATAATTCTCGGATTAGACTGAAAAACTGAGTTATGTCTGCATTATCTAATGGAGGTCCATTAGATGTCTTATTGCTGTCAAGTGTCTGCAGTGTTTCTCGAGTTTGAGTTAGAATCGCACTTGATCTTTCATACAATACATTTCTATGTCTTTCTTTTGATATACTCTCCTGATTTTTTAATGATTGCGTTGCATCGTAACTGGCAGTTCTTGTGAGCTCCAAAACTTCAAGAATAGACCCAGTGTTGATTTTCACTTGAAGGTCGAGGCTTTTAAGATCATTTGAAAGAGTTTCAATATCTTTTACAAAAGAAAAACTTACTTCCTCACCTCCAAGGTTTCCCAGAAGAGCTGAAATATCGGTAATTACAGCCGGTGTAGTTCCTTTATTTTCATTTTTATCTTCTCGGAAATAATTAATTATGTTCTGTAACTGGCTTTCTATAGAGGCTATATACTGGGAAGAAGCTGATAAGATATCAACAGATTTTCTAGACAATTCTGTGGATTTCAAAAACTGGGTTTCTAATTCCAAATCAGAAGCTGATCGTTCTACTAATGATTGCAAAGCAAATATTCCAGGAGTTTCCACACCCTGGCTCACGTCCAGGTTCTTCAGAGCATTAAGAGATTCATTAAGCTCTTCTGCACTCACCTCATAAACTGATTTATCAAATATCTTGTGCAGTTTGGAAGCAAGACCTGAAATTTCCCCGGGTTCCGAGCTCCCTGTGCCTGTTATGTTCGATTTAGTTATAGTACTGATTTTGTTTGATAATTCCTCTTTGATTTTCTTCAGTACCTCATCTGAACTTTGAACGTCCTTAATTTTCTCTTTGACAATCTCCCGATCAAATAGATCTTTTGTATATCTATCAGCATTGTCTGCAAACTTCTCTATGGATTTCTTCAAGGCTAACAAATTACCGGCACTTTGTTCACCTGTTGGCGCAATCAGTGAGGATGTGACCTGCGCAAGTCTGCCAGCCAAATCTAAAATGATATCACCAGTTACAGAGCCAACATCAGAACTCAAGGCGTTTATAAACTTAATTGTATCTTCAATATCTTTGTTAGGTTTCCCGAGTAGTTTGTCAGGACTGATATTATCAAGTGCAATCTTAAGGTCCTTTTCTATTTTACTTGTTGCTTCTGAAACTGCATTTAAATTTTGTAAACGAACTGCAATAAGATTACTAGTTTCTGCCTCTTCTATTTGTTTCTGAACTGAATCTAGTGTTAATTGTGCTTGAGATAATAGTGAGTCAGTTCCAGCTGGTTTCTTGTTTCCTTGTTCTATTGTGTAAAGCAAATCTAAGAACTGCAATAAATCTGAAGGTTTATCGAAAAGTCCTACGTTTTCTGCGAGGCTTTGCAGTATTGGTGCAAAATTAGCAAATGCTTCTTTAAAGCTATTAGGATCTGAGTCATTTTCTAGCTTTGATATTCTTCCCAGTGAGGAGACAATTTCAGACAGATATGTCCCAAGATCTGCATAGAGGGAGAGTTTTTCATTGTCTCTTTTCAGAGTTTCCTCTTGAGAGATAATTTCAGATAATGTGTTATTTATACCCTTTGCTTTTTGAAGGATTGTAGTCAAATTTACTTTGTAGCCACTAATGATGCTATACTCACTAGCAGATGATACTGTATACTGGATCTCTGGTGTAATTGTCAATAAATTTTGTAAATCTTTTTCACCTAGAGAACTTGGCTGCTCTTCTACTCTTACAATAAATTCATAGAATTCATCAATTGTTTCTGATTTTATAGATTCATATTCTGAAATGTTAGCAAGGTTTTCATCAACATATACAGTCTCTAGCAACTTAAATGTTTCGCTAATTGACTGGGTTATTTCTTTAATAATTTCAACTTTGTCAATTTGATCCTTCTTCACTTTTTTCTGCAATAATTTCTTAGCATCTAAAATATCCTCAAAGTCTTTTGTTAGTCCTTTTATTTTCCCTTGAACTCCACCACCTTTTATAAATTCATTCAGTTCTGTCAGTGCTGCCTTGAATCCATCAACTTCCTGTGAAGTTATTGCAGTTGTCTTTTTGCTTAGCTCCGCTACTTTTTCAGTGACTTTCGATACCTTCTCATATGTTACTTCAGGGCCTTGGAAATCTTTTGTTAGCTCTATGAGCTGTTGGAAGGATGAAGCTGCTTCTGTAAGAAGATTATAGGTAGATTCCAAGTTAATTTTCCCTTGGGTATCTTGATCAGCCTGGCGCGTTATATTTTTGGCCCCTTCAACAAGTGTTTCCAAATTCGATACTACGGAAAGTAAATTGGAAACCCCTTTCACTCCATCCCCAGAGGTGGTTTGACTCTTCAAGGTAATGAGATAACCTTGCACTTCATCAACTTGCTCTCTCTGGATGTAAAAGACGCCTTCCCTCCAAAATGCTAATTGCTGGGTAATTTCTGAGACTACAAAGTTTGCTGATGTTAATACAGAGGAACCCAAGTCTGTTAGTTTTGAGAGATGCAGCCTTAGCTCTGCTAGGAAGGAGCTTATATATTCAAGGTTATCTAAAGATTTCTTGGCCTCAAAACTCTTTGAGAATGATATTTGTTTCCCTTGCACCACCTCTTTTGCAGTTTGAATCAAAGTTACTAACTGGTTGAGACCTTTAATTTCAGAAAAAGATTGAATCTGATTAGCTGATGTCTTGAACTGGTCTAGATACCCTGCAATATCTATTATATCCTCTTCTGCTATTGTATATGTTTTAGATACAAATTTAACAAGTACCTCCGTTACCTGAACAATTACATCTTCAATTTGAATAATGATAGATGTTTCACTCTGGGGTGCTGAACTTGAGAATTTAGAAGAAAATGCAGAGACTTCTGTATCAAAGCCTGATAACAGAATAATTACTTTCTCAGTTGTCTCTATCTTATTAACGGTCTCTTTAGATTTAGATATTATTTCTAGCTTTCCATTTACGTTCGATAAAACTGACTCTGCTACTGACAGAAGATCATCTATACCCACAACCCCAACACCCTCAGATAGTGCTTGGTCCAAGTCTTTTGCTAGCTGGGTAGAATAAGACTGCAGTTGTGCTATTGTGCTTTCTGACAATGATTCAGGATCCAGTGAAGATAAGAAAGAACTGGTACTATCAAGGATGCTCAAAGGTTTCTGTGAGCCTGTTAGCGTCTTGTTCTTGAAATCTTTAACTGCCTGAACTATGTCAGTTAAAGACTGCTTAGCTTCAGCAGTAATTTCTGTTTTCGCTATAACTGAGCTTCTGGAACTCAATTCATCAACAGATATTTTTGCCTGTTTTTGAAGTTCTTTATTAGCCTTCTTTAGAGTCTCCAAACCAATAATGTCTACATTGGAAGTACTTAATAATCCAATAATATTTTCAGCAATTAATTCAAAAGACTTGAGTTTTTCTGTATGGTTCCAAGTGAGAGATTCTAAAGATGTTTGTAGCAAGCTGTAAACTTCTATTATGTCTGCTGGAATGGTGAATGAAGAGGTAGTGGGTTTTCCACTGGCTGCTTCCTTAGCAGCAGTTATTTTGGCTAGACTTTCTTTGACAACTTCAGTTGCAGACAGAAGATCTTTATGTAACAACAGCTTTTCATGAGCAGCAGCTTTTTGTTCATTTTCTCTTATTGCAGACTCAATAGCAGAACTGGCATTTTCTACTGCAGAAATTACCTTTGTTATCCTTTCCCTATCCTTAGAACTGATTGTTACTCCTTCTATATTCCTTAAGAGATCTGCCAACTTAGACTGATATTCTGTTAACTTTGATAAATTATTTTGTGTTAATGCACTATTGCCATTTGTGGTTATTTCTATGATTACTGTAATAATTTTTTCTACAAAATCTATAGATACACTACTGCTGTCACTACTTGGTCGTTTGGAAAGTAAGTCGTTTAAGGAGGCAGCTTTTTCTCCAATATCTTTAACTACTGCCTTTATCGTTTTAGTTATTTTATTAGAGCTTGACAGTTTTTCCTCTCGTTTTTCATTATCTATGGCCTTAGATATGTCACCTAAAAATATAGCTGTTACTTTGATAGTAGCCTTCAATTCTGATATGGATTTATTTGATAAATATGTCGTGCCTGCTTTTATATTTATTCTAATAGACCTTATATGATTCGTTGTGTTTCTGATTTCATGTATATCTGGTAAAGTTATCCGTTCGACATCAGTTGTCCACCGTGTAATCCTAATCTTGAATTCTATAATAAGACCTATACTTATTTCACTGGCTGCATTAATACTTGAGCGTTTCATACGGAGCTCCTCAGCATCAGCCAGTAGTCCTCCCAATTCAGTTTGAGACTCACTCACAGCAGATTTAGCTTGCTCTTTCACTGACATTGTGGGTCCAACAGTGGTAGATGAATAGGGTGTTGTTGAAGAACCTGTTAATGTCTTACCAGTAGAAGACCCTACTGTTGCTGAAGAGCCTGAACTTGGTGTCTGTGCAGAGGAGCCTATAGGAGTACCTTGTGATGGTTCTGTGCCAGATGCAGCTGTTGATGGCTGCACCATGGAGGACTCTGTGCTTGGCTGTACTGAAGGTTTAATGGATGGAGAACTTGCTGAAGTTGAAGAACCTGTGGATGGTTGTATAGTAAATAATCTGTTTGCAAGCTCAAATCAGATGCAAATATACAATTAAGTATCCGCATGAATAAACGATACATGTATTCAAGAATATATATATACATACATACATACATACATACATACATACATACACATATATAAAACTTGATGCCTTTTTTTAAAACCAAGGATAGTTCCCTAGAGAATCATTGATATTGACCATTGCTACATTCGAGTTTAAACTACTGAGTAAAAAAAATAAATTTCGACAACCCTACCTACTTCATGCACCTATAATGAAGGCTCAGTGCAGCGAACCCATCCCAAACTCAGTGTATCATTCGCCTTTCCAGTATAACACTAGGAATCTCCCGCTTCCTCGGTGGTGACGACCTTTCTTTCCAATACGTCTTTTACCACATCAGTCCATCAAATAAAACTCATTTCTGGAAATTCCATCTTCTTTCTGCTCAGTCAAGTCCAGTAAACTATAGGGAATCAGTTACTCCATATGCCTACTAACAAAGATGTTCATCAGGAATAGTCCAACCGTCTCTAGACACACTGACCCAATTTTCTCCTGTATTAGAACGAAAAACCCTTAACACCATTCTACCTTTTCCTATTCTTTCCACATAAACAATGCATTTGCATTACTTCATGTTCCCACATCTCCATTTTACAGCATAGTTTGCAAACCTTTCATCTCATCACTCTGTCTTTCATCTCATATTCACATTAAATCCACACTTGGCTTGCACAAATACCTCTCTCTTTAACCAAAGCACAAACATTTTATACAGATATACATACTTACACACACGGACACACACATACACAACCACACACACATACACACACACTCACACGCACACATATATATAGGTATGTGTGCATGTATGTGTTTGTGTGTGTGTGTGTAGTCAAACTGTTTTCCTTCAAGAGAATCAATCCAAAGTAAAAAGTAAAACAAGTCTGTAGTCTTTGCCACATTAATTTTATTGCTGCTGAATCCATGCCTCCCCTCCTCTTTCCTCCCTCTTTTTCTTCCTTTTCTCTTTCACCTTTCTTCTCCCTCACTCCTTTCCCCATCCAATCCTGCTTTATTCTCCAAATGCAACCACTCCACCTGAGATGCCAAGATCGAAAAATACCTTTCCACCAAGTTTTATTTTTTGCTTTCTCTTGTCTTTTCTCTACGTAACTGATACGTTCACTATATAATTGGTTATTCGACAAATCAAGGCAAAGGACGCTGAGTCTGGTTAGTACTTGAATGGATGAACATTAATGTGTAGAGCTAGGAACCTCTTCCTGGAATGCTTGCTGGAAATTGGGACTACTGCAGAGAACTTTATTTGAACATTTGTCAAAACCTACTCATGATAGTTGCTCACTCTGGATTTCCTTGTCTAACTTTTCGTTTTTCCCCCTAAACGAAACCATCTGATTATACGTTAAAGTTAACGATCAGTAGAACTGGCAACTCTGTATAACCTAAAGCGAAAAGTAGGCGAATACGAACAGAGAATGTAGCACTGCTTCTGGTCTGATCAAAAATGATAAAACCTCTCTAAATGTTGCTGGGAAAATAGGCAGTTTTCGTTGTTAATTATTCACCATGGTCTCTTAATTAGAAAACAAAACAAACAAGTTTATGGAGTTAGCCATTTCGAAGGCAATGATGCAAAATCAATGTTGTTATTTATCATTCAGCTCAAAGAGCAATGGAATGGGCAACCAAGTAAAAATTTTCTAGACTGAGGCTAAAGAAAAAGATTTTTAAAAGTGGTAAAATTAAAAACACAGGTTGGATCAAAAGAGAATTTAAAATAGCAACTGCAAAGGCGAGAGGCGAGGTTCAGTACTGAACTATTCAAAGAATTAGAAAATACATCTATTAATTCCAAGGAAAAAGTCATTCATCGATTTCGAAAACCACGTAACAAGTCGGAATGTGAGAACTGTCCAACAAGAGTAAAACAAAAACACAGACCAGATTCTGTCAACTTTTTTTGAAACTGAGTGATATATTGTCAAGCCGTCAGACGAAACACGTCCTCCATGTGTACAAATAACATTCATAACATAACACGTCAGTTTAGTGCCACCGCATTATCTTGATGCACGAGCCATTCGTCAGTACCTCTCTCACTCACTCTGCCTGTCTGATAACTCTCGGGTCTTATTGTGACCCCATCACCAATTGCACCAGGGCGTTAATACCAGCTGCAAGAGTCGGGGATTCCAACCCCACCCCAACCGCCCTTAAAGAGCTCCAGCAGTTACCTGACCTCATCGCGTTATATTACCGATTGCATCAGACCAGAGAGTTTCGAAGCAGCAAAGAATCACAATCCTACGATGTTCCTAAGAATGAAAAAAAAATCGAAATCCTACACTTACCTGGAGTGGTGGCTTGAGGACAATCCTTCCTGCACTGGAAGTCGCAGTTACCTATCTTCACCTTCTTGATCAGCTTCGCTCGAATGTTACCGGGAACCTGACAGGAATGATTAGGAGGAGAATGAGATGACGCTCTTCGGGAATGGGAGAAACTGCAAGGATTATGTTTGTTGTAATTCCAGGATTGAGAATTTCGTTAATAATGATTTTGCTGCAAGAGCATTTCCTCGACCAAAGGCTGAATAGACTTCCATTAGTTCTGATAAATTTTCACCGTGATATTAATCTGTTACTTGGACAACCAAAAGGATTCCCTCAGGAAAGTGATTTAGAGGACGTAATACAAAGATCTATAATCTCTCTCTGTCTCTCTCTCTCTCTCTCTCTCTCTCTCTCTCTCTCTCTCTCTCTCTCTCTCTCTCTCTCTCTTTTCCAGAACGAGGGAAAGATATCCGCAGCAGATATCACTGAAAATAATCAAGACTGGTTGAAGTTCATGATGAAAACCACCAACAAGAGTTTGCAGTTCAGTTCCTTCAGCCAATCGGGAGGAGGTTAGAAGATTCAGTGATATCGGCTGCTGAGATATGGCGTCAGCTTCAAAAGAAACAGGTCATGGAGTGAAAAACAGTTCAAGGAAACTTCACTCAGACTATCAGAATTGGTTATATCTCCAAACTGTTGAAAAATTTCTTACCACTGGTTTATCCGCAGCCAATCCATCTCCAAGGATGATGCCGACCTGTTATCGAAAAAGAGGAAAGTAACGATATACATATCTGTATGCAATTGATAATATCTATCTATCTATCTATCTATCTATCTATCTATCTATCTATCTATCTATATATATATATATATATATATATATATATATATATATATATATATATATATATATATATATATATATATATATATATATATATGTGTGTGTGTGTGTGTGTGTGCGTGTGTGTGTGTGTGTGTATGTATGCGTTTGTGTGTGTATGTAAAACATACTACTGTATGCTTGCCTTTCGTCCACTGTTAACGATGCCAGAAGTACAATTAAATTTATATATATTATCACAAACTCCAACGGCTGTTTCGACAATTCACCCTTTTTCTTTCAGTTAGTTTTCTTTAAGAATGTTTTATTAAGGTAAAGTTTGATATGGATAATGATTGTTTGAAGCAAAATGACAAAATTATTAAGTTGCTGACACAGCAAGTTAAGGAACAGCATGTGACATATGAATTAGCTCTCGCTGTCTGTCTGTCTGTCTGTCTGTCTGTCTGTCTCTCTCTCTCTCTGAATATATATATATATATATATATATATATATATATATATATATATATATATATATATATATATATATATATATATATATATATATATCTCCTGAATTCTCTATCCGTCCTTCGTGCTTTAATTTATCTTTATGTTTTTTCCTCACTTCTTATTTTGTTGTGCTCTCTCTCTCTCTCTCTCTCTCTCTCTCTCTCTCTCTTTTACAATATGACATAATTTGGAATGTCTTTAGTTTTATTATTTTTTATCTTTTATTGATGTTCGCATCTCTATATGTTTTTGTTTCTTGCAATATGTTGCCATAGTTACCTGCTGCAGTAAAATACATTTGTTGGATGCACACCTTTTATGTTAATTTTATGGGTATTGTAACAAATTTAACTAAAATGATGCGGATAAATATTAGCACACTACGAACAAGTTAGGTATTTAGCAAATGCTGATCTACTTTGGAGGTTCAATTGTAGGGTCACGTAATGCTCCTGAGGCGGGGACTTGGATTCTGCGACATTATCGGAATTTTTGCAAAACTGCCATAGTGCTACTGACAAAGCTAAGTTCTGTAATAAACATGGAATTCTGCACATGACATTTGCCATATGTTCCCGTTTTCTGTAATAAAATGACAGTAGGTGAAAGTGGATGATATTTGAGTGTCACTTTTATATGAATCAAAAGAAGTATATATCCTCTCTAAGTTTAATCTTGTTTAATTCGTTCATATCTTCCATGAGATCGTACCATATGCCATCAACTGGCAAAGCATAAGTGATTTTTTATGTGGTTTTGATCCTGACATTTTAATTTTCTTATTACTAATTCACCCGTCTTATTTGCAGTACTGATTTCATTGACTGATATTTTAATACTGCACTGAGGGAATGGAGACACGCACAAGGACGATTACAAGAAGGTAATCTTAGAAGGAATAACCACTCAAAGGAGCGTTTTCTCTAGGGTTTTAATTAGTAGATTTTAAATATTTGAAATAAAGATTTGTTCTTGTTAATTCAAAGCATATTGTTATGCTAGGCGTAGAATCCTATTTATCTGTAGATTACGAAAACAATTCACAACTCCAAAATCATCAATCAGTCGGTTTTTCTTTTCTAGTGGTTCCTCATGCATCCTACCAGTTCTTCCGGCCTGAAGGGATTAAGATTATATAGCCCATGAAACAAAAACCACAGCAATGTTCTTATTATAATGATTTCACACAAGTTTAGACTGTACAATTACAGTACACAGAGTTCCTATCATTTTATCATAAAATTATGGAACTATGTTCTTTTCTCTATGTGATGATACAAATACATATTATTGCTCAGATGATGAAGAGACGTTTTAATGTTACTTTGAATTTCTGTGTCACTAGATCATAATACATGGATAAAACATAACACACTCACAGACACATACACACACACACGTATATGTATATATATATATATATATATATATATATATATATATATATATATATATATATATATATATATATATATATATATAATTCATGATGTTGCCTTGTAATACGTATATCCTCCTATAATTTTGACATATTTACTTTTTTCATGTGTTATGTGTAATGATAATGATTGTTGAAGTATCATATTTAGTTTGGCATCAGATCTCAAAAGAGCTAATGATAACTTGATAGCGTAATTTAGAATTGTTAATACAATTTTAATAGTAACGTAATTTGGAACGAATATCTTTCTTGATAAAAGTGTAGTATGTGAACACGTGTGTGTGTCCACCAGGACTTGTTTCATTTCAATTGTCATCAGTTAAGATAAGAGCGAGCGGTTTGTTTTGGGTTAGTGATGACAGCTTTTGAAAACAAATACCGATTCGTCCCATACGGGCTCAAGACGAGAGATTTCATGTTGTTATATGCATTGTTCGAGTCATGTATACCACTTTGAGAGAAAGAATACGTGTCCTGATCAATTACGTCATGTTTTGTAAGACTGCGTTCAAAACGTTTTGCTGGGATGACGTCATTTTCCTTCTAGAAGCTTCTCCACTGTATCTCGCACCCAAAACGCTTTAGTGACGTCACCTCCCTGCTTTTAGAACTTCCCTTTTGTATCTCGTACCCAAAATGCTTTAATGACATCATGTAATTGTTTCACGTATTACTGGAATTCTAAAATTTGTTTCATTCTGATATCTGAGACCAGTTGAATTGGTACCCTCCCTCTCTCTCTCTCTCGTTCTTAGAAAGAGATTAACGTAGTGTTTTGTGGTCACATTTTAACATTAACTTTTGAGATCTGAATTTAGTAAAGTGATTTGCAGAGGTTTTCACAATTTTGTGTAAGGTAACGTGAATTTTACTTATTAATACCATGGTATGATAAGTTAGGAATTTTTTACCAAGTGAAATCATTATTGATAAATCTCATGTGTATTTTTGTGTTTTCTATTTACAATCTCTTTATATTTTCACATTTTTTGTGTTTGTGATGTAACATTTATTTACATAGCATTTTAAATATTTCTTGGTATAATTTACATTGCATACGTAATTTAACATTGCATACTTGATTTCATTTATTAAGGTTTTCTTTTTAAATCTTGAGTAATTCTTGATAGTTTAAATTTTGCTTGATTAATTTAAATTCCTGATAAAGTTTTTGTGAATTAGTTTTGTTTCATAATTTAATTCAAGAATTAATTGAGTGTTGTGTTATTTTCAAGTAATAAATAAATTTTTCAGATTGTGAATTCTAATTAATGTGAATTCTAATTATAAACTTTGAATTTGAAAATAAATTTTTGTATTTAACATTTTCAAAAACAGTGTTTCATTTATTGATCACCAGTGAATAGGATTGATTGTGTGTGCATAAGGCAAAGTGGTAAACATGTTTTGTTCTTTTAGTTTTGCTAAAGTGAATTAAGACCAGGGAAACAGTTAGAGTTTTTGATGGAGTGATGCCCTTCTACTCTAGAATATTTCTAGTTTAATTTCTGATACCTCACACATATTCTGATAGACTTAGTTTGATTTTTCAAGTAATAAATAAGTTTTTCCTACGGGATCACTGTTACCTTTAGAGTACTCAGTCGTAATAATTAATGTTATGAGAGTTCAGGTATCTGGCTGAAGTGAGGTATATTTTTGAATCTTGAGATTAGTTGTGTAATAACCAGGTACTTGATACGCATTGTGACAATATATATATCTATATATACAGTATACATACATACTCACACATATATATAGACATACAATATATATATATATATATATATATATATATATATATATATATATATATATATATAATATCTATATATATATATATATATATATATATATATAAAGTAACAACATGGCCTGCAAAAACTTCATCTTTTCTAGTTATAAATCTATTCCCATTACCAACATTCCAGTAATATAAATCCCCATCGGGGTAGGAGCAAAGAAAAGGAAAATCCATACAATCGGAGTGAGACCAAACATATTAACTCTAACTTTTAGGGAAAAACTGATTAGTAACGAGAATAAACATTGAGTAGAATTCTTGGAAAATTACACTCTTCACAAAGATAGAAGAAAAAGGTACCATCAATAGTGAATGGCGTAATTTTCTCAGAAGTCCACTTGTGGTTTTCTTTGTTACTATTCAGTTTTTCCCCCATAAAAGTT
Source organism: Macrobrachium rosenbergii (assembly GCA_039081455.1). NCBI lineage: Eukaryota > Metazoa > Arthropoda > Malacostraca > Decapoda > Palaemonidae > Macrobrachium > Macrobrachium rosenbergii. The sequence goes on from JANJGK010000029.1 coordinate 22,579,877, forward strand.
AATATAGATATGCTTGATAATTTTGTTTCATGGCTTGTCATTTTGCTTTTAAGTTAAGTTTGAAGCTCACTGATGTACTCCTTTCTCTTAAAATAATCGTTTGCTATTGTGCTTCATGTAAGTCTTACTCCTGATGTATGGAATTTCATTTTCTCTGCTCTTAGCCATGATGATAGGATTTGTATGGCTGAAACGTTGATAATGGATATAAATATATAAATATATATAAATGTGCTGGCCATTTTGTTCTAATTAAAGATTCGACTTTCTAGAAGCAACAATGCCATTTATTATTTACACACACACACACAACACACACATACACACGCACGCATATTCATATAATATATATATATATATATATATATATATATATATATATATATATATATGCATACACATATATATAAATATATATATATATATATATATATATATATATATATATATATATATATATATATATATGCATACACATATATATATAAATATATATATATATATATATATATATATATATATATATATATATATATATATATATATATATATATATATATATATATATATATATATATATATATATATATATATATATATATATATATATATATATATAGGGAGCGTCACTACACCGTGACGGGAAATAAGTAAAAAGCCACAATTACGTAAGTAGAAACTGTATTTTGAAACAGAAAAAAAAGCAAATATTAAAAAGGGGGCTTTTGATCGTTTGCACGACGATCCCTTCAGGCAGCTGAATAGAAATATGTGGCTTTCTTATCAAGATAAAATAAATAAAAAATATGCCGAAGTTTCTTCGGCGCAGTCGAGATTTCTGTACATCATATAATCAAGGCCACCGAAAATAGATCTATCTTTTGGTGGTCTCGGTAAAATGCATTATGACCCGCGGCCCATGAAACTTTAACCACGGCCCGGTGGTGTCCTGGCCGATATCGT
>JANJGK010000029.1:22580939-22605939 GCA_039081455.1 Macrobrachium rosenbergii
TCTCTCTCTCTCTCTCTCTCTCTCTCTCTCTCTCTCTCTCTCTCGTTGGAATAATAGTTATAGCAAAGAAAATAATTTTTTCAATAATAATATTAATTAGAATTTACCCGTAAAAATACACCTTGACTAAAATTCAAATTGTTTTCACCTCTCTCTCTCTCTCTCTCTCCCTCTCTCTCTCTCTCTCTCTCTCTCTCTCTCTCTCTCTCTCTCTCTCTCTCTCTCTCTCTCTCTCTCTCTCTCTCGTTAGAATAATAGTAACAATAAAGAGAATAACCATGTGAATAATAATGTTAATTAGAATTTACTTGTAAATATACACTTTCAATAAATAAATCTTTGACTTCGCCAGTTTCAAATCATAAAGACGAGACACCTGCAACTCTAGCAGTTCTGGTGTTTAAAGGAAAATACTTTCAAGCTTTGTCTTATAAATTGACCCGTGACCTTAGAAAACTAGGTCAAGGTAGAAAAATAAATCAATCAGAAAGAGGAAGAACGAAATTAATAATAATAATAATAATAATAATAATAATAATAATAATAATAATAATAATAATATAGTAAACTGTATTACTATGGAAAATATATACTTTACATAGTGATATAATTTACTATATAATTGTGGATTTTTATTACACATTGTTTTTAACGAGATTGTGAATTTCTTAGCAATGATAATAATAAAAACAATATTAATAATAACACCATACGATAGGCCGAATAGTAATATCGGTCACAATCAGGATAATTTAGCGCGTATTCATATCATTATTTTTCGAGCACTGGTTGTCTAAGCGAAATAAACTTCATATATGACTATCAGAAGATCTAGAAAAAAAAAATATCCATACCAGCGTGAACATGATATTAATGTGACCACGATGCTGTACAGTGCTTTTGCAAAATCCTTTGAGTGTTTCTCAATAGTAGTAGTAGTAGCTGTAGTAGTGGAATGCTTTAAACAATAAGATAATCCAAGAATCAAGGACGGCAGTTTATCAGTTTTATCAATAGAACTATGAATTTGCTGATCCTCCAACCATAAATCTTATTTTTTGCTGTGTTGTTATTGTTTATTGACTCGGTGATTCTCGTGTGTTTTTATTGCATCAGTAGCGTAACGATAGACACACGAATATATATATATATATATATATATATATATATATATATATATATATATATATATATATATATATATGTATATATGTATGTATAAATATATATATATATATATATATATATATATATATATATATATATATATATATATATATATATATATATATATATATATATGTATATATAATATATATATATATATATATATATATATATATATATATATATATATATATATATATATATATATATATATATATATATATATATATATATATATATATCAAGTTTCCATTGAAACTGTAAAATGAAGCAAAAATCTCTCGGTATCAAATGCTTCATCTTTCCTTTATTTATTTCTCCTTTTTTCTCGTTTGTTGTTCTCTTCGTTTTCCATTCGTGTTATTTTCATGATAACATATTTATATCGATTCTTCTGTGAATGTTCTTTTCCAAAAACTGGGTTTTTTTCCGCTAGTTGCCTTGGAATTCGTGTACTTTCTACTGTAATGAATTTATGTTTGCTTCTTTTAAAGAGTTCAATGTCTAAAATAATTTTTAACTCGGCACTCTTCCGTATGCTTTGTTTTTCCTTTCGATATTTTATTACTAGAAGTTCTTTTATTTTTGAGCAAAAAAATGATTTTAAGTCAATAATCTTTTATTCTTTTATTTTTGAGTTAAAAATCATTTTAACAATAATCTTCCGTTATCTTATTTTATTTCCCTTGTCTATTTTCTTGGTAGAAGTTCCTTTATTCCTTTTGAATTATTGTTTGCAATTTCTTTAATGATTATTCTTTGTTTAACCGAGGATATTTACTTTTTCACTCCTCTTCAGTGTGTTTTCTCTATGGCTTTCATTTTTAGCCCTTGTTTTAAAAAAGCGACCCCTTTTACATCTTATTTTTTGTCGTATAATCTCGATAGTAAATTTCTGATTTCAGTTCTTTAAGGGTTACTGCTTAAACAAGGTACAAAGTTTTGTAATCATCACGTCTTAAAAAAAAGGTTATGTAATGATTTTTCCTTTTAGTTTGGCAACTTTTATAAATAAGGGCCTCTTTCTTTCAGTAATTTTTCTCTTGTTCAGCATAATTTCTAAAAGACCTCACTACTCATTTTTCTTTTTATTGACCTACGTAATTTCTAAAATATGCCTCCGTAGAAAGAACTTCCCGACAGCAGGTACTAAACGTAAAACAAGTTCTTCCTAATTGGACAGAGGAGCTAAAAGTGGAATCGAAGTAAAGTCCTGAGTTTCTGGATAATAATTCAGCGTCGTTTTATAGAGCATTTCGTGCGAACGATCTGATAACGAGCAGTGTCGAAATTTCGTTATTTCCTTGTACCCAGGGACAGACAGCCCCCTTATCCCTTCCTATCTCCTTTCGAAACATTGTATAAATGTTAATAAGTTTGGGGGCTTTCGTCATGGCGATGATCAGCTGGTATTTTCAGCTATATAATTGGCCCTTCAGCTTCCCTGGAGTGTTCTTGGACAAGAAGGACGCGAAATTGTGAAATAAGAGTTTTGAAAGAGCATGCTAATCAGTTTCTTCTTGTTCGAAGGAGTTCGTATAGTCAAAGGAAAACGTGCTTGTGGAATAAGTGTTGTGAAATAGCTAACGAATCAGTTAATTTTTGTTCGAAGAATTTCTTCCATTCACGTATATCTTAGGATTTGGACTGGTGAGGCGAGAAGAAAACAAGTAAGAAATGCGCCTTAGTTTCTTCGGCGCAACCGAGTTTTCTGTACATCGCATAATCAAGGCCACCGAAAATAGATCTATCTTTCGGTGGTCTCTGTATAATGTTGTATGAACCGCGGCCCATGAAACTTAACCACGGCCCGGTGGAGACCTGGCTTATATTGTTGCCAGACGCATGATTATAGCTAAGTTTAACCTCAAATAAAATCAAAACTACTGAGGCTAGAGGGCTGGAATTTGATATGTTTGATGATTGGAGGGTGGATGATCAACATACAAATTTGCAGCCCTCTAGCCTCACTAGTTTTTAAGATCTGAGGGCGGACAGAAAAAGTGCAGACAGAAAAAAGTGCGGACGGACAGACAAAGCCTGCATAATAGTTTTCTTCTTAGAAAACTAATAAATCGATTTAGAATGTTGTTCATAAGCATTCCCGTGAACTATAATACTGAGATTTTATCTCAAATTCTACATTTCTTAGGACGTTGATGATCACTCGTTAACGATAAAAGTTACTGCGTACCATAATATCTTCCAAAATAGTTCAGGATATTAACCAGTTATTATTGTCAGACCCATTTCCTATCAAATTCAATAAGAGGGGGAACAAAAGACAAGAGCGTAAGCATAAAAAAGATAAGTTGCTTGAGAACATTTCAATTCTGCACTGCCTGAATATCGAAAATAAGTACTACACCAGACGATACAGCTACCTGCTGTGGTGTTTTGATATCTCTAGTTGTATTCTTCTCAGTTACGAAGGAAGACAGAATTTGTCGGTGCATACGACAATGAAAACGAAGGACATACGATAAAGGAAGGACCCGTATATCTTTCCTTCCTCCTTTGTGTCTCCTTTATTTCCATTGTAGGATACGTCGATATATATATATATATATATATATATATATATATATATATATATATATATATATATATATATATATTATATACATATAATATATATATATATATATATATATATATATATATATATATATATATATATATATATATATATATATATATATATATATATATATATATATATATATATATATATATATGATCTTAAGAACGTAGGGATGACATTTTGAGTGATGTTTTCACAACATAGCAGCAGTTGTATTGGGATGTTGTGACTCTTCTTCTTTGAAAACTAAAATTTCGTCAGCACAACTAATAAGAGAATTCCTTAAGTTTGCTGGACCTCTGTATTAAAGACTAAGCTTTGTTTGGTGATGATTGTAATTGTTTTTATGTGGACTTGCAGGAGTCGTATTCTCTTTGGAAAATAGATGCTATTGCATGTCGAATGAATCATACATAATAACAACTGTGGTACTAAATTTCATACCATCTATCTGTTTAGGGATTACATAAAATAGTTCTGATTGCTTCAATTTCATTTAATTGGTTAAAGGGGACAATGAGTAACAACAGCAGTCATAAAGATCATTTAATGTTGCGTTATATCAATTCATTTCATCGAGCTCTGGTAGTAGTCCTAAAAGAACATTTAATTTCAGAAGGTTTCATTCTTATTTATGTTGCTTTTTTCCTAACAAACGTACCAATAACATTATGCCAAGAATGTGAAGTAAGTTTCTAACTCTTTTTTTCCTTTATGGGAGATGTACAGAAAATGAGATTCTATCTTTAATCTTCCAAAAGAGTTTTGACATTTACAACTTGCAATAATTACAACATACAGTTCCAACCATAATCAGGCAACTAAACCCTAATATGAAATTTTACAAATATTGTACAAGTAGGTTATCATATCTAGAGTGGATCACTGAATAAAATTCTTACGCAAGGTAAATACAGTCAAATCAACTCATCATTTCTCTTTTGCTCAAGGGTCGCATCATATCTGAAAGTATCTAGAAACATCAGCGGTCACAGTAACATTCTGATTCTCCATATCGTACAACTGATCACTGATGAGCTTTTCAGCCTCTTCAAGTAAATTTAGAACTTCATCAAAAACAGCAGCTTTTTCGTCGTCAATCTTTCTTAATGCCCTGATAAATGCATAAATCGAAGACCTTGTTTCACCGTAAATAAATTTTTCTTGGTGGTATGCATCCATGAATACAACTGGTCTTTGAACCACCGTATCATCATTAAATTCAAATGTAGTAGCCGAGGCAGAGTTGCCGATGTCAACTGTTGATCCACTTCCACCTGAAGTTGATGAGATCATCGTGCTTGTTCTAGTGTTATCATCATTTCCACCAACCTCTGTTGTACTATTATTTTCGCTTGAGGTAGATGGCATCGTCTTGCTGGATCCTGTCTCGTTTTCTGTTTGACCTTTCGTAGACGATGATGTATGTGTAGATCTGGTCTTACTTTCATTGCTACTGGTTACACTGCTAGATTCCCCTGATGCAGACGGTGTCACCTCACTGGTTCCAAACTGAATGTCTGTAGGTGGTGAGGGTAGTGAACTAATAGTACCGTGACTTATATCACTCACCGTTACGTTACTCATTTCACTGCCTGGTGTTGAAGTAACACCATTTATTAGAGATTGGTTCCTTGTAGCTGATGATATCTGTAAGTTGTCAGTAGTAGTCGGGTTTTTCGTATGTAAAGCACGAAGTAGCCGGAGAGAGCTTAATAATCTCTTAGCACTGCATAACAGTCTTTTACACTCTGCTTGAGTGTCGTCAGTTCCATGGTCAATGGAACTCGCAGATTGTGTAGTAGGAGAGAATGATGTCGAGTCAATGTCGAGAAAGCTAGTTGTAGAATTGTCATTAGCAGTAAATGGTGATATGGGGCTGCTTTTTTGCAAGTTATCTTCAGAACTGGTGCTAATAGAGAAGAACGATGATGAAGCGCTTACCAGAGAGCTATCTGTAAAATTAACATTTGCAGGAGAGTTCGATGATGAATTGGTTTCTAGAAGGCGAGCAGAGGAAACTGATGCAGTATTGTTTTCAGTTAAACTGTTATAAGCTGGAGTGCCTTCTTCAGATACATTCATTTTATTGTCCTTCAGAATTCTTATTAATGATATCGAAAAATAAAGGAGTTCCTTTGATTGCAAGAAAAAGTTATAGTCAAGAACGTGTGATCTTTCTGTGGAAGACTCTTTCATGAAAAACTCCAGTTCTTCCATTACCATTATTGCATAGTTCTTGATGTCCACCAAGCTTCGGTGGAGACTTCCACTGCTATTTATTAGGTGTCCTCCAGCAGAGAGAAGACTAGCAAGTTCCAGGCTATGAGATTTTAGTTCTTTAATATCATTTTTCTTGATTTTAAAATTTTCCGACCATCTTTCCAAAACTTGGAGTGACAAAGATATTAGATGTTCCACATTTTCGTTAATTTCCATGGATATGTGATATTCAGTGTTATTATCAGAAGGGATTCCTTCCATAGCATTTCCTAGAATTTCCTGCTCGGACTTTGTGACACTATCTGTAATGCCTGCAGGTGAATTTGAATCTTGATTGTAATCATTATTTGTGTTTATATCTGATGATTCACTGGTATTCCTAAAAATGGCTAAATAGGAATTAATTGTCTTTAAAACATTTGAGTATCTAAACAATGCTTCCTCACCTCTAGCTTTTTCTAGCGTTTTTGTGAGGTACACGTTTTCTAGTAAGGACACTAAAGTTAAATTTGATGATATTAACATCTGATCCCACATATGGAAGCCTTGAACAGTGTGACAAGAGTCGTCGAGAATTTTCATAAAACTCTTGAATTTAATTAATGATTGAAAATTAACGGACGAACTATCATAAGTCCAAAACATGAGAACATCAGAAGCTGACTCAAATAAGTCTTGAAATGAACTGGCATTAAATAACATACTGTTGTTGTTTGATAATGGTGTTCCCGTACTGTATACGGTAGTTTTGTGTGTCTGGGTACCAACAGTAAATGTATCTGTCATATGGGTAGTGTTCAATGTTGTAGCACTAGTAGTTGTTGTCAGCGGTGTATCAGTCTTATTATTCACATTTCCATGACTGAAACTCATTTGGATGTTTAGTGTTGATGAATACGTTTGATTACTTTTGCTTCCAGAATTGGAAGTCGTCTGAATGTTAGTCGAATAAACACTAGTTGGAATTGTCATTGATGAATGCGTTTGACTGCTTGTGCTTCCAGAACTGGAAGTCATTTGCATGTCAGTCGAAGTACTAAGCGGGGTTGTTGCTGAAAGAGTGTTATTATCAGAAACGGGTTTCGAACTAGCTGTTAGCAGGATTTGTTTTGAGGCAGTAACAGCTGATGTACCACAGTTTGTCTCACAATAGATCCATTTCCAAGTCTTTGCAGTAGCATCTCTAACTACACTTATTGCTTCTTGCAGTATTAACATCTTTGTACATGTTCTACCATAACTTCCAACTGCTTCGCTTACAACACTGAATAGTCCCATTCTAGTCTGAATAAATTCAGTAATGCCTTTTATGTACATTGCATTGAATAAATCACCACCTACAATGACAGATTGTAAAGCAGTTAATAGACTAGATAATTCAAAGAGTGTTCTAAACTGAAGACTGTTTGCATCGTTTTCTGTGGCTTTTAAGGTTGTTGTAATATCCCGTAGTATAGCATCTGTGTTGCTGCTAACATTACCTGGCTTACCAACTCCGAATTCACCCAATCTTTGAACAATTTTGAGTAGTATAGTTTCAATTTCATAGAACATATATGATAACTGGGAAGCTGAGCTGATTTCCCAAAAATAGGCCATATCTCCCTGATCCAAACTGTATCCCATTTTGAATATTTCTTGCCGATAATGGAAAGAATGGACAGAGAAGAAACCATTTGCTTCCACCAGTCTGGTCTTGGTTTCTAATACAAGAGAATAAAGGCCTGATGAATCAATGATGACCTCGCCTTCGGTGATACTCAAAGATGTAAGTTCATACACCAGTCTTAAACAGGAATTCACTTCTTCTTGAGATATAAAAGCGAAGCCTTTGATAAAAGTCTTATAACACTGCTCAATAGAATTCATTAGAGTAGCCATTTTTGCAGTTCCTCGATTGCCTGGCATTTCCTCAATAGTTACTTTAAGCATATCTGACATCTCCACCACATCATTTAGAGTATTATGTGATTTGGAAACCTGAGTAGCGGATTCAAATACATCTATGGCTATGCTTAAATATAAAGAAACTTCAGAGAGTTTCTTTGTTACATTGGAGAGGTCACTGATTCCTTGCAACACAGTAAATGAACGGGAAGAAACTACTTTGCTATAGTATTCAAGTTCATATATATAAGAATCTTCAAGGTTGAATCCATTCATGACAAATGAATCTGTTATGTTTAAAATCTTTGATAAAATATCATCAACTCCTAAAAGTGAGTCCCCAAAACCTGCATTATCTGTAATGCTATTACTGCTCTCAGAAGTTGAGGTTATATTTGAGGCGGTGCTAGATGAACTTGTTCCATAATCAATGGTGGTGATTGTAGTTATATTTGAGGTGATGCTAGATAAGTTTAGATCTAGGTCTACTGCACCACCATCTTGGGAAGTATAGTCTCTGGGAACCTTTTTTATCTTCTCGAAAATAACATTTATTAATTCCCTTACCTTAAGTATCCTAGTTTCACTTGTCATGTATCTTAAAACCAGTGCATAGTGATCATGTGCAGCTATAATGCGTTTAAGAATGCTGTGAATACTATTTAGGTACAATATATTATAGCTGCCTGTAATCTCTAGTGAGCCAAAACTGAAATCCCTTATTATAACATCTAGATTTTTAGGAAGACGAATAAAATCAAGAGTTTTGTTAACAAAGAAGTAAAATCCTCCTTGTACAATATCATTTATCTTGTTTTCTGATCCAAGTTGTTCTTTATTTGAAGCCAATATCTGTCGAATAGATTTCTCTGCATCCATGATGTCTTTAGAAGCTTCCACATAAGTCATAATGGCCCTGTTGTACCTATAGCACATCATTGCTTGCATTTCATATTTTTTTGCTAATAATTGTATTTGGGATAATTTGTCATCAATACTAAAGATGTAAGTAATGTCTGCACCATAAATTCTAATAGCTTCTTTTAAAGTATATTCCTGCCTAGAGAGTTTTCTAATAGTAGTTCTCGACACTGAGAAGAGATTCCTTTTGAATACGTTGACTTCCTCTCGTATTCTTGCAATATCTTCTACGTATATCGATTTTCTATTATTTTGCACTTGAATTCTATATGAGAACGGTATAGCACTAATCAGCCTTGATACAGTTGTCTTGGCTCTCTCAAATATACTTGCCTGGCGAGTGGCTTTCACAAATTCAACTGCATCTTGAATCATTTGACTTAACTCCTTAAACTCAATGGTATAGTAAAATGAGGTATTGTTTTTCAGTGAAAACACCAGAGAGGCAAAGGCTGAGAACATGTGTCCTGAGTCAATGGTCATGATGTTCCCAGAAGCACTGTTGAGCAACTGAAGAAGGTAACTGACCTCTCTACTTGAGTCATGTAGAATTTCTGAGCTATTCATAGTAGTAACAAATGTTGTCCCTCTGAGGTAAGAATTAATTTGAGAGAACAATTCAAGTTGTCCGTCTACTTGAGCATCGAACTGGTCTTCCGTAGTTTCCCTGTCGACAGTTTCTAAAGTTACTTCCATTCTTTGCTGGACGATGCTCAAGCTTCTTTCCAAAGTAGCGATTTCTGTAATTTCAGTTCCCCGGAGCAAAATTAGCAGCTGTGAAAGTTCAGCTAAATACTTTTCATAAGTGATGATCTGGTACTTCTTAATTTTTCCCTCACTCCATTGCTTCGAAATTTGAAGAGAATCTGAGATAATTTTCAACAGGCGAATTCTTGAATGAGACACAAACTGAGAAGTTCCATTGAATGATCTTGAAAAGTCCCGAATTACAATTAAATATTTAACGACAACAGCATAGGCTCTTTTGGTCAGGTACAATTCCTTCTGTGTCTCTGATCTAACAAGATATGACTTACTTGCCATGTATGTGAAGTCATAATAGTGTGTGACAGTAGGTTTTAACAGAAAGCTTTTCCATATTTGTATATAAGATATATGAAATCCCCTAAAACTTCCATGACTTTCAATAAATCTAAGGCTTTCCCTAAAGCCATACAAAGTTTCTTCACTGATACTGGAAGAGCTCCTTAAACTATAATGCATTATAAACTTTGTTATAGATTCAGAGTGATAGAGGATACTTAAATCTAATTCTCCAAGTCCTGTGTTGTTTGCAGTATCATAATCAAATCTGGCAAAAAATTCCTTAAATTTATCTATTAAATAAGATGACTCCTGCAGATTCACAAAACCCTGGGACTCTAAAGTATACAGATATATTGACTCATTATGCGAACCTAAAGTCGCAACAGCTGAAGTTATCAGGTTGAGCACACTTTGTATTTCTTCTAAATCTAATAACTTTTCTGAAACGGTGACTGATTTAATTTTATTGATGTATGATGCAAAAGTAGTAAGAGAACTAAAATGAATGTTGTCTACGCTGGTAATTGTGACCCTTAAGACCACTGACATTTGTGAGAGGAGAAAACTCAATTCACTTTCTCCACTATCTTGTTCATTCTGTGCCTCATTAACATTTGTGCTGCTGGTAGATGCACTCAAAATTCCAGACGTTGAAGTTACAGCATCACCTGAGTTCTGTTGTATAGTTAAAGATTCCAAGGCAAAAGTTAGAAGGCCAAGGAATTCCTTTTGAATATAAGTATGCTGGGAAACTTGACTGATTTCCCTTATGACAGATCTTTCTTCACTAGTGTATGAATTTTGAGCTTTCACTGACTCTGAACTGGAAGAAAAAGCGGTAAAATATGAAAGGTCTGCATTTTCCTCCGGCACTGAGTTGATTACCTTCGATGCACTTACAAGAGAGGCAAGAGAGGTATATGAGAATTCCACAAATCTCAGCGAGTAACTGATAAGGGCACTAATCTCGGTTGAATCTAGTGTGATATTATTAGATGACGCAGTTGCTGCACTTAGCTGATAAGAATACATTGTAAGGGTGTTTATCTCCATTCTAGTAATGACATGAACACCTGTGAGGCTGAGAAGAGTCTCCTTTAATTCCGAGATAGTAGAGTGAATGGTAACGGGTCCTCTCTGCAACGCAGATATTTTTGAGATGCTCTTCTCGATAGACCTTAAGGTATTTGATGTTTCCTCAATCATTGCAGACCTCATTTCAATTTGGTAATTCAATTCCATTTCATTAATAGACGCAGTTATTTGCACTAAGTATTGGTTCAACTGTGATAACTCTGTTTCTGTGTAATGGCATCTGGATTTTGAAAAAAACAAGCTCAAGTCAGTTTCCACGAATCTTCTTATTAGATTTGCAGCATCATAAGACTCATGTGCAAAGCCATGTGAGTTTACTGACATTTTAGCAATACTAGCCATAATTTCCTGAAACATTTTTAATAGCCCTTCACTATCAGTTTCATTGTTTTCTTCATCTGATGTAGAACCCATTTCAGTTGAACTTTGGGCATTAGTGGGTGGCACATCTATGCTAAGTATGGAGGAAGATGAGTTAGCTGGTATTGTTGTAAAGCTGGAATTAGAAAATGGAGTAGTTGGGAGATTTCCTTCCTTCACTTCTGGATCAGCCATGCAAATGAATAGCTCAAGTGTTTTGACAAGTAATGATACAGAATTCTGTAGTTCCTTTCCTGCAGCTATGGATTCATGGAATTTAATGCTCCTGTATGACTGTTCCTCAACAAAGAGAAACTGATCCATTAAATTAATAACTTCCGTTAGGTAGACAATACCTGCTCCCTGAGAAACCACCACACTTGAGAAATTGAAACTGCTAAGCCTCAGGCTGAAATCGTTCGGGATTTGTTGGAAGTCATAAATGAATGAAATGAGGAAGTTATACAGCTCTGTAATGAGGAAGTTTTCTTCATAATATGTAACAGTTTGCACTGAAATTCTTTGCTTTATGGAATATAAGATAGAAGACGTTGCTCTTATGGCGGCGTGATTTTCGTTAAGGTTAATAAATATTCTTCTTTCACTTTCATAGTTCTCTTGTGCTCGCAACTGTATATCTGCAACATACATAAAATAAGTAAGTTGCTCAATGATTATGGATAAATAGGCCATATTTTGCACTTTAGTGTTAAATACTGCGGTAAAGAAGCTGTCCATGCGAGTGTTAAGTTCTGATATTTCAATGGCTGATACCGATAAAATATTAATAGAACCTAAGAACAAGCTAAACCTGGTTACTTCCTCAACTTCTTCTATATCGTCATTCGTGTTATGAATTCTAAGACCACTTAATTTACCATAAGCCTTTCGTACTGTGCCACTTGCTGCACTTGTATACAAATACTGTTTCTCTGACCTCAACACTTGTGTTTTCTGAGCAAGTATTTTCGTGAATGATGTTTTACGAATATTAACGTACCTTGTTAAAATGTCAAGCCCTTCGATTCTTTCATTTGTAGTCCCTTTTTCTAATGTGTTCAGCGACCCTATGTATTCCCTTAGAACTACAATTTCATTTAAGGTATATGTTTCAACTGACTGTAAGAAATATATGGTATCATTGATTACCCTCAAATAAAGAGAGGAGGTAAAGGAAGCCAGTTCGTATCTTGCAGAGAGCCTTTTAGTTATTAACTCTATTTCTGTGAGCAGTTCTATTCCAGTTTCAAGATTGGAAATTTGTATGGAAACATATTCAAGCGTGTATGAACGGGAAATACTCAATTCTAAAGATACAGTGGCAGATGTTGTTTTTCTATGGAGCTTATGCAATCCATAAACCCTTGTGTTTTTTGTTATATTAACCGTCACTGCTTTTAAGACTTCTATTTGGCTACTCAGGATAGATACAGTCTCTCTCGAATACTCCGTTTCTAATCTTTCAATGGATGAAAATATCTCCGCGAAGACTACATGGGAGAAATTTCCTCCACTTCCATCCCCCTCAGTCTTGGCTAATGATCCAAGTACATCTGAAGTTTCTATTAACATTGACTTATACAGCTTTAATTCATAAACTCTTTCAGAATATGAGCTGTCGAAAGATCCTATAATGAAGGCTTTCCGCACTGACTCTTCGATTTTGCTTGCCAATGAAATAGTTTCTTGAAGATCAATAACTCTCACAGACAACGTAAAAGTAGTCATTAAGGAGGCCAAGCTTTCCGTGTAGCCATGAAGCAATGTAACGTCCTTTTCTTGAATAAGTCCTTCCTTAATTAGGGATAAGGTGTACAGTATTCTTTCTATTTCAAGGGATTTGATTTCTTCGTATGACGTCATGGAGGACACTGTTTTTCGAGAGATTTCTTTCAGTACTGACAGAGTATAAGTTAGAGCTGACTGTTGCATGGATTGCATCTTTATAACTTGATCTCTTCTTGCCTCTGTTTTAATCGTCTCGATCTCTCTTGTGTATGACTGCAGAACTGTTGCACTCAAATCTGCAATTTGCGAGAGCTCCTCTACAACAATTCCTTTGTTAAGAAGTACAGTGAATAACTGGACATTCTCCCTAAAATAGGTGAGATCTTCTTCCTTCAGGTCAACAACATTAGCCTTGAAACGTTTTAGCATTGTAATGATTTTATAGATAATCTCTCGAGTTTCATTGTTTACTTCAGTACTTATCAAAGTACCTGAAGTAATTTTTATTGTTATTTTTGAAACAAAACTCAGTACACTCCACATTTCTGTAAAAAGTGTAAATTGTAACCGCCTTTGATACCTGAATGTAAAAGTCATTAATTTAAGACTGATTTCCCCTCTAGATCTCTTTATGTTTTCAATTATCTTTATATATGACTTAGAGCTAATTATGAGTCTTCTCTTAGTGAATCTCAGTTTCTCAGTCACATCTTCTAGAATTTTCACGTTATCTGCAATGGAACCTGAAATATCGACTTCAGTGAACCTCACAAGGTCTGATACTAATCCAGTTTCATTGGTGCTGTCTAAGTCACTTGTCGTTGTAATATTGTATAACTCGTCACCCAAATTTGAAAATGTTGAAGATAGCATCATCAGGGAGTTACGGTACTCTGATATTTCATTAATGGCAGAAAAGACTTCAGTGCTTTGCTTCGTACCTTCAGTTTTGGAAAGAACTATAGATTTTAGTTCGGTTAATCCTGCGATCCTTGTATTTGCTTCTACAGTAATGTTCCCAAAAGATTTTACTTTCTCTTCAAGAGTTGTTATTTGATCCATTGAAATATCATCCATATCTATGTTTTTTATTACTTCCAGTAAATCAGACACTTCTGGAACTTCTCTCTCAGTACCTCGTATGTCAGCAGAAGAAATGAACAATGTTATGGTACTGCTAAATTGCTCAAAAATCTTGATGATTTTAGTTGTCATAGTTTTCTTAGCCAGAAGTTCAACTGATTTTCTTGAGGATGACATTTTTTCCTTGATGCTGATTTCCAAGAACCCTGCTCTCTGGATCGCTTCATTTATGCCACTGATGTGTTTACCAACGTAAACAGATGAATTCATGCTGCTTACTCTATTTCTCATTTCTTCAAGAGAACTAATCATTCCTTCACTAATGTCACTGGATTTTGACATTTCCGTGAGAAGAATAAAGAGCTGGTTAATATCTTTATCCTCAAATTGGTCTCCATTTGTGGAATGACCATTATATAGGAACCACAATACCTCTTGAGTCTGTGATAATACAGAACTTGATCTCTCTAAAAGCACAGTTCTCATCCTGTTCTCAGAGACTTGTCTCTCATAATTCAGGGTTTGGCCAATGGTGTAGATTGCAGATCTGGTAAGCTCTAGAGCTTCTAGTATAATCTTCATATCAATCTTCACCTGAAGATTGAAAGCTTTCAGGTTTCCTAAGAGAATTTCAAACATTTTGATGAAAGAATAGGATAGTTCCTCATTTCTGCTTAGTTTCCCCAAGAGAAAAAAGAGGTCACTAAATACAAATGAAGAACTTATTCCACCATCAAAACTTTCACTTCGATAATAATTCACCATTGCCAGCAACTGGTTTTCAGTATCAGACAATAATTTTGTTGATGATAATAAGATGTCAAGAGATTTTCTTGCTTCCCGAGTAGATATCAAAAATTGGGCTTCTGACTGGGCAGTGTAAACAGATCTCTCAACCATAGACTGTAAGGAAAAAATTCCAGGAATCTCTTCTCCTGCATTTACATTTAGGTTTTGCAATGCACTGATACTTATGTTGAGTTCTGTTTCACTCACATCAAAAATAGACTGTTTGAGAATCCTGTTTATAATCAAGCTGACATTTGAAATTACCTCTGAATTGGGCACTGTTGTTATAATCTTAGTGGAAGTAATCACTGTAATTTTAATCAGTAAAATTTCTTTTATGCTCGTCAGCAAATATATTCTATTTTGAACCTCACTAATCTGTCTTATTACAATGTGACGGTCCATTTGCTCTCTTCTACGGATATCAGACATTTCTGCAAGCCTCATTATGGCCTTTCTTAAGGCTAACAAGTTACCAATACCTGTACCCTTGTGTTCTGACGCAATTATAATGGATGTAATGTGGGCAAATCGAGCGCTGATTTCTGAGAGTACATCACCAGTGATCAAATCAACATTGAGGCTCAGAGAATCCAGCCAATGTATTGTCTCTTCGATTTCAGTATTACTTTCACCAAGTAAGATCTCCGGGTTTATCTCATCAATGAAATGTCCAAGGTTTACTACAATGTCATTTGCTGCCCGTGAAACATCACCTAACTGCTGTATACTGAGTGAAATAGCCATATCCGCTTTGAGTTCTTCTGTATAACTTTCCACTATTACCAGTGTCGACCTTGCTGATGATAAAAGTTCATCTGTTCCCTCTAGTTTTACTTTACATTCCTGAATTGTGTATAATGTCTCCAGTATATGCACCAGACCGCCGGAATCTGTGAAAGACGATATATCCCCTGAAATGTTGTTAATTATTGATGAGAACATCTCGAAATCTACAGTTACGTTACTAGCACTGGCTCCTATTTCCATTTTTGAGATTATTTCTAGTGTTATTACAATGTCATTTAAGATATTAAAGATATTTGTCACTGAATTAAGTTTTTCATTCTCTTTGGCTAATGCTTCCTCCTTGTATATAGTTTCGGTTATGGAATACATTACTTCTTTGACTGTTACTACCACTGTTGTAATAGAGACACTATAACCACTAAAAATACTGTATTCACTGGCAGATGACACCATATTTTGTATCTGCAACTTTATCAACATTAAATATTGCAGATCTTCTTCAGTAACTGAACTTCCTTGGAGCTGTATTTTTAAGAGGAATTTGAAAAAATCATCAATAGCTTCAGATTTTACTATCTCATAATCCGTCTCATTTACTGCACTTTCGTTAATTGTTACACTCTCCAAAAGCGACATGGTATTATTAATAATTAAGAGTATCGCTGACAATACTTTCACTTTACTGATCGTTACTGTCACCATTCTCTTCTCAAACGACGTCTTAGCATTTAGAATTTCATTCAAGCTCTCTGTTAATCCGGATATTTTTCCAGCGACCTGTCCCTTTTCAAAAGCAATTATGAACTGATTCAGAACCGACAGTGCTTGTTGGAATTCAGAAATATCTTCGAGTGTTATTGCACTTGTCTTCCTGACAATCATTCTTATGATAATCATAAGATATGATACTTCAGTACGGGTTATGCTTTCGCCACTTGCTAATTTATTGAGCTCAGATAGCTGCTGTAATGAATCCATGGATTCTAATATGAGGTTAAAGGCACTTTGCTGAGTAAAGATTATCTGGTTATTTTGATCAGCCAAAAGTGCAGAGTGTTTTGCTTCCTCTATGCTAACTTCCACAGAAGCTATCAAGGAAAATAAATCATTGATTCCTGACATGTGAGAACCAGGTAACGCTAGAGTTTGGAAAGTACCAAAGATTCCTAGCATCTCATCAACAGCAGACCTCTGAATGTACTGGACCCCTTGGTTCCAGAAAGCTAACTGTTTTTTCATTTCCACGACCATCAAATATGCTACTGTCGAGCTGGAAGTATGTGAATCCGTTAATTGTAAGACGTAGGATTTGAGCTTGATAAGGAAGGAATGCATGTATATCAAAATGTCCAGTGATTCCTTGGCCTTGAATGAATTGACAAGGGATTTCCTCTCGTCAATTATAACTGTTTTAGTTGTTTGAATTAACGTGGTTAATTTTCTGAGGCCTTTGATTTCCATAAATGAATGAATGCTCCTGGAAAGTGTGATAAACTTGGTGCGGTACATCTGAATTCTGATCACATCATCTTCGGTTATCATGTAATATTTACTTGAAAATTTAACCAGGAGCTCCAAAAGCTGGTAAATGACGACTTCAATTTCTGCAGTGTTTGATATTTGGCTTTGGTCTTGGTAGCTTGAATCTGAAATCCTTGTTGTCAAGGTAAAAATTTCCCTTTCTAAAATTGTCATAATTGTTATGGTAGCCTCAAGTCTTTCAACGGTAATCAGTTGGTCTTCTATTTTAGACATAATAACTACCCTCTCTTCTATCATCCAAGAGGAATTGTGTGCTACCTCTAGTAGCTCTTGAATTCCACTGATGGCAACGATATTGGAGTCTAGGGATTGGTAAACTGAACGTAAATAAACAGAATACGTTTTCAGCTGTGCAACGTGAGTTTCTGTCAAGGATTCCATAACAAGCGATGACAGGAAAGATTTGATCACTGAAATTTGATCTACATTTTGAGTCGAACTAGCACTTAATGTCTTATTTTGAATTTCTTGGCTTATCTGAATGATATATGTAATATAATACCTGACACTGTAAGTAATTTCAGCCGCCATGAAAAAGGAGCTCCTAGTTGATAACTCTTCAAATGAGACTGATGCTCTTTGCATAAGTTCTCTGTTGTAGATTTTAAAAGAGTCAAAAGCTACTATGTCAACTTTGGAAGTTTTATACATTTCAATAATTTCCATGGCAACTATTTCAAAAGATTTGAGAACTGTAATGTGCTCTTCAGACAGGACTTCAAGGGATGATTGAAGTAACATGAAAACATTGGTGAAGTTTTCAGGAATAACATACTCTGTATAAGTTGAACTTTCTTTTGCAGTTTCTTGAGCAGCATTTATGCTTGCTATGCTTTCTTCTATAACTTTAGTTGCAGATACAAGCTCTTTGTATAACAATATCCTGTTGTGCGCATTTATTTTACTTGTGATTTTCATTATTGAAGAATCAATGACTGCTCGTGATGACTGGACTAAGATAAGCACATCTTCTATGTATTTTACACTTTCATAGCTCAAAGTTAGTCCACTGTTTACTTGTTCAAAGAGTTTCATTAGTTCACGTGAATATGCTTCCAGCGTCCATAACATCTCTTGTGTCATTGCCCCTGATCCTGATGCCTTTATTAGCTGAATTATATGCATAACGTTGAATATAATAGTTATGGAAAGGTTACTATTACTATCAAAAGACGATTGTTGTGAAACTATGTGCTCCAGAGAAGTTAAGTTATCTGCAATGTATCCTATTACTACATTTATTTGTGTAACCGTTGTGTATGAGGCACTCAGAGTCATTTGTCTATTTTCCTCCTCAATTGCTCTTGATAAATAACCTAGAAAAAGGGCTGTAACTTTTATGGTAGATTTCACCGAGGATATACTTTTATCATATATAATTAAAGATCCAGCTTGTATTTCAACCCTTAGGACACGTATTCTCTCAGTCATACTTTGGATCATATAGATATCTTCATAGGTCAAACGCTGGATGTCAATCATCCATCTCTCTATCAGGATTTTAAATTTCAAAATGAATGTCACATTGATCTGAGGAGCTGTGTCAGTCATTTGTTTCCAAGTGGTGTTCTCACTACGTTTTGTCAAAGAGTCTTCAGCGTCTGATACCATACCTGAAAGCTCAGAAGTTGAATTGTCCATGATTTCTTTGGCCAACACCCTCAATGACCTCAAACCTTGTAAGCCAGAGGTGGATGTTGCTGGTTGAGTTGTTGATGGAAAGGTTGATGACAAGTAATCTAATTGCAGTGTTGATGAAATATCAGTTGATGACACTACTGATGGGGGATTGCCTAATGATTCTGCTGATGATGCAGTTGAAGACAGATTTCCCATTGTTTCTGTTGATGACCAACCATTTGTTGGCTCAGTTGATGATAGATTTGCCAATGGTCCTGTCTGTATTGTATTCACTGATAGTCCTGAAGTAGATGTATGAGATGGAGATAATGTCATATCTATTGATGATCTTGAGGATGCCATTGACCCTGTGGAAGATACATTTGTTGCTGCCAAGCCTGATTTTGTTGTATCTGTTGCTGACTGTTTCGTTAAGGTCACATCCATTGGTGTTGGTGGTGTTAAGGTTAAATTCATTGACAGTTCTGAAGATGCCGATGTTCCTGTTATTGCCGTTGGTGGTGACCCTGTCAATGTTATATTTATTGACGGAGTTACTAATGATGTTGGTCCTGTTAATGTCACATCTGTTGATAGTGGTCCTGTTAAATTCTCACCCACTGATGATTTTAAGGATGACATAAGAGTTGATGGCAATGTTGAAAGGAGATATCCTGATGGTTCTGTTGATGGCATTGCAGTTGATGTTGCTGATGGTAGATTTCCCAATGTTCCTGTTGAAGATTGACCACTTGATGGGGACGATAATGACGTGTTTGCTGGTAGTCCTGTTGGTTTTATATCCGCTGATGTTGGTGTTCCTGTTAATATCATATCCACAGGCGGTCTTGAAGAAGACAATGGTCCTGTTAATGTTACGTCAGTTGTTGGTAGCCCTGTCAGTGTCATATTCACCGATGGAGACCCTGTGGTAGATACATTTGTTGTATCTGTTGCTGATGGTCTTGTTAACGTTATCGCCATTGATGGTGCCCCTGTCAATGTTATATTTATTGATGGAGTTACTGCTGATGTTGGTCCTGTTAATGTCACATCTGTTGATAGTGGCCCTGTTAAATTCTCACCCACTGATGGTTTTAAGGGTGACATGAGAGTTGATGGCAATGTTGAAAGGAGATATCCTGATGGTTCTGTTGATGGCATTGCAGTTGATGTTGCTGATGGTAGATTTCCCAGTGTTCCTTTTGAAGACTGACCACTTGATGAGGAAGGTGATGACATATCTGCTGAAAGTCCTGTTGGTGTTATGTCTGCTGATGCTCCTGAAGATAACAAATGAGTTGATGGAACTAGTAATGACAGATTTGTTGTCAATCCTGCAAATGTTACATGTGCTGATGATCCTGAAGATACTAATGGTTTTGTTAATATACCCTGTGTTGGTGGTCCTGAAGAAGACAATGGTAGCCCTGTCAATGTCATATTCACCGATGGAGACCCTGTTAATGACACATCTGTTGGTGGTGGTCCTGTAGATATTTCATTTATTGACGGTCCTGAAAAAGATATGAGAGTTGATGGTGTTGTTGATGGAAGATTCACTGATGATTCTGCTGAGGATGTAATCATTGATGGCGCAGTTGGGGATAGATTTCCCAATGATCCACCTGGTGATCCACCATTTGATGGTGCAGTTGAAGACAGATTTGCCAACATTCCTGTTAATGTCATATAGATTGATGATCCTGAAGATGTAACCGGCTGTGTTAATGATACACCCGTTGCTTGTGGCCCTATTAAAGTTGTATTTGTTGCTGCTGGTCCTGTTAATGTTACATTTCTTGATGGTGGACCTGTTAAAGTCTTATCTGTTGGTAGCTCTGAAGATGTCGATGATCCTGGTGATCCTATTAATGTTATAACAGTTGCCAGAGGATCTGTCAATGTTGTAACTGTTGATGTTGGTCTTGTTGATGTCATATCCACTGATGGTGGTCCTGTGAATGACTCATTTGCTGTTGGTTCTGAATATGATAAGTGAGTTGATGGTACTGTTACTGGCAAATATGTAGACAGATCAGAGGTTGCAGTTTCAGTTGAAATTGGAGGTGGCGAATGCCCATCTGATGAGACTGGAAATTGATTTGTCACTGAGATATCAGTCTTCATCTTTGATACTGACGAACCTTTGAGTACATCTAATGTTGATCCTGACACTTCGCTGATGGATGAGGAAACATTCAGTAAATGTGCAGCTGAAGATTCTTCTGAATTTGTTACCGGAAAACCCACAGTTGAAAATCTTTCTGGCTCTTGCGTCGTTGTACTTGAACCTGTTAAGTGAAATCAAGAACTGGGTGCTTTTGAAGGTATAGAAACTTATCATCATCTCTTGACTTTCATATGGCAAGTAATAATTTTCTTTAAGCGAGAGAAGTGGAAAAGAGGGACACAATCAGAAAGGCGGAGAAAGAGATTGTTACAGAAAAATGAAAGAGAATAATAAATATGGCAAACTGCATAATCCTCAGATCACGATGTATACTCTGAGCTGTTATGAAACTTTCCTGAATGATGTAGCAAATGTAAGTATGTCCAATATTTTTAATACAACAGCAGTCACTTCCTCTTTGGATATTGCTTTCTTCAAGACGCAGCCTTTGGACGGACATAAATTTCCTTAATAACTGACCTAAATTTTAATGGACAATTTAAGCAGTCAGTTCATAACTTTTTTTTTTTTTATTACACATTCTGCTTTTAGTAGCTTGGTCTTCTACATGATTCCTGGAACTGCTTGGGGTTCAGGTTTACCAGAGTTTTTCTTCGGGGATTTGGGTATTGTGCCTAGTGCTGCGGTGATTATGACCACCACCCCTACTGGAAAATCCTGCAGTACTGCGACATCTAAGAATGATGTTTCTTTTTAGTTTTGTCTGTCAAACCAGGTCTGGTGGATGAGCTTGTATCATCCTGTGTGCTGATACTGTAGCCCGAGAGCACTTGCGCCTGCTCGTTTTCTACAGCTCCCTCAGGCTGGTGCTCGCGGCTCCTGTTGCTGTTCTATCTGATTTTTTTTTTTTTTTTTTTTACAATGAAGATGGTCTTTTGCCACTGCATCATGTCTCATTTTATACCGGTTCTGCTCTAGTGGTGGGCATCTGCTTGCAATACGGTTTAAGGTCTCTTCTTTTACGGTGCATTATCTGCACTTGGACGGTTATTATTATTATTATTATTATTATTATTATTATTATTATTATTATTATTATTATTATTATATTAACAGGACCAAAAAGCTGAAGAATCAGGACAGTAAGGCAAAAGAGACCAGAGGGAATGAACTGAAAGTAATAGGGAGAAGGAAGTGCTAAAAGCATTTAGTACTACCTACTTTCACAAAATGCAAGATGGTATTGTTTTCATTAAATGAATGTGGATGAAAACATTTAACAAATAATTAAAATTGTCCCTCCTAAGGCGACACAGCAAAAAATTGGCATTATTAAAAAACTCTCAAGGACTTACCTAGATTTTCTTTCACAGGTTTGTGTGCGCATTTTCTTCTGCAGTTACAGGCACCTATACTTATCTTCTGGAACAAAATGAGGCGTAAGCGATCTAGCTGGGAACTCTGTTGGTATATGAAGTAAAGGTAAGCAACAATATTCAGAAGCTTCTATTTATGAAAAAGTAAAGGGAGTATAATAAGTATCTCAGTTCATTTGCAAAGTTTTTCGTATTTTTTTTTCTACGAAGGTATGTTAAAAACAGGACCCACTAAATTCCTCTCTCTCTCTCTCTCTCTCTCTCTCTCTCTCTCTCTCTCTCTCTCTCTTTAACACGTAAACTTTTTATTACAAAATACTCGACCCTTACTTTTGGCAACAGCAGAGAAGAACCATGTTCAGCGGAGATGCTGACCTGAGATGGAGAGAAAATATTAAACCATTAAACGCTTTCGGTGATTCGAAACTAAGTTTACTTCTCTTTTAAAATTTTCTTAGAAATATGTTTTGGAATATTAATGAAGTGCAAGCTTCAAACTTCCTTCGACAAAATTTTGTGTTTCAGATATCAATTAGGCTGACAATGGCAATTCAGTTTTTATTCCCTAAAAATGATTTAGTTGTGGTTGGCAATTTCTTATACCTCTCAGGTCCTATTCCACTTACCTTTAGATAAGATCTTGTGCCAGCATAAGGCCATTTTAATCTTAAACTTCCAGCTATCAGCCAACCACCAACATGAAGAATTTGACACCAAAAAACACAGCAGGTGAATGGAAAATTTGACCCACAAAGAAACCTCAGCACAGAAGAATAGGAAATTGAACACCCCCTCCCCCCCCCCAAAAAAAAAAAAACTCAACTCATAGGGGTAGGAAATTTTAGACCTAAAGAAACTAGATCACAGTGGATTAGGATATTTGACATCCAAAGAAACTGAAGCACATAGGACTAGAAAATTTGACTCAAAGAAATTACAACGCAAAGAAACCACTGCACAGAGTGGCGAACTTGACATCCAAAGAAACCTGAACATAGGGGACTAAAATTTGACATTCAAATAAGCCACAGAATGGACAACCAAAAAATTATACACACAAAGAAACCTCAGCACAGAGAACTAGCAAATTTGATACCCAAAGAAACAACAGCATATACAACTATGAAGTTTTGCACTCAAAGAAATCACAATTAAGAGGACTAAAAAATTTTATGCCCTAGAACCCTCAATAGATGCGAGTAAGGGATTTGACGCTTAAAGAAACTGGAGTACAGA
The DNA here is from genome assembly GCA_039081455.1 of Macrobrachium rosenbergii. Lineage (NCBI taxonomy): Eukaryota > Metazoa > Arthropoda > Malacostraca > Decapoda > Palaemonidae > Macrobrachium > Macrobrachium rosenbergii. The sequence goes on from JANJGK010000029.1 coordinate 22,604,482, forward strand.
AGACTAGGAAATCTGACACCCTAAGAAACCTCAGCATAAAGGACTAGGAAATTTGACACAAAGAAACCACATCACAGAAGAATAGGAAACATGACAACCAAAGAAACCTCAGCACAGAGAAATAGATTGGACATTTAAAGAAATCGGAGAGGACTATAAAATTTGACACCCAAAGAACCTTACCACAGACGACTAGGAAATTTCAAAAATAAGAAAACCACAGTTCATAGGACTGAGAAATTTTACACTCAAAGAAACCCCCGAAGACGAGAAAATTTATCACCCAAAGAAATCTCAGCAAAGAGGACCAGAAATTTGACACCTAAAATGATCTTAAAGACTTGAAAATTTGATAACCAAAGAAATTACAGAGTATTCGAAAATTTGACACCCTAAAACCGCAACACATAGCACTAAGAAATTTCATACCCAAGGAAACCACAGAAGCTGAAAAGTTTGATAGACAAAGAAAATTTGAAACCCAAACAAACCACAGCACAAAGAATGATTAGGTTTGACACCGATAAAAATAACAGAACACTAGAAAATTTTACACAAAAAATCTTCAGGACTGTGGATTAGGGAGTCTGATACTCAAAGAAATCATTAAGGGCTAGAAAACTGACGACCAAAGGAACCACAAAGTAATAGGAATCTGACAACGGAAAAATCACGGGCGATTGGAAAATGTGACACTTTAAAAGACCAAAGTACAGGGACAAGGATACTTCACACTCAAAGAAAACAGAGGACAAAAATTTGACGCCCATGGAAACCACTGATAATAAAAATCTGACACCGAAAGAAACCACAGAAGGCTAGAATGTTTGACAACCAAAGCAACCACAGCAATGGAATAAGGGAAATTTTACACCCAAAGAAACCTCAGAATACTAGAAAATTTGACACCCAAAACCACTGAGGGCTAGAAAATTTGACTCGCAAAGAAACCAAAGAGGACTAGCGAATATTAGTGGAATTGTTTTTCATCTCCCTCATGGCAGAGTTGCAAGACCAAAAGCTATATTTGCTACCTTAGTATTCTTCTCCTAACTATTTTTACTGCCGTAAGTATTCCCTTTCACCCTGCTGTTGTTTGGTGTGGAAATGCAATTCCAGATGCTCTGTTACCATTTTCTCCCGCGAGAACTATCTTGGTTATGACCATTACAGAAGGGAAAAATCAAATCTGTGTCGATGTAAATCTTGCAGCAGTTTGCTCTGGGGTTACTGCAACCAATACAGCTATAGTTATTGATAATTCAGTTTTCATTGCGCTGCCTAAGGATAAATACATACATACTCGTCATTTCCTTGTAGACAGATCGCTAGAATATTTACATAAACATCAAGGAAGTTTTACCAGTAGTTTAGTACTTCTCGAAAAGCCTCTTTAGTTGCTGCACGAAAAATTGATTTCGTCTCCGCCTGGGTGGGATGGCACGGGGTGTCGGAGGC
>JANJGK010000029.1:22610939-22615939 GCA_039081455.1 Macrobrachium rosenbergii
AACTGAATCACGAAAATATGGAACGTGTTGAATATATATATAAAGATAAAATCCACAAAGGAAACGGAATATATAAATATATATATATATATATATATATATATATATATATATATATATATATATATATATATATATATATATATATATATATATATATATATATATATATATATATATTTCTGACTCACATTGGGACCGAACCCTGGCCTTTGAAATGAGTATATAAATAAATCCTCATAACTGTCAACAAAATCTTTTTAAAATGTACAAAAACGATCAGTAAGTACGAACATAAAAAGAAGAGAGATAGAAAAAATATGCAAATAGGGAATAACGAAAATTGGCACCAAAGCACGCGGAGGAAAAAATGATTAAGAGCAGATATGCTCAGGTAAAGGAAAAATTATAAAAATACATAAGCACTTTCATACAGATACAATGACAAAATTAAAGCAAAAATAGTTCAGTTCATTTAGGCCTTATCCATTTGGGGTTACATACTGCAAACAAAGTAATTTTCTGCCATCAGTGATCACCAATAATTGGTCTGATTTGAGGTCATCAGTGACCAGGGGAATGAGTGACACTATATATGACAGTAATTATAACGTTTTAATTAAATAATCTCACTCCATTCGCTGTGTGAATCTACTTCTGATAAAAATAGATTCGTATACATGTTTGCATCATTATTCTTCAGTAATATAATAATAATAATAATAATAATAATAATAATAATAATAATAATAATAATAATAATAATAATACTATAGTGGCAAAACCAGTTATACTCCTTTTTTCTATCAGTCAAATGATCTTTTTAAATCACAACTATATACACACCTAAGTTTACGTTGTCTGACCCCTGTATGTAAAGAAATATGCTTGATGAATGTTCATTTGACATTTACTGTTATCCACTTTTTTCTGAAGATCAACGCAACTTTTTTTTTTTTGTAGTAATTCTCGCCAGGAATGTTTTCATATGCACTATACGCACTCAGGGTAAACCCGGAACCGTTATCTACATAATTCATTTTACCTCAGTTGACCTAAGGAGTGAATTATTTGTTTAGTAGTCAGTCGACAGCTGTGGTGTAGTGGAAATGGGGAGGATTGCAGCCTCATCCTATCGTTCAACAAACAAATAGATTCTATACAAAATCAGTCATATGATACAAGACCCGTTTAGGAGAGTCCACGTCCTAACACACAACCACACACACACACACACACACACACAAACACGCACACATGCGATAGTCAGAAAAGAATACAACATCGAAAGTAGCTGAACTGTCTAACACATTAAACGTAGCATCACTACGAAAGGGCCCACCAATTAAATAACGACAAAACAACAGCAATAATGATACAAATCGTGCTTATTATTACCATTATTCCAAATTAACACAGATTTAAATATCACAGTTTCAGGAAAAGAATCCAGGAGTAACCAGATGTAACAGCGTTCAAGTGAGGGTAAATGATTCTGTGCTAAGATTTATAGCAGTGGACTGACACGCGCAACGATTTACTGTGAGGAAACGAATTTATCTCTCAGCATACGGAAATGCCATCAAATTTGAGCTGATAATGTTTGTACTGAAAGGAATATTGACTTCATCTCCCGCTCAGTATCTGTATATATTATATAAACACACACACACACATATATATATGTATGTATATATATATATATATATATATATATATATATATATATTGTGTGTGTGTATGTGTGTATTGTGTGTGTATATATATATATGTGTGTATGTGTGTGTATACAAATATAAGCATATATATACATATACATATATACATACAGACATATATGTAGTTGTAATAACCACAATGCCCTCTTCACTAATAGATTTCTTCACACTATTTTGATACGCTAATGAACCAAATGCAGGAATTCTGTCGCCCGTAGCAGGATTCGAACTTGGGTTAACGTGAGCTTGTTTCGATATACCCAGTGCGGGTTCAAATCCTGCTAAGAGTGTCAGAATTTCTTGATCTGGTCCTTCATTTGGATCATAAGGCTTTTTAGTGACAAATATATCCAAAATGAGTGAACAAGTCGAGAAGTTATGAGGGCGTTATGGTCAACAGTTACTAAGGTGTCTCATAAAAAAGTGAGCAGCATATATATATATATATATATATATATATATACTTTATATATATATATATAGATATATATATATATATATATATATATATATATATATATATATATATATATATATATATATATATATATATATATATATATATATATATATATATATATATATATATATATATATATATATATATGTATGTATATATATATATATATATATATATATATATATATATATATATATATATATATATATATATATATATATATATATGTATGTATGCATGTAAAAAATTATTTATGTATTCACCCATATGTTTAGGAGAGTTTAGCATGAGAGAGAGAGAGAGAGAGAGAGAGAGAGAGAGAGAGAGAGAGAGAGAGAGAGAGAGAGAGAGAGAGAGGGAACTGAATTAAAATCTTTTGTGGAGACTGAATAACCATAATTGTAGGGACTTTTAACTTCAGAGGGTAACTAGCCAGTTTATGAACCATGGTTCAACTCCTTTTATCTATGTTTTAAATGAATGAAAACCATTTCAATGAATGTAAAAAAATAAGTACCTGTCACCCTTGCAATAATGTTTCTTCGTGAACAAAGATATGACCTAACTCTTCTAGTTTTTAAGAAGTTATGACTCAATTTTTAGTTTTCTGTAAAAGAAAACTATTGTGCCGGCTTTGTTTGTCCGTCTGCACTTTTTTCTGTCCGCCCTCAGATCTTAAAAACTACTGAGGCTAGAGGGCTGCAAATTGGCATGTTGATCATCCATCCTTCAGTCATCAAACATAACAAATTGCAGCTCTCTAGCCTCGGTAGTTTTCATTTTATTTAAGGTTAAAGTTAGCCATAATCGTTCTTCTGACAACGATATAGGAAAGGCCACCACCGGGCCGTGGTTAAAGTTTCATGGGTCGCGGCTCATATAAGATTATACCGAAACCACCGAAAGATAGATCTATTTTCGGTGGCCTTGATTATATGACGTACAGGAAACTCGATTGCGTCGAGGAAACTTCTGCGCATTTCGTACTTGTTCTTGTTGTCGAGTAAGATTTTCATCGTATTTTCTATTATTTTCGTCTTATAGTTATATCCATCTTTTATACATCCTCCCTGTCAGGTTTTCCAATACTTTCGTTCATTTCCCTTGGTTACCCTCCATGAAATCCACATAAGAAAAATAAAACGATTTTCTGCAGTACAGAAAAAATGTCTAATGCTATCTGGACCACAGGTGTGTAAGGATTTTTAGAGCTGGCGTATAGGTGGGCTATGTTTCGTAAGAAGTGAGATCTAAAATGATGTGATACGTGTGTTTCTGCCAGTTGCTTAACGAATACAGATTGTATTACGAAATATACATACATATATACATACACATGTATATATGTATGTGTGTGTGTATATATATATATATATATATATATATATATATATATATATATATTCGACCTGCATATCTGTAAAGAAATAAAGCTGTCATCCACGTCTTCCTTTTATCGGAAAAAGGTGTTCCATTCTTTATGTTTCATGGTATGAGGAAAAATATTTGAATAAGAATATTAATATGGCAACCACGCTCGCTCGACAGGAGTCAAACATGTGCTAAGAGAGAATGGATTGTTACAGCTCACATGATTGTGGGATTGTGAACAGCACATGGGCGTGTGTGAAGCTGTGTTGTAGTGCATCGTATATCGTTAAGTTTATGCACCAACGGACATCGAGGGTTATATAGTTTAAAAGTAAATTTTAGGTCAAGGCACATTACCATAGAATCCTTTTTAAACTCCGTTTTTTTTCTGCAGTTCCTTACAGGAATTTGTAACTGTAAGTGCCAGTATTTACTGTTTTTACCAAGCAATGTAAAATCACATTTCCATTACAATACTCGTACAATGCTTTTTCAGTAATTATGGAATTTTTGGCACTTCTGGTCACGTAAATGTTACTGTAAAACCTGAACGCAATATTATCAAAGGCTGCATTATCATAATGCCGTGAGCGAACGATTAAGTAATATACAATTAGCTGAAAGTATATGCATCTCTTTGTCTGACAGGTATCCATCGGATCTATCATGCTTACTTATACAACTGCTACTATAAGTGATAACATGGAAATTAAAGTACATGAATTATTATCATTCGATTACCTGACATGGGTTTAAGAAATAAAAAAAAAACTAATATTTATTTCAATGAAAGCTGAGCAATATTTTTAAAACAATATCAAAGCATTAAATCAAATATTTCTATTAACAGCTGATGCTGTATCATGATACAATTCATGAAAAACATTTCATTTTTATTACGCGAGTTACAGGGATTTCGACTGTCTCCTATGAATACACTTTAACTCATTGTTTTCTTGAAAGTTTATAAATAAACTAATAAAGTCTACGAGCAACCTCTTGTAACGGCATCTCTTTATCTTGATTTATTGAAAACCTAAAAATAATGTATTAATCTTTCAGTAACAAAAACTGACCTTTAATTCTAAAAATATATGAAGAATCCGTTAATAAGTTTATGGAAATTCTAAAAAGGTAATCTCAGAAACCAACAATACAAAAAATTTATATAAAATATTTATTCTAAAATTTCGTATTATTCATTTGTTCTCACTTAGTCTCACACCGTATTAAATGCAATTGTGTCCAGATGCTGACACTGCTTATATAGCATTTTATTACTATTTATCTGTATGCCGTTTGGGCTGTATATATAACATATATATATATATATATATATATATATATATATATATATATATATATATATATATATATATATATATATATATATATATATATATATATAAGCATATATAATTTCAATTAGCCTTTGCAAATGACATTACGGT
>JANJGK010000029.1:22618439-22643439 GCA_039081455.1 Macrobrachium rosenbergii
AATGCAGAAGTGAAAGCACAGGAATGAAATGAGTGGCTGAAATTTACAGAGGCCCTCCGTGTTGTTCGGTGCAGGGGATGATGAAGATTGATTGATGTAAATATATTTAGGCTGTCAAGCCAAACAATCACTGGAGCATTTCCGGCCATTTAGCATTTATGACAGCGAAAGAAGGAAGCTAGAGTGGTTGAACAGCAAGATAAAGGTCATAAAGGAGATGGAGCACAAAGAATCTTAAGGTGGAGCTGGGAAACAACCCCACAGCTGCACTGAGAGGTAAGAGTTGGAGAGCGTGGAGGGCAAGATTGAAGAATGGAAGCGGGAATGGAGGTAGAATAAAAGACTAGAAAATGGGTACAAATAGGTGCCGAAGGGGCCCAGCAAACAGTCTTTAGTAATTCCTGCAGCGCACCAGGTGAGGTGCACTACGGAATGCGTTGATGGTGATGTTAATGATGACGACGCTGTCATACCTGCTCTTTTATTCTTGTGATGTCTTCGGTCTACAATTTGTGCATGGTCCCCGCCAGCAAAAGAGTCAGTAGTGACGGCACCTTTGGAAGATCCTTTCCCAAGTCAACTTGCCGTTAACTGACTTTGATGATCTTCTCCTCCTCTCGGCTATGCCCTGGATATTAATGAATGAATTTCATTGTTGTTACTCAACTAAACTGAATTTATTGTTTTAATTTATATTATCTTAAATATTGACTAATAAGTTAAAACTGTTTACTGTAAAATAATAATGGTTTTATTAAATAGAATTATCTTGGGAAATTCATGTAATACATTACTGTTGAAAAATAATTTTAATCATAATTTATGTTTTAAGTAAAACTGAATTTCTTGTTTCCCTTCTTTCAGAGAAAGATGGGACTACAAAGAGTAAGCTGATGATCCATCTTTAATATGCCGCTTCTCCATTATTTGAACATTTCTTGATATTCAACTCAGAAAGCATGATTCATGACGTATGCAATTCTTCCCACTCTTTGTTCGTACACACATTTTCTCTAACACTTTAATATATAAAATTTTAACGGTATCATCAAGATTGCAATTCATTTAAAAGACTTTAAGATACTGAATTTGAAATTTGTTCAAATTCAGACCCTGCTTATTGAGAACCAAGTCAATCTTTAGGACGCCTGGAATCCTATGGAGACAAAGAATACACAATACAATATTAAAGGCCAAGTGAGAGCCATTAGCCAAAAAAGGGAGAACTTTTTCTCAACGACAGCATTCAAATGATCCATCGAGGCTGTGAAATACTGATGTGTTAGGTTTCGTGGTCAGATGGCGAGAGTAGTCATCAAATTAAGGAATATAAGTAGAAAATCTTATGACAGAAGAAATGATATATATCCTGATAAAGCAACAATCCCAATACATTTTATATATATATATATATATATATATATATATATATATATATATATATATATATATATATATATATATATATATATATATATATATATATATATATATACAGTATATTTGTCAATAGTGTTCCTCTCTCTCTCTCACGTGATCTCATCTGGCAAAAGAAATAACGTAAATAATATCTAATCAATCATTCATGTTTAGTAAGACCCACTGTAGGCAAAATTCGCCTCTATAATCCCTCTCTCAGCACTGCCTTTTAGGGGGGAAAGCTTTAATCTTTTCCCTTGTCTGAGTGACTGCCGAGACTCCTTTAAATTCTAGGTGCTCATCCAGAGAGAGTTAATCCTCTCCCGAATGATCCGGACACATGGCAATCCGGGCATAGTAACTTTTGTTGTGAAATTATTCACTTATCCTCCCTATCGCTGGCTTCCCCGAAGGACGAGGAACTTCATCTCCTGATTAAGGTAAAGTACCGCAATTTAAGGTTGTTTTCGTCAGTCACATCCCTTTACTTCTCCAACAAATTTTCTGCTTTCTTTATTTCATAGCTCGAGAAACCTACAGTGAGACCTGTATTGCTTTTATTTGTTGTGTTGTTTAATTTGGCCAGAATTGAAGTGGAGCGTAACGAAAATCATTAACAGTCAGGCTATCAGAATCGAGTTCAGTCTAGGCACCTTCCATGTAATTCCTCGATTCCTTAATTAAAGTGTTATCTTTGGTTGAATAACCATAGGTGTTTCGATTGCAGATTAGGAGTTCTGCTGTGGACCTGTGTATCACTTTGTGTGCATAGTGACCCCACTACATCATTAGCAACGCCCTTGAAGCGGACTCCCAGTTGCGTCTCTTCAAGCAATTCCCTGTCGTCATTGCCTTCCTTTCTTTATGCTATGGGTCCTTGTTTGCCTGCCTTGAATTATGCTACTATTCTTCTGACATGTGTTTCTTTTGTAAATACAATTAAGTTAAAACCCAGAGTTTGCCTAATCACTCCCATTTTGGAGTAGGCTTTCAGCCGTATTTTGGTGTACATGTTGTTACCTGACCTCAAGGCCAGAGTCCAGATTGCATTGTTTTCTAAGGTAAGTTGCATATATCCCTAGTGTACCTCAGTAGTAAACTAGACCCCCAAGATAATATTCATGTCAATACATATGTAGAGTTTACTGGTCACTTTTACCAGATACTTAAGTAATTGTAATAGCCACAATGCCCTCTCAACTTCTTGAATTCTTCTTTCTTCTTGGTTATGCTTGTCACTACAAACCCTTTGGATCCAAGTGCAAGAAATTTGAAGCAATTATGATGTCTAATAGCAAGAAACGAACCAGCATCCCATAACCACAAAGACGTCACATTACCAACCTGACCACGAGAAGGATAAAAGTCTAATGGCACTCATATATATATATATATATATATATATATATATATATATATATATATATATATATATATATATATATATATATATATATATATATATATATATATATACATAGAGTATATATATATCAGTCGAATTTAGATATCAACCACCACGGTAGTTGGTGGTTAGTAAAGCCCAGCAACTCGGAGTAAACAAATACCCCGACTTTGGCCCTCTACAACTCTGGAAATGTTCAACCGACTGGGATGAAACTCTGGCTTTAGAAGTTTCCCACTAAGGTCTCTAATCGTGCCACATTTCATCGAAATCAGTTAAGCCGTTCCAGAGATCCAGATATCGATCTTTGGCATTCAGGAGATGTGGTAGGGGGTGGATGGGTGAGGTTCCTTACATACCTGTGGAGCAATAACGTTAATAGACAAAGCCGTGGTACTTAGTTTTTCTGAAAGCTGTATTCTGGAGGGGTGCCTTTCAGGGTTTGTTTTTTGAAATAGTGAATTTTAAAGATACAGTGGGCCATTCAAATTACCCACCAAAATTCAGATTTCCTGATGCTCAGGTATGGACTGCTCACAACATTAGACATAATCTATCTATATACATAATACTATAACTCTGAAATGTTTGTTTGTTTCCACACTGGAGCACCTTCCCGCCTTTTATCTGAAAAGAGATAATTCAAGCAGTCACCAGGTCTATAGGAAAGAGAAACAGATGCACCAAAAAGGGTAGTATGGAGAGAAATTTAATTAGGGGCTAAGTTTCTCACGCCCTTCCTCAGTCAGGTATCAGTACGAAAATTACGTTATTTGGGTTGCAAGACAGCGCGGAGGTTTGGGTTTGCTTAGGAAGTGGTTTTGAACTCAACAGCTCCCCCACAAAGTTGACAATTGCTCCTTGAATTGGGTGGAAATGTCAACAATTAAGTGAAATCAACTGAACAAACTGGTAACTCTCTACTCCCCTTTTGTGGTAACCTTACATTTTGGAAAAATAATTAATTCTGCAAGTAAATCAAAAGCAAAGTACATCTCACTGATTTTTAAATTGGACGTTACATAGTTGATGTTACGCTAGAAGTTAAATTCACATATCTCTCATGTTATTACGTTAAAGCAGCATCATAGCAAATACAAAATTAAAAGGTCTATGAATTAATATTTCAAGAATTTAGGTAACGATGCGGGGAACAATAACAAGACCAGTACAGCATTAAAACCTCAGGTTAGACATGCACTTAATTAATACGGTTACTTTGATGTCCAAAGTCATGCTGTTAGGGTTCCTTAAGGAGGCATTACAACGAAGTATTTGTGGGCTTAGATTAGGTGATGCCACTTGTATGCGTTGGCACGGTGCCAGATGTGGCACTAACAACACAGGTGCCTTGCAGCACGAAGTTGAGTACAATGAAGGACAATCAAGTATGTAAAGTACATGGGCTTTGAGAGTCACAAGTAAAAAAATGACAGATGCAAGGGTAAGTAAAAGTTATTATTAATATACTAGAATTACATTTACTAGCCTATTAAAGCTGGCTAGGTTCATTCTCTAGCCCCATAGGGCATTAAAAGGGCAGCCAGAGGGCGTGACCCCTCTAGCAGGAGCATCTGCCAATGGTGATGGTAATGGCACTGTACCAGGAGTGGCACTCATGCAGTTAGACCGAATGGCTCTGTTATATTTTCAATTTAAAAGTTATCATGCCTTTGTAGGCATTAAATAGGAAGTCAAAGGACTTGCAGTAAAAAAAAAATCTGGCAATTGCACCCTGCATTGCCAGAGTGGGAAGCAAATTAAGATTAGGATCCATTTATAGGCTTATACAAAGGGTTCATGAAGGGGCAGGATTGCCACGAAAATACTAAATTAGAAGACTGGAAAGAGAAAGAGAAATGATCAGAGTGGTAAAGGTGAAGCACTGTGCCAGAGGGCACTATTGAGAGGAGAGCTCAGCGGCTCTTATGTGGCTACCTGGATTTATCTGTGCCAGTGACCTTTCTTCGGTGAACCTCCTTGGTAGGGGAATCAGTGGCACCGAGTCCGAGGGAGACATAGAAGTGCCACCTGTTCCGGTTTCTTTGATAGCCGAAGTAGGGGCATTCATTACAAGTTCAACTACTAGTCGTCACAGTTCCTTGAATTAATTGGCCAGTTGCGATATGGCAGACTCTTTATTCATGGGTTTGTCTGCGGAGGACTGGGAAGGAGAGGAAGAGGTTGTGGTGGGCATGAGAGGCTTGCAGGTCACCAAGACCAGCTCAGGCACGGGTTGCGAGGCTGCACCGTCGGGTGAGCTTCCGCTGCGGTCAGAGGAATCTGGAGGGGACGCAAGTATATCGTGGATTGGCTCTTGCACCGGCACTGGTAGCAGTGCCAAACCAGAGGGGGAGAGGTGACCCAGGCTGGGATCCCTTGGAGGAAGATTCAGGGTGTGCCTTGGCACTGGCACTGGGGCAGGACCTGGCACTGGAGTGTGATTTGTCAGAGGCTCGACAGTCGGAGCCTGGCACTGCTCAGGGCACTCAAGTGGCACTGGCAGTGGGTTTACGGCAGGTCCATGAGGACTCTTGGTTTTTTATTTAGTTGTGGAGGGGTTAGGACCCCTGGATTTTTGTAACTTAGAATGGGATTGAAAGTCCTGTCCCAGGAGGAGGTCATAGCCTCCAGGAGGGTAAGTAGCTACTGCAAGAGTGCAGATTTTTGATCTTTGAGGTCTTGTGACCCTTAGCTTGACGGTGGGGAGAATCATCTTCATTTGATTGATACCCTCCATTGTAATGAGTTTACGTCTGTCAATGGCGGCCCCATAGGGGACCTTATCTTCTCTTATGAGGGAGATTTGTGTGCCAGTGTCATTGAATGATGTGATCTGGCAGGCAGGGTAGCTACCTCTGGGAGGTGCCACAGCTATAGGACCTTCAGCTGGAGAGTCTAAGGTTTTAGGATTTGTAACTGTCTAAGCAATGGCAGGTGGTTTTGTTTTACTAGGGCATTTTGTCCATAGAGCAGAGTGTCATTGAACCTGACAAGCAGTGCAATAATTGTTGCTGTAATCTCGGCATGACACTGTCCCATTGGAAGGGACAGGCCCTTTGTTGTTCATTCCAGAGCCAGACGTGGCTCGGTTTGGCGTGATCTCATTGGGGGACTTAGCAGGAGTGTCTGGCTGATTCTCAGCCTTCAAGCGGCACTGTTCTGTGGAGTGCCTAGATTTTTTACGATAGCCGCACATGGGCTTCTTGTGAGGGTGCCCATTCTTGGGCGGAGGCTGACTGGAGGTGGGGGAAGAGGGCCAAATCTTATGGCCCCAGGAACTGGCTGTAGGATGGTGAGTGTCCCCAGCTGTCTGCCAAATGGCAGCACTCATCTAGCGTCGGAGGGTTCTTATCGCAGAGTTAAGTAGCGAGGGCCGGAGGGGCATAGTGTAGGAAGTTCTCAAGCTGAAAGGTTTCTATTATTTCCTCCACAGAGGTAGCGTTGCGGGATTCTTGCCGCCACTTGAGAGCTTGGGACTTATGGCATGCCCATTCGGCCCATGTTTGACCTACCTCCTTTGGGTGTCCTCTCCAACGTTGTCTCCATCTTTTGGGGGTGAGCTCATAGGCCTTAATTATGGCCTTCTGAATCTCCACAAGATTTCCACGGTCGGGTAAAGGGACGGAGCGGAACACCGTTTGGCCCCTTCCCTCCAATTGTTTTGACAGGAGCATAGAGATTTCTGTGGGCTGGGTCTTGAAATTCCCGACGACCTATTCCACTTTGGTTGAGCCAGGCCTCGGGCTTTGGATCATTCCATTTTGGCATCATGAAGATGGCGGCAGTGATAGAGGACAGTGGAGGTGTGGCTGCGGGGCTGCGGACTCCTTGGGCGGCCATGGAGAGTTCATGGGCACGATCTTTCTCATCATTAGCCAGCCTGTCTTGCTTGTCTCGCTCTTTCTTAGCTAGTTCTTGCCTTTCTCGCTCTTCCTTGGCTTCTCTTCCTTGTCTTTCTTGCTCTTCCTTGGCTTCTCTTTCTTGCCTTTCTCGTGCTTCCTTAGGTTCTCTTTCTTTCTTTTCTCGCGCTTCCTTGGCTTCTCTTTCTTTCTCCTTTTTGTCGACCCAATTTAACAGTTCTTGGCCCTGGAGCCCCATGGTTTTTCCGGCAGTGACTAGAGCTGTGATTTAGTCTGAGTAAGAAGCCATATTGCCAAGGCATCAAGGGAAGTTTTCCTATTACAGGGGGCAGGCTATATTATCCCAACTAAGTGTAATTCGCAGGTTCGAAGGATGGTCTTTTAAATGGAAGTAACTAGCAGCTTGAAGAGCATAATGGGTTTTTAGCTGAACGTAATTTATATGTTGTTCAAAGAACGGCTCTTAAATGGAAGTAACTGGTAGCTCGAAGAGCATAATGGGTTCTTAGGTGAATGTAATTGATAACTTGTTTGAAGAACAGGCTCTTAAATGAAAGTAACTAGTACCTTGAAGAGCATAGTGGTTCTTAGGTAAACATGCTTAACAAATTGTTCGAAGAACTGGTTCTTAAATGACGGTAACTAGTAGCTTGAAGAGCGTAATGGGTTCTTAGGTGAACGCAATTTATATACTGTTCGAAGAACGGCTCTTAAATGAAAGTAACTAGTACCTTGAAGAGAGTAATGAGTTCTTAGGTGAACGTAATTAATCGATTGTTTGAAGAACGGGCTCTGAAATGAAAGTAACTAGTAGCTTGAAGAGCGCAATGGGTTCTTAGGTGAACGCAATTTATATACTGTTCGAAGAACGGCTCTTATATGAAAGTAACTAGTACCTTGAAGAGAGTAATGAGTTCTTAGGTGAACGTTATTAATCGATTGTTCGAAGAACGGGCTCTCAAATGAAAGTAACTAGTAGCTTGAAGAGCATAATGGGTTCTTAGGTGAAAGTAATTTATCTACTATTCGAAGAACGGCTCTTAAATGAAGGTAACTTGTAGCTTGAAGACCATGACGATTCTTAGATGAACGAATCTAGGTCGTGTGCAGAACGTAAGGTTATCAAAGGCACGAATTTTGGGGAGTCCTTAGAACGTAAAGTGAACGATTCTAGCGGGTTCTGGAACGTACGGTTCTTTTATTGGACGAATTTCGCGTTACGTAGAATGTGGGCGTTCGTAATTGAACGAATTTAAGGGGTTCTTAGAACTCAAAAAAGTAATATCTCTGCGAAAGATCAAAGCCAATTACAAACAATAGAAATCATTTTTGACTTTTACTCTATTTGCAGAATTAATATGCTGCGAACACCAGTCAGAATTTTACTTTCTAAGAAAAGGATATTAAGCAGCATTTAATGAGTATAAAACAAAGTAAGATAATTGCCTAATTGGTGAGGGTTCGTAAGGGAACGACCCCAACGTGTTCTAGGACGTAAATGAGCGACTTCAAGGGGTTCTCAGAATGCAAAGGTTCGGAAGTGAACGACTCTGGCGTGCTCCAGAACGTAAATAAGGTTCGTAAGTGAACGACTCTGGCATGTCCTAGAACGTTAATGAACGAATTTAAGATGCTCTGAGAACGTAAGTAAGGTTCGTAAGTGAACGCCCCTGGCGTGTTCTTGGACAAAAGGGGAAAATTCTCAGGGGAATTATAGACAGAACGTGGGCGTTCGTAATTGAACGAATTTACCGATCGAGGCTACGGCCTACCCCAACGCCAAATCAAAGTCCTTCGAAAAGAAGGCATCGTGCTTACCCCATATAAAAATGGGAAAAAGCACGTTAAAACGAAGAAGATTATGCTGAGAAACACCTATGGTTGGAGCAGATGAGCGTAAGCTGTGAAACAAATTTCGGTAACACACGTCCTTACTTGGCAAAAGAACTGAGCCGGCCGCAGTAGGAAGGTAACCAAATGCAAATATGACGCTGTTATAAATTTCAGCGCCGAGGCGAAGTAAATAAATCCTCCCTGATATGAGGAATACAAATTGCTTACAACTAACATGCACGGGTTGAATATTTTCCTTATGGTCAAGTCCATAATGTGTTTACCCTATTTATGAAAGTTGCCTGACTAGCACGTGCCTAAATAGAACGGTTTTTGACGCAATGGTTGCGCTCGCGTGGTATTTAACAAAGGGGTGGGGGGCGGACAGCTGGGTGAAGCACGTGCTGTTCGTTGTGAGCGAAATCTCGCGCGAAAAGTTCTGAAAAAGATGAATGGTGCTGGGACGGGTTTTCCCAGCTTGACTCGGGATTTATGAATGCGCAGATATTCGCTCTATTACTCATTGTTAGAATGGTGGTCAAAAGTAATGAGTTCGGGGTTGACAAATGAAATAATTTTTTCTTGGACGTAACAAAATAACAAAATAATTATTTAAAATTTTAATGAGGATTTTTAAGAACCCTAGCGCTTTTGCTACAATGAGCGAGCGAGAGAGAGAGAAAGAGAGAGAGAGAGAGAGATTTACTCCAGCGGAGCAAAAAATTTCTATATAGGCCATAATTCGCGGCCGTATTTTACCAAGTACCTAGCTAATTTTTGGACGACAAATTGTCCAGAGCACACGGAGGAAGTAAGCGCTCTATTCCCTTTCTTTATCACTTATACAGTATTCGCACTTCACTGCTTAGCTAATCCTAGCTTTAGTCGCAATTCTTGTGTTTTGGAAGATACGCTCTCTCTTTGCTATGAAAAATCTTGTTAGCATGCACGGGGTCTATTGTTTCCTAACAATGCACACAGTCACGGTTTTATTCGCACCTATGATAAGCTAAAAAATAATAACATCGTACTTAGCTGTGGGAACATGCTTGCTTTCGCTTATTTTAGGATTTACGTTACCAGATTCGTTTCTAATCTCGTATCCAGCTTTAGCGAAAACTACTGTCTGCAATCTACGATTCCAGGCATCAGTCTCCACCTTTAGCTTCTTACCTGGCCCACTTACTGCATTCCTTGTTCAGGGGTTCAATCTGGGGTCTTCAATCTGGGGTCTAACTCGTGAACAGGCGGCCTTACTAATACACCATGAGATTCTGACGGCAATTTCTTGGTCAGTTAGGAAACTAAATAGAAAAACAAAACTAAATGGAAAAACAGTTGGGCTGAAGCCCGTACTTCAACAAGGGGCTTTTGCAGATAAACACTTAGGTTTGCTTTAAATGGAATATATTTACAATTAAACACGTCAATCAGAAGACTGGGGAATGATAAGCAGATACAACAGGGGACTGCCACGTGGTTAGTTATTCTAGTACTGTTCCAAATACTGAAGAGACTATGATTAATCCTCTTGAAAGGGATACTGAAGAATTGATTGCAGTGGCCTTTTCACTGCAAGAAACACAAGACAAGTCGATGTTTCCACAGCTGATGTACCGTCTACATTTTGATAATGCCAGTGGTTACACAAGGATAATTGTAAGGATCTCGGGCGAATCGAGGGTTGCACAGAGGGTGCCAAGATAACTTGATTCTGGTACCATATACTTGCATTAAAATTCACACTGAGCTAAACGAGTCAGGTCTTTGTGATAACTCGCACTTCAGAAAATAAAATGAGAGTGCAATGACAGATTATAGATACGTGACTGTTGAAAGAACCTCGGATCAGGACGTTACCTTATAACGGAATGAAGAGAGGACCTCATCGAATTCACCAGGTCTGGAGGGATGAGTTTAATGGGAATGCATAGGTAATGTGACTGGGTGGTCGAAAGGTGACCATGTGGAGGGGTCAGCTCAATACGGAGCATGCCAGGGGATGTGTGTCAGTTTGCTACCGGGAGGTTTCTGAGGCTGATGACCGCTGTTTCTCGCCTTATATGACCTCGGGGGTTATTTTCGTGCTCCTTCCAGAGGTCACTGGGATCGTAGGATGGCAGTTCAGTCACCTCGTTTTCTATGTTGGCATCTTCAAAATCCTGGTGACTTCTGGCAACCCATGTTTGCCAGTTTTTATGGGGGACTCAACCTTTCTGGTGGATTTTCAGCAGGCTTCGTCTCAATTCGCCTTTTATCTGAAAAGAGGTAATTCAAGCAGTCACCAAGTCTTTAGGAAAGATAAACAGATGCACCAAAAAGGGGAGCATGGAGAGAAATTTACGTAGGGGCTGAGTTTCTCACGCCCTTCCTCAGTTAGATATCAGTACGAAAATTACGTTATTTGGGTTGTAAGGCAGTTTGGAGGTTTGGGTTTGCTTAGGAAGTGGTTTCACACTTAACAATATATATATAAATTGTATAATTATGCAGCAAACGAGCTGAGCTGACCATTATCACTGAGAAGCCACCTAGGTCTATCTAAAAGCTAAACAACCCCATTCCTTTGTTACCACATTTTTCTCGATCTAGGGTATTGCCATTGAAAAAAAGGACTGAACTCACAGGCAAAAAAAAGTGATGAAATCACAAAAAGAGTAGAAAAGCCCAGCCACAAGAAACAGATATGGAGGTCAGAGGATACAAAGGAAGGGGTAGGGCATAGGGCTTTACTCTGCAACCTGATAAATTATGATGAAAGCGACACGTAGAAGCAGGAGTCTTCTCAATCAGTATAGAAAGCAAGGGCCATTATAATACGCATACTGAAAAGGCTTTGGCTTGGATGAACCACTGCTGATGATGTGAAAATTATGCACAAGCGCCTGATTCCAGTACCACCCAACACTGACCCAGCCCAGGTTTTTGTTGAACATTACTCTAGGCTCTGCAACAACAACAACAACAACAACAACAACTGGGATGAGATCACTGTATTATTCTCTACGACGAAGAAGAAAAAAGAAGAAAAAAAAATTGTTACCCACAAAGAAGAGTTGTGTTTATATGATCGTGTGCTTCTGAGTGGATACATTTGCTATGTCTTCAAATTGTATTGCTTGAGGAAGTGCCAGCACCTATCCCTTCAGGATGGTTAGTATTGTGCATGTTATAATGGCACTCACTTTCTATACTGATTGAGAAAAGACTCCTACTTCTGCTTTTTGCTTTCATCATAATTTATCAGGTTATGGAGTAAAGCCCTATGCCTTACCACTTCCTTTGTATCTGCAGTCCTCCATACCTGCTTCTTGTGGCTGGGCTTTACCACCCCTTTTGTGATTTCATAACTTTTTTGCCTGCAATTTTTATTAGAACTGGAATAGACCCATCCTCACCACCATAGCCTACTGGGCAATCGTTTTTATGGCTTCTTAGGCTGAAATACTCAAAAAGAATCTACTGGTCACTTTCACCAGATGCATATGTGATCATAATAGCCACAATGCCCTCTTAACTTGATCCAAAGGCTTTGTGGTAACACGCATACCCAAAAAGCATGAAGAATTTTAGTAGCTAAGAGGGCATTGTGGCCATTACAATTAATATATATATATATATATATATATATATATATATATATATATATATATATATATGTATGTATGTATATATATATATATATATATATATATATATATATATATATATATATATATATATATATATATATATATATATATATATATATATATATATATATATATATATATATATATATATATATATATATATATATATATATATATATATATATATATATATATATATATATATATATATATATATATATATATATATATTATAAGGTGCTATAATATATAAAATCATTCTACAAGTGTAATATGTGTCTCTGTGAAATTTTTTATGCTTTGCTTGCAGATTCGTCATTTGTTGTGATGATGTGATTTTAAAATGTCTTTTTCTTACAGATAAATTGCGTATCATGTAATCTTAAAATGTCTTGAGATGTTTTTTCCATTTGTTTAATGTATGGTGCAGTATACAAAATTGTATACTGGGTGTTATTGACTCGAATTCTTAGCCGTGTAGAGAGAGAGGGTAAGATTCTTATCACTTAGTACATCCTGTATTGACATAAGTGTTTGGACGAAGTTGTGTTTGGAGAAAGGCAGAGTCCTCTTGTCTTATCTGATGAGTTGACAGCTATCAGCAAATTGCCTGTTACGCATTTGTTCTGTGTGCCTATTCTGAATTTATTATCTTAGCCTATGTCTATTATGTTTTCATAATCAGAGAACGAGAGAATGAGTAAGTGAGAGAGTGAAGTTGATATATTGACAGCCGACCAATCATTGATAAGAACTCTGGCATATTTCCTTCTGAGCCTTAGAGTTCCCTGTATGTATACCATACATGTATACCTATATGTATGATGTATGTACACTTTATGTATCATGTATTATGGGAGGGCTTGAAGATAAAAGAGGAGTGCTGAATGAGAAACAGGCAGTCAGGAAAAGGGGTTCCTGGGATAAGCTTCTGTCTCTCTCTCTCTCTCAAATACTGTTATACTGGTTGCTTTCCTGTTTGTAAAAGTTTTGTTAAACTCACCCAAGAAGTGTATTCATTTTGTAAGAGTGATCTAAGATTTTTTATATTCTGCAAGCATTGTGAAAATGTATTTTGCTATTTTCTGTTCAAGAAGGTAGGGTTCTTACTTGATATGTTTTGTGCTGTTATTGTGATAGAGAATTATTATTATTTTGATAAGAGGTGGATAATATCTCTTATTGTGAGTTCTAATGTGTCTTGCTGCTAATTATATATCATTGTGTATGTCATTATGACTTGGCAATGTTGTCTTTGAGAAAGTCTTAGAAAGACGTGAGTTTAACCTTTTTTAAAAGCGAAGGTAATCTTTTGAAAGATTGATTTAATCTTTAAACATATTTTTGTCTTAGTGAAATGGCTGTTGGTATATTTCCATTTTTGCATATTTCATTCTTACATGCCTGTGTTATCAGATTACTCTAATTTTATAATTAGTGTTTTACAAAGTTTTGTGCTGGTTATTACTTAGCATTTTGTTAGTGTATACTTATTATTGAGATTTCAGAGAATATTTATATAGATTCCAGACAGTAATATTTTGGTGAACACTTGTGTTAAGTTTAGTTAATCAGGTATATGTTTAAAACTTGAGTGATAGTTAATGGTTTGAATCTTACTTAATCAAATTGCTTTCTTAATAAATTAAAGTTTTGTGAATTAAACGTGATTAAGAAATACTTAAATCTTACACTGTTGTTGGATAACAGTAAATCTTTTTGAGATTGTGAACTTTGCATATAACTTTTGAACTTAGAAATAAATTTGTCTGTTTAAAGTTTTAAAAGTACAGCGTTTCATTTTGTCCACCAGTAACTAGAGAAATTACTGAATGTATATACAAGGTAAGTGATATATCTGTTTGTTCACCTGAGACATATCTAGGTGAAATAGAACCCGGGAAACAGTTATAGTGTTTGTTGAAGTGATGCCCATTTTCCACTAGTCTGTTTATAGCTTGTTAGTTGTCACCTCACCCATAACTTGATAAAGATACATTGATTTTCTCAAGTGATAAGTAAGTTTTATGGGATCACTGTACCTTTAGAGTATTCAGTCTTAATTTTTTTTGTTATGAGGTTTCAAATATCTTGTCGAAGTGAGGTAACTTTTGGTATTATTATTTGTGCAATAACCAGGTGCTTGATCACTTCGTGACAATATATATATATATATATATATATATATATATATATATATATATATATATATATATATATATATATATATATATATATATATATATATATATATATATATATATATATATGCATGCCTCTTGATGAATGGAAGGAAATAAATTTTGTAAAATAGAAGTAGTAAGAGATTTCCAGAGCTCTTATACTGTAGGTCATTAAGACTCAAGAGTCTGGAACCCATATTATGCAGTAAAATCATTTTCTTTTTAACTAAAACATAAGATTCATTGCATATACATTTCTACATGAGAGTGTATGCATATAATCAATGTGCATGAATGCAGGTAGTGATGACGTCTTCCATTAAGTGTTATAACTAATAGGTAAGCATAACCATAAACATCGTAGGGTGGGTACTAAAGTGGTATAAAGGTAGCTCTTAGGCGTTATAAAGAGATTTATCATACAAATGTATCTATGGATGTGGTTGCTGTGAGTCACCTTTGTACAAAAGAAGCCACTGATGTTATTGCTGATAAGTACCCTTGATCATATTTAGGTACGATGCACAAGTAAGTTACCATAAAGGTAACATTACCGTGCTCAAAGGACACCTGTCAGATCAGTTATGTATAGACTATAGAGTTGTTTTAGATTAGTCCTAAAACCATGTCACTTTCAGTATCAGTCCATTACCCGGACGGTGCTAAATCCTACTACGTTCCCCGCCTTTTTTTGTTCTATATATTACACAATACATTTTAGAGGTGTCCATACCTTTTATATGCAATAAAATAAAAGCTGTAAATCAGATATACATTAAAAATAGCATATTGTGATGGTCATTTTCAGTCTGCTGTATAAAAGAAAAGGTATGAATAGTAGTGGCACCTGCGTTAAACCACCTTACGATAGATACGATAGTATAGAGGTCTCTTTATCTTGGTAACAGAAATGCGTTGGATAGTCTTAGCTTACGTTTGATCAATGAAGTATTCTGACTCGAGCGTCAATAGAAAAGTAAATAATGGCGTTAGCAAACTCATCCTTACAGAAGAGAAACACACAGTTGCTTCAAATTACAGATGGCTGGGCTCACATGATGGTCACTAGCGGATCTAGAAAAATTTCGTGGGGACGGCCACCAATTTTCATATTATACATGCACACGCACACACACAGACACACACACGCATATATATATATACATATATATATATATATATATATATACAGTATATATATATATATATATATATATATATATATATATATATATATATATATTATCATTAAGATTGTTATTATTTTTTCTCAAAATTTTATTATTTCTATAAAAGATTTTTTCCCATTTTTATATTTCTCATTATGTTATTATTATCTAAATCTTCAATATTATTATTTTGTTATTATTTTTCATGGGGGGGGCACGTGGCCAGGTCCCCACCAACCCAACCCCTGGGTCCGCTAGTGATGATGGTATATGGGTACCTTTTCCCGGTGCTTTTAGCGTCTGCTGCAAAACATTGTTCCAAGGAGCCAACATTGATCGATGAATGTGGGCAACTTTTATTCGTCAACCATATTTAAAGAGAAAAAAAAATGACGTTAAATTTAGCGGCAAGATGCTAAGATACATGGGAAAAGTGCTGGGAAAATATTAAAGTTAAGTTAAAGCGCTCCTGGGCCTCCGTAGGCTCATACGGCAGGCGACGATCTCCTGCTTCTTATGCCGACAGCTAGTAGGGGACAGGTCCCCCACCAGCTGTCGGCCTAAGAAGCAGGAGATCGTCGCCTGCCTATGACACGTGGCCAGTGTGTCGCTAGGCATTGGAATAACCTAAAATTCACACGGAAATGGATGTAGGATTCGTCAAAACTTTTGGGCACGAAAGTCTACGATTCGATTAATATTGATGGGAATGCGATCCCAATAGGCAATTTGCAGATGAAGAGGAAGCTATGTCTTCTCCTTCAGCTATCAGCATCTACTGTTATAACAACAATCAATAGGAAATACAACTGAGACCACCTTCGTTAAACTTCATGCTTCTCCAAGTTGCCAGTGAGATGTAAAACAAGAAAACATTTTGTTAGGCTTCATCTATTAGGACAGTCAAGCGAGTGGTCTACTCACTAACACACTCATACGAAAGCTCTATATAATTAGTGACTTTTCTCTGTCAAAAATCCCAGACGAGAAATACTGCCCTGTTAATTGATAAAGATCGTGTTGTTTAAAGGTAGATATAATCAATCTCGCGCCAGAATCCATCCCAAGTGAGTCATTATATAGAGGTCTTATTCGTTTGTTCTTCTTTGAAATTTTTACTTTTCTAACACCTCTTTTGATCGGAAGGTTGAAATGTTATTCACATGAAGAGAATTTTTCACTGAAGAATTATTTTCCGTGTTTTCAGTACACTTCGATGCCTTAACTGACTCTTGCTTGGGCATGTAAGGAGCCATCTGTGCACGCCTCAGAAATTATACTCAAATGAAACAGAATAAAATTTGTTAATTTGATTAACCTGAAAGCCTGTGGCTCATCTAAGTTTACCTGAAGTAACTTGAGTGCTATTAGTCATCGCAATTTACTAAAACTGATCGTCATGGAATCCCCCAAATTTTACCTCAACTAACCTGAGTGTCAGTGACTTCTCAAAATTTATTTGGACTAAAATTCACCAGTTCCCCAACATTTACTTTGATGAACCTGAGTCTCATTAAATCATCGAAATTTGGTTAAACTAAAAATCGCTTACTCCTTAAGTGAACTTAAAACTAACCTGGGACTCACTGGTTCCTTTAAGTCGACTTTATTAACTCGAGACTCACTGGCTCCTCGAAGTAACTTAAACTAACCTGAGGCTTACTGGCTTTTCGAAGTTGATTTCAGTAACCTGACACTCAATGATTTCTCGAAGTTAACTTAAACTAACCTAAGACACACTGGCTCCTTGAAGTTGACTTAAACTAACCTAAGACTCACTGGCTCCTCGAAGTTAACTTAAACTAAGACTCACTGGCTCCTCTAAGGAACTTAAACTAACTGGAGACTCACTGGCTTCTCGAAGTTGATTTTATTAATAACTTGAGACTCACTGGCTCCTCGAAGTTAACTTAAACTAACTGGAGACTCACTGGCTCATTGAAGTTAACTTAAACTAACCTAAGACTCACTGGCTCCTTGAAGTTAACTTAAACTAACCTAAGACTCACTGGCTCCTCGAAGTTAACTTAAACTAACCTAAGACTCACTGGCTCCTTGAAGTTGACTTAACAGTCGCTAGTTCCTCGAAATTAACTGAGACTAACCTGTGACTCACTGGTTCCTTGAAGCTGACTTCACCAACCTGAGACTCACTGGCTCCTCGAATCTGATTTCACTAGCCTGGGAGTTACTGGCTCCTCGAAGAACAGAACAAATTTCCCCACAGCGCCCTGCTGGCTACTGAAATTTGTCTCTCAACCACAACACCGACAAAAGACCCTTCTCTACAGATGCTGAATATGTAATTCAGAGGTAATCAAGCCACACGCCTAACCTTAAGCCTTAACCATATGGCAGGTGTGCTGACGGTTGCGAGTGGTAGTGGAGAGTAAATGTTGACATCAAATAATTAACGATTTCCCTCCTCCAGTAGACAAAGCGAATGATATGCTGTGGTAACACGTGCGAGATACCCACGGGTGCATTAAGATAAAAGTCAGTATTGTGAAGGATCGATGTGGGATAAGAAATGGCAATTGTTGTTAACTGCTGAACGCTCGTTAGCAGTTTTCCTGAATGTGGGGGGGGGGCACATTGTATTTCGTTCATAAGCTGAATTGAGCCTCTATGGTTTTCCCTGCATCTGTTTTAACACATAGACACACACACGCATACTCACACACACACACACGCACACACCCATATATATGTGTGTGTGCGCGCGTGCACGTTTGCATGTGTGTTATGCATGTAGAATGTCCTTTATGTTATGCACCATTTTTCAGGAAGTCGATAGGCTCATCGTCTTTAGTTAAATCCCGTTTTTTTTTTTATATTTTAGCTTCATTTTTTATGTCAGATTACACATTTTCTTTCACGGGAAAAATAAGTATCTTTTAAAGGCCCCAAGTTGAAGATTTAGATTTTGACGACGAAACATTGAAAATTGCATGAGGTAGCTTATTATATTTTCTAAAGCAGATGACTTCTCCACTTCTTCATGCCTTTCTGCGTCCACATTTTTCATTTTTGCACAAGGATTTATCATCCGGACTTTCTGAAAGTGCCTAAAAGCTCTTTTGTGGTCAGCGGACTGCATTTGTGAATCTTGGGTAAGCAGAGCTAAACATTTTTCCCTTGTTGGTATTACAAAGATTTATATACGATTTTACATGAAAGAGGAAATCGCCGAGGAAAGAAAGAATAGAGATGTGGGGAAGATAAAAAATATGAATAAATGCAAAAATAGACGAACAAATAAGTAAATAATAGCTTATTTCGACGTACCTTTAATTAGGAAACTCCAGCCCGCCGTCTGTGGAAGATTATGTATTGTAGCCACGCAACCTCACCTTGACAACACGTGGATACAAGGAATTATCTGATTATACAGCTCTCTCTCTCTCTCTCTTTTTCTCTCTCTGTATATATATATATATATATATATATATATATATATATAATTATATATATATATATATATATATATATATATATATATATATATATATATATATATATATATATATATTGTGTGTGTGTGTGTGTGTGTGTGTGTGTGTGTGTGTGTGTATAACTGAATCACGAAAATATGGAACATGATGAATATATAAATAAAGATAAAATGTAAGATAAAGATAAAACTGACTACATATCACGTATGCAAGCCCTACTGAATGGTGATACGACTTAAAAAACTAACAAAAAATCCCCTTGATCAAGTCATAAAAAATTTCAATGGCACAGTGAAAAATATCCTTAAAGATAAAAAAAGAACTAATAGGTCAGTTGTCAGTAAATTTCCCTCGTTACCTTACTTATAAGGATTAGTAAAAACGCACAAAGAAAATAATCCTATGCGGCCTATTATCAGTACTGTTGGCTCAATATCATATAAACTTTCAAAATATATTACCAAGCTCTTGTCCCCGTTACTTGGAACTATCTCCGATTCTCACTTGTATAATTGTCTAGACTTAGTTGATAAACAAAATCACTTTTTGCCCCACTGATAGATTCGTTAGTTTTGATGTTTGTTCTCTTTTTACTAAAGTCCCTATAGATTCTATTTTAGAGTATCTTAGTAATGAACTAATCCATCATGAATTACTTCTACCTGTAAGTCATATTATTTCACTCACTAGGTTGTGCATTTGTGATTTGAATAACCAGGTACCATCCATTAAGTTTACTTTAGAATTAGAAAAAGACAATTGCCTCCCTTTCTTAGATGTTTTAATACATAGAGAACCATTTCAATACAAATTCAGTAATTAAAGGAAATCAATCAACAACCTAACTTATGTCCATTTTTACTCAGGCCATCACCTTAACATCAAAATATCAATTTTTTCTTCTATGTTTTTACGAGCTTTATGTTATCCTTCACATATACTAGATATTTGTTATAATAAAGCCCACAAATAGTTTTATAGTGAAAGTAACATGGATAAAGAAACCCCTAAGAACATTCTTAGCTTGCTTTATTTTAGTGGTTTTGAAAACATAAAATCATTGTTAAAATCTTTTAATGTCAACCTCGTTTTTTCCAATAATAACACACTAAAAGGAATGTTAATAAAAAATAGCCCTTAAGAAAACAACATAATATATAAGATTTCATGTTTGGACTGCCCCTACTTTATATTGGCCAGTCTAGCAAATATTTAGATGAACGTATTAAGCAACATAAGTATTCAGTCAAAACTGGACAAACATCCAATGCTACATTCATTCATTTAAGTGAAAACTCTCACAGGATAAATTGGGCTGAAAGTTCAGTGATTGCCAGATCGAAAGATTTCTCTTCATGAAAACTTTTAGAGTCCGCTATAATCCAGCTTGCTTCCAACTGTAATTTTAATCTTAGCCCTGGCATGTATTATTTGG
Source organism: Macrobrachium rosenbergii (assembly GCA_039081455.1). Classification (NCBI taxonomy): domain Eukaryota; kingdom Metazoa; phylum Arthropoda; class Malacostraca; order Decapoda; family Palaemonidae; genus Macrobrachium; species Macrobrachium rosenbergii. The sequence continues at coordinate 22,638,834 of JANJGK010000029.1, forward strand.
ACCCTTGCATTAGAAGAATGTTCAGGAATGACCTAAAAGATATAACCACTGACTTAATTACAAATTAGTTACATTATATATATTTTCTATGTATTCGTATGATTAATATAATTTTTTATTTGTAGAAATTTTCATCTTGCAAAAATTGTTATTGTTTACAAAAAAGAGAATTATTTTGTACTAATAATTTTTGGTGGTCAGTCACCCCTTGTATAATCTTTTAATTGTCCTGTCCCTGCTTCTGAATGGTTGATCCTAATCCTTTGTAAGACCTCTTAGATATTTAACCCTGTTTTGGCAGTTCTACTAATTCTTCAATTGTGTTGGATTCCAGGTAAATATTTTTATTTGTAATCCCCATCTGTCATTTATATGATTTTTCTTTGTAAACTTACTTTTATATTTCTTCAGTCTGCTAAGTAAAGGACGACAGAGTCGAAAGGCCTCGCAGCACTCCAGTGTTCCCTTTTCCTTCGTGGATTTTATCTTTATATAAATATAAATTATATATATATACATATATATATATGTGTATACATATATATATATATATATATATATATATATATATATATATATATATATATATATATATATATATATATACAAATAACCAAATTCACCCACGCATCCCCTAAGGATATATTATGAAAACATTACCACTCCTCAGACTAACAACTATTCAAGAGGTTAATAATTGTATTCTTTTTCCGATACATCTGTCTATATCTGTAAAAGCTTTCTGTGTTGTCCTGAGTACAGAATCTATAGTACCACTGCTTGGTGAATAAGTTATAGTGGATGAAGATGTATTACTTAAAGCTTAAGTACATTATGAAATGTCTTGAAGATGGGTGCTTGCCGTCATCCAGTCCGGTACTAGCCTCTTTTGCCTTCGTCCTTAAAAAAATCATTCTGCAAAATTTAAGGTACCTTGGATTCAACCTCGAGATGGTACATAACGTCTCCGGGATCATGACATGCTCTCTCGTTTCTCCTTATTATCTCGTTTCTACCAATTTATCAAGAGATATTAACACAGAATATGATGATTTTGTTTCTCAGGGAGCAAAATATCTACTTATCTGTTACAGTCGCTTGCTTGTTTGGACGCGTTAAATCTTCTTGCAAGATTAACTGTGACACATAATCATAAAAAGTCAGGTAAAACTCTTACGTTCACCTCATACATTGTTGGAAAACGTTATTGTTCTCTTGAGTAAAACAAAAAAAATCTAAAAGAAATTTTAACTACTTTCTCAGACTTCCAACGTAATGTTAATGTCATGAGATTTATAAGTGAATAAATTTACTAAAAACAAATCTAAACAAAGCAATTCTTCATATGATGGTATTTATCGTAGCAATGCTTTTTAGTTTTCTGTAAAAGAAAACTATTGTGCGGGCGTTGTCTGTCCGTCTGCACTATTTCCATAGTTCCTCACTGGACGGGTCGATACCGTTCTCGGCTAGCACTGTGCTGGGCCCGCGTTCGATTCTCCGGCCGGCCAATGAAGAATTAGAGGAATTTATTTCTGGTGACAGAAATTCATTTCTCGGCATAATGTGGTTCGGATTCCACAATAAGCTGTAGGTCCCGTTGCTAGGTGACCAATTGGTTCTTAGCCACGTAAAATAATTCTGATCCTTCGGGCCAGCCCTCTCTAGGAGAGCTGTTAATCAGCTCAGTGGCCTGGTTAAACTAAGGTATACCTGCACTATTTCTGTCCGCCCTCAGATCTTAAAAACTACTGAGGCTAGAGGGCTGCAAATTGGTATGTTGATCATCCACATTCCAATCATCAAACATAGCAAATCGCAGCCCTCTAGCCTCAGTAGTTTTTAATTTATTTAAGGTTAAAGTTAGCCATAATCGCGCTTCTGGCAACGGACAGGTCACCACTGGGCCGTGGTTAAAGTTTCATACAGCATATACCGAAACCTCCAAAAGATAGATATATTTTAGGTGGCCTTGATTATACTCTGTAGCGGCTGTACAGAAAACTCTAATGCGCCGAAGTTTCTTCGGCGCATTTTTTACTTGTGTATATTCACATGACATGCTGGTATAAGTGTAGCTAGGATGGCTAACCGGTTAAAAGGAGGGCAACAGTTAATCTCCACCCAAATGGTGCTAATTTTCATTATCTTGAAGCGTTGCCAATATTTGCCTTAGGTTTTAATTACAGGCTTTGTTCTATAGCATTCGCTGTTTATTGTAAATTTCAACATATCATTTACATCTCTTTGAGTTTATCAGTTTCATGATTTCATTCAGTCTCATTGGTAAAAAATGCTTTACCTACCCTAGCAACTCCAGTGTGCGCGTATAAAGTCAGATATATTCATGAAATTTAAAAACCTACTGAATAATAGGTATATACTGATAAAAACTTACTGATGAAAATGTAAAACTTACTTTTCTGATAACTACTTGAATAGGTGATGCTCTGTTTATAAGAAGCGAGAGGTCACTGTAAGAAGGATAATTATCATTGCAAAATAATAATATAAATAATATGGAATAACTGTATAAGCGCATTATTGCATTTTTCTGATACAACATAAAATAAAAACGATTATCAGCTAATGCTCAAGAGACACTCTAAAAGCTAGTAACATACTTTCCAAATGTTTTCGTTTGTAGTCTAATTGAATGTGTGGTGGAATGTCTGTTATGACTTCCGCTCTGACTCACTGTCTTTCGGTGGAAGGTTCATCTCTCTGTAAGTCTGTTCGTGAAATGTCTGTGGCAGTCTGTGAAATGCCCGTTCACCCAAATGTCTGTCTGTGAAATGTCTGTGTCTGCCGGTAAACTGTCCGTCCCATTGAATAAGTGGTCATAAAATACTCATCTTATAATGCATCTACTAGCTCATAAAATGCCAGTCTACTAACATTTCTTTGGTTCGTAAAATGCCCGTCTAATTAAGTTTCTTTGGTTCGTAAAATGCCCGTCTAATTACGTTTCTTTGGTTCGTAAAATGCCCGTCTAATTACGTTTCTTTGGTTCGTAAAATGCCCGTCTAATTACGTTTCTTTGGTTCGTAAAATGCCCGTCTAATTACGTTTCTTTGGTTCGTAAAATGCCCGTCTAATTACGTTTCCTTGGTTCGTAAAATGCCCGCCTAATAACGTTTCTTTGGTTCGTAAAATGCCCGTCTAATTACGTTTCCTTGGTTCGTAAAATGCCCGTCTAATTACGTTTCCTTGGTTCGTAAAATGCCCGCCTAATAACGTTTCTTTGGTTCGTAAAATGCCCGCCTAATAACGTTTCTTTGGTCCGTAGAATGCCCGTAACGTTTCTTTGGTTCGTAGAATGCCCGTCTAATCACATTTCATTTGCCTCGTAAAATGCCCATCTAATAACGTTTCTGTCTGTTAGTAAAATGCCTGTGTAATAAGATTTCTTTTAGCTATTAAATTCCCGTCAAATGATATTTGTACATTTCTGCCGGTTAGTAAAATGCCTGTCTAGTAGATTTCTTTGGCTCATACAATGCCCGTTTCTACATTTCCGCCGGTTAGTAAAATGTCTGTCTAATAAGGTTTCTTTGGATCATAAAATGCCCGTTTAATAACATTTCTGTCGGATAATAAAATGCCTGTCTAATGATACTTCTGTCGGTTGGTAAAATGCCTGTCTAGTAAGATTTCTATTGGCTCGTAAAATGTCAGTCTAATCAGACTTCTTTTGGCTCGTGAAATTCCCGTCTAACAAGATTTTTATTGGCTCCAGAAATGCCGGATAAATTAAAAACTTTTGTCTATGGATAAAATACCAGTTTAATCCAGTTTCTGTCAGAGAAATCTGTCTGCCACGCGTCGAAGAACTTAAGCCTAAAAATCTCTTACAATGAAATACGGTAACACCTTCTACACCTTATTTCCCATCACCACCTCGTTGTGTGATGCATAACAATGCTCTCGAATAGCGTGAGAAGACGGAAGAAATATAGCAGATAGTAACGGGGATCAACGGCTAACGTTTATCATGCTTCGCCGGGGATCACGGAATCGTGACGCAAGACAGCTGTCAGGTGTGACGATTGACGTCAGGACTGCCATATCTGCTCGCGACAGTTGTCTATGGTGAGGCCTTGATTATTCTTGATTTTTCTTGATTTTTCTTTATTTTCATCTAGGATTCTCGTTCGTTATTAGCAGATATTTTCTTTAGATATCTTCTTGATTACTTATACTGTTCTGTCCTATATATATACCGCTATTGTATTAGTATTTTTTTTTACTTCTACTCTTATGTACATTATTTCTATTATATTCGTGTATATTGTCAGTCCGTAATATCCTTGTATCTCTTCTTGTTTACTCACGGCGCTATATATATATATATATATATATATATATATATATATATATATATATATATATATATATATATATATATATATATATATATATATATATATATATATATATATATATATATATATATATATATATATATATATTGCAATATCGATAACCCTTCTTCTTTTTTTATGACAATTATCGTTATTTAAGTTCTGCTATCTGAAGGTTCAGGAAATTTTGAAAATAATCTTTTTCACTATTCATTTTTCGAGTATATATATACATATATATA
>JANJGK010000029.1:22646581-22659081 GCA_039081455.1 Macrobrachium rosenbergii
GTCTCTGCTGGCTGAAATCGTGGCGTTAAGCCACTACTACACATGCACGGAAAAAATTTATCGATTTAGGTTTTCAATTTAGATTTTATTGAGGTAATAAATAATTATATTAATTATTATCATAAATTATGATAAAAATTCACGTAAACTGTGATCAGAAATTGATATTACAGGGGGTTTATTGTTGTAGGTTAATCATACTTCTGGCAGCACCAGAAAAAAAGGTGAAGGGTCAGGTGAAAAATGTGAATAAACCAAGAAAACTGAAGGAAAAGGTGACGTAAAAACGAAAATTTAATTTGTTTTGTCTGTGTTTGTATATATGTCTCGGCGTAAGGGTTTGATTTTGAGTGAAAAACCTTTCTGGGGTGACATAGAGGCCGTGTGCAAAATTTTGTCTGGGTCTGTCGAGCGGTTTGGATTTCTATAGACAACAAACTTATATACAAACATTCACTTATATATGTATATATATCTATATATATACAGTACACACACACACACACACATATATATATATATATATATATATATATATATATATATATATATATATATATATATATATATATACAGTATATATGTGTGTGTAATTATGCATTTACAATATATATATATATATATATATATATATATATATATATATATATATATATATATATATATATATATATATGTATATATATTATATATATATACAATATATATGTGTGTGTGTGTATGCATTTACAATATATATATATATATATATATATATATATATATATATATATATATATTATATATATATATATATATATATATATATATATATATATATAAATCAAATACAAATCTTCTGTAACTAGTAACATCATAATCATAATTTGATCCACATCTGCCACAACAGTACTAAAGACTAATATATCATAAGATTAGGCATTCGACATCGGTAGCGTTTTCTCAGTATATACGGTAAGCACCATACTTTTGTGCTGAGAAATTCGGTTACCGAGAGGATAGGAATGTATCCAGTCTATATTTGGGACTCTCTCTCTCTCTCTCTCTCTCTCCCTCTCTCTCTCTCTCTCTCTCTCTCTCTCTCTCTCTCTCTCTCTCCTCTCTCTCTCTCTCTCTCTCTCTCTCTCAAACACGGGTGTAGGTGAGCTCTCCATATAAGACATGCATTCGTGTTCTCTAATTGCTTCCTAAATGTCATTTTAAGTTGCGTGGTGTATGCAAACCCAAGGACCAAGTGCCATGACCAGTGGCCTCATCTCAAAATTCAGTGCCCTGTCATCTGTTTATTGGATGATAGAGCATGGGCCATTAATCTTAAAAATAAAAAAAAATTATCATTTTCTCGTAACAATAGTTCTTAATGAGATGCTTTCTCCTGAGCTTAGCCAATCTATAATAAATAATGAACGGACTTTAGTGTTTAAACTACGGGAAGAACATATTGTGCACGTGATCATCATTAATTCCACGAGAGTTGCAATTACGGAAGTAATCAGATTACCACCGGCGCGCTGTCTCCACTGTTCTGTAATTAAGAGATAGGAGGCTGATAGATCCGGTATTCACTGGAGAACTAATTCTCAAAGGAGGCAGAATGTTAATTGAAAGCTGGTATCGCAACACATAGGTAAGGTGATTATCCATTTTACGAATAATCTTCTGTACTAACCAAGCGTACATACCAATGCTCTATTGCGCGCCGTCAGGTTGATTATGGCCTTGTGAACTGGGATCATAAGGTTGCTTTTTAGTTTTCTATAAATGAAAACTATTGTGCCGGCTTTGTCTGTCCGTCCGCACTTTATCCTGCCCGCACCATTTCCTGTCCACACTTTTTCTGTCCGCCCTCAGATCCTAAAACTACTGAGGCTAGAGGGCTGCAAATTGGTATGTTGATCATCCACCCTCCAGTCGTCAAACATAGCAAATTGCAACCCTCTAGCTTCAGTAGTTTTTATTTTAAGGTTAAAGTTAGCCTTGATCGTGCTTCTGGCAACGATATAGGATAGGACACCACCGGGCCGTGGTTAAAGTTTCATGGACCGCGGCTCATACAACATTACACCAAGACCACCGAAAGATAGATCTATTTTCGGTGGCCTTGATTAGACGCTGTAGCGGCTGAACAGAAAACTCGATTGCGCCGAAGAAACTTCTGCCCATATTTTACTTGTTTATTTATAATCTTCGTTGGTTTGCCTGTTTATTTGTTAGCAAAATAACGCGATTTGTTAAATACAGACTCTTACGAAAATCTTACCAAAAGTTAGGCCTTTTAACTAAAAACAAGTAGGCTAACTATGTTTTGAGATATAGGAATGCATTTTTGGGGTAAAAGAAAAAAGTCCCCATTTTCTCGAGAGAACAAGATAACGGTTATGGCTCACATTGAGACCGAACGAAACGAGTAAATACAGCGCGAAGTTTCTTCTGCGCAATCGAGTTTTCTATACAGCCGCTACGGCGTATAATCAAGGCCACCGAAAATAGATCTATCTTTCGGTGGTCTCGTTATAATGCTGTATTAGCCGCGACCCCATGAAACTTTAACCACGGCCATGCGGTGGCCAATCCTATATCGTTGCCAGAAGCACGATTATGGCTAACTTTAACCTTAAGTAAAATAAAAACTACTGAGGCTAGAGGGCTGCAATTTGGTATGTTTGATGAGTGAAAGGTGGATGATCAAGATCCCAATTTGCAGCCCTCTAGACGTAGTTTTTACGATCTGAGGGTGCACAAAATAAAGTGCAGATGGACAGACAAATCCGGCACAATAGTTTTCTTTTACAGAAAACTAAAAACCAGTGCCTGACTTCACGGTCAATATGTCTCAGGCAGGATATGACCTCCTAGGTTAGGTTGGGTTGGTTTAGGTTAAGTTAGACTCCCATTGTTGAAAATATGTCAGAGATCTAATAGAATAACTGCAGTCTGATTCAAATTCCGCCGACAGTACCATGCAATCATTCAGCAATATATTGCAGTATTATTTTAATAATAATAATAATAATAATAATAATAATAATAATAATAATAACTTGTGTCTCTGTCATACATTCCTTACATAACAGATATCCAATCAACATGTCTATGATGTAAATACATTATAGGTAAGATCACAACCGATAGTAAAAGACCTCTTTCACATTAGTAATGCTTTTTCAACTGCATTAAAAACTTTTTTTTTACACAGTTGTACTCTTATTAAGAATAAAGAGTATCCTGAACTTTTTTCCACCCAATTATAGTCTCAAGAATAAGCAATCAAAGTTCCACCTCTCCAAGGTGGTTATACTCGCTAGATCAAGGAACACAGGGCGCCTCTTGTTAATCGGTTACAGTCTTTAGAATGCAGATCATAATATATTCTTGAATGTATTATGAGCTCTAGAACGAGGAACACACAAGATCTTTTAATTGGTTACAATCTCCATAATGTGGAATATACAATCCTCTTTTAACGGGCATTACCCCGTAGGGGGATAGCGCCGTCAGTGCGCCTCAGGGGGGCCACTGTAGGCAGCTTTCCTTTCACTGTACCTCCATTCGTATCTTTCTTCTGCCTTTCTATCCACCGTCTCCTAACAATTATTTCTTAGCGCAACTGCTGGGTTTTCCTTCTGTTACACCCTTCAGACCTACCTACTCTCAATTTCCTTTCCAGAGCTGAATGACCTCGTAGGTCCCAGTGTTTGGCCTTTGGCCTAAGTTCTATATTCCATTCCATTTAATGGGCTATGCGCTCCAGAATAAAGAGCATACAACATTCTCCCAAAAGGCCTTACTCTCTCGAATGAAGAGAGTACAAGCCTCTTCTAATGGGTTAAAGTCCCTGGAATGAGGACTATACAAGACTGTTTATGAAGACCATACATACATTTTCTAAGCACGTGGACTCTCTAGAACGGGTGAGATTCTCTAGAATGGAAAACATACACGAATCTTCTTTTAAAAGATTAGGTCGTATTTCCTAGAAATAAGAGATAAATCTTTAACACGAGGTAGTACCGTTTAATAAGAGGATTATTGACTCTGGAGTTTCCACTTGACTTCAGTGAAGCTGCTCGCGCTCTTATTCCCAATGAAAATACCTACAGAGTAAAATGAAAAAATGTCCACTATAAACACTGTAGACATCACAATACCTTTACTTTGAAAAGCGTCAAAGATTTTTCTAAGTAAATGACAGAACACTGACCTATTTGAAGACCGATCAGTATTCGTTTCCTATGCTACGGTGGGAGACAGGGCTTTACATCGACAGCAAAAGCTCAAATTTAGGATCGATTTTGATTTTACGAGAATTAGAATTATGTTTTATTTCAGGTAGTTACTAAAAAAAAGTATAAATGCAATTATGTTCATTAAATGGTGAAGAACGCAAAGTAAGATTACTTTAGATTCTACTGACACTAATAAAAGATAAAAAAAAATATTCTACTGACACTAATAAAAGATAAAAAAAAGATTCTGCTGACACTAATAAGAGATAAAAAAAGATTCTACTGACATAATCCTGACTTACTTACATAATCTTATGTGCCCTCGTAAATAGTAGAAACTATTTCTTTCTTTTTTTTTATATCAAGGCTGTTCGTTATTCCTTCTCCATTTAAAACTTCACTCTACTCTTTCATTTCAAGGTTAAAGTTCCAATTACTGTGGCACTATGTGAAACAGGAAACCTAAAGATTCGATATGTGAATATCTTCCAGGCCATTTCGTCTTTATTTATCAGATTGCTGGGTACCAACAGGTGTTTCAATAGAGCCAGCCGCATAGCTTTATTTACATGAGGTCTTGTCCTTCAGTGTCGATTACGTCAGTTATCATTGTACTTAGTTTTAGATTTTATCTTAATGTATGTACGTATATATGTATGTATATATATATATATATATATATATATATATATATATATATATATATATATATGTGTGTGTGTGTGTGTGTGTGTGTGTGTGTGTGTGTGTGTGTGTGTGTGTGTGTGTGTGTGTGTGTATGCAATTGTAAAATAGCCACAATGCCCTCTTAACTTCTCGAATTTTTCGCTAATGGGCAACGTGATCTTATTGTGATTATGGTATCGAGGGGTTCGTTTCCCACGACCGGACGTCATAATTTCTTCAGATTTCTTGCACTTGGATCCATAGACGTTGTAGTGATGAGCGTATCCAAAAAGTGCGAGGAATTCGAGAAGTTAAGAGGGCATTGTGGTTTTTACGATTACGCGCGTATCTGGTAAAAAGTGACCATTAGACTCTCTCTCTCTCTCTCTCTCTCTCTCTCTCTCTCTCTCTCTCTCTCTCTCTATATATATATATATATATATATATATATATATATATATATATATATATATATATATATATATATACACATATACATATACATATATATATATGTGTGTGTGTATGTATAAATACATGCGCCACCCACCATGGCTAACCTCATAACTTCGTAAATCCTGTATCGTATTCTAACTTTTTATTTCCCCTAGGAGCCAACATGGATAAGAGATGAAGTACATTAGTACCTGGTCTCTCGCGACTACTACCAATATTAAATCTGCCGCTACCAACTACTATCTTTTCCTCATAGAACTCATCTTACAAATAACTACTGTGTCTCGATATCATGATAATAATAGTCTTTACCTGCACGCAACTCAACATCCCGCATAGCTGTTCTGGCGTTACACTCTCCTAATTTCAATTCGGTTCTGTTGCCAACAGCCTCGGCACCAATTGTCGTAAAGTTACGTAACAAGAAATAATGGAAGGCGAGTGTTATCAATGCATTAGTGAATTACTTCACGTCGTTTGTCAGATTTAATGCCATCCAGTGAAGTTTCCTTTCAAGTAGTTTTCGTAAATATTTGTATTGTTTCATTTGGGTTTGATATTAGGGGATCATTGATTATGTTTCTAGTACGTCAAAATACCTCAGTTTTTTTAGAATATTTCCTGCTTCATTTTTATATTGGTAGTCTTCGAATGTTATACGGATTGCAACAAGCATAATGTACATTAATTGTGATGGTCCGTTTTAGCTTATATTTATTTCAATTAAAATATATTCTATGTGAAGTATATTCTATGTAATTTTATGTAAAAGAAAAAAAAAAAAACAATTGAGACTGATTTGGCTCCCAAAAGAAATTGTCTCGTACGTGAATTGTTTTACTTTTCTTTATTTTTTTGCATTAAGGTGGGTTAAATTACTTTGCAGTTGCATATTTCATTAGTACTTCAGTAACTTATATTCTCGTTTCAATCATTTCAACAGCATCTTGAATATCCTATAGTGAGACTATTTACTGCATATTTTTCCATTTCTTATAAATCCTATGGTAAAATCTCTTTTAAATAATTTTCCAGTAGCTACGAGAGCTTTATGGTGAGATATGTGATTGAGTTCTCTTTGCAAAAATATTCTAAGGCTTTCAGTTAATAATATTGTACATTTAGAACTACTTAGTTTTTCGCCAAATTGAGACATTTCATATATTTATCATCAGATATTTTGTAAGTTTTTGGACATCTCTTTCCCCACCCAATGCCTGCACCTCTTTTAGCGAGCTATACTTTTATTTATTTTACTTTCATCTGTCTTGCAAGGTTTTTGATGAAATGTTTCATCTGCCATATTTAATACTACGATGCATTTAATAAATATTTGGATCAGTTATTGTTCATAAATGTAGAATTTCGTAGTGAAAAAATATCTCTTTTATTGACGTTTACCATGAAGGAAATAATAATTTAAAATAACAATATGTTTTCAAAGTATTTGCTGTGACAGCCTCTTCATCTATTCAAGAGAACATAAAAAAAAAAAATTCTTTTAGTTTTCCTGCTTTCTTTATCTAGTTTGTATTTTTCAGAAATATGCAATATTTTCTGTTGGCGTCATTATTATTGTAATCAAAAGTCCCATAAACAAAGTAAGATAAATAAAGAAAAAAGAAATGGAAAACATATTAGATAACGAGGAAAAGAAACAGGCAACAAAACCTTCAAAGGCGTCATTTTTTACATTCGTTACAATTTTTTTGATACACGTGAAGGCAGACTCACGTGTCATAGTTTAATAACGTGTGTCCTTGGGTGTAAGGACCGAATATAAATCTGTATGTGTATATATATATATGTATATATATATATATATATATATATATATATATATATATATATATATATATATATATATACATAATATTATATATATACATAATATTATATATATACATATATATATATATATATATATATATATATATATATATATATATATATATATATATATATATATATATATATATATGCATATATATATAAACGAATGTTTCTTTTTATTTTTGTGGCTATAGAAATCCGAACCGATACTCGGATACAGGGGACAGACAGTATAGTAATACCTGGATAAATGGGACAGTCAGCACAGTAATACCTGGATGAATGAGACAGCCACCACAGCAATACCTGGATAAATGGGACAGTCAACACAATAATCCTTGGATACAAGGGACAGTCACCATAGTAATACCTCGATAAATGGGACAGTCAGCACAATAATCCTTGGATATAAGGGACAGTCAGCACAGTAATACCTGGATAAATGAGACAGCCACCACAGTAATACCTGGATAAATGGGACAGCCACCACAGTAATACCTGGATAAATGGGACAGCCACCACGGTAATACCTGGATAAATGGGACAGCCACCACAGTAATACCTGGATAAATCAGACAGCCACCACGGTAATACCTGGATAAATGGGACAGCCACCACAGTAATACCTGGATAAATGGGACAGCCACCACAGTAATACCTGGATAAATGGGACAGCCACCACGGTAATACCTGGATAAATGGGACAGCCACCACAGTAATACCTGGATAAATGGGACAGCCACCACAGTAATACCTGGATAAATGGGACAGCCACCACAGTAATACCTGGATAAATGGGACAGCCACCACGGTAATACCTGGATAAATGGGACAGCCACCACAGTAATACCTGGATAAATGGGACAGCCACCACAGTAATACCTGGATAAATGGGACAGCCACCACAGTAATACCTGGATAAATGGGACAGCCACCACGGTAATACCTGGATAAATGGGACAGCCACCACGGTAACACCTGGATAAATGGGACAGCCACCACAGTAATACCTGGATAAATGGGACAGCCACCACAGTAATACCTGGATAAATGGGACAGCCACCACAGTAATACCTGGATAAATGGGACAGCCACCACAGTAATACCTGGATAAATGGGACAGCCACCACGGTAATAACTGGATAAATGGGACAGCCACCACAGTAATACCTGGATAAATGGGACAGCCACCACAGTAATACCTGGATAAATGGGACAGCCACCACAGTAATACCTGGATAAATGGGACAGCCACCACGGTAATACCTGGATAAATGGGACAGCCACCACAGTAATACCTGGATAAATGGGACAGCCACCACAGTAATACCTGGATAAATGGGACAGCCACCACAGCAATACCTGGATAAATGGGACAGCCACCACGGTAATACCTGGATAAATGGGACAGCCACCACAGTAATACCTGGATAAATCAGACAGCCACCACGGTAATACCTGGATAAATGGGACAGCCACCACAGTAATACCTGGATAAATGGGACAGCACCACAGTAATACCTAGATAAATCAGACAGCCACCACAGTAATACCTGGATAAATGGGACAGCCACCACAGTAATACCTGGATAAATGGGACAGCCACCACGGTAATACCTGGATAAATGGGACAGCCACCACAGTAATACCTGGATAAATGGGACAGCCACCACGGTAATTACCTGGATAAATGGGACAGCCACCACTGTAATACCTGGATAAATGGGACAGCCACCACAGTAATACCTGGATAATAGGGACAGACAGAACAGAAATGGCCTGGATAAATAAATGGGACAGACAGTACAGTAATATCTGGATAAATGGGACAGTCACCACAATAATACCTGGATAAATGGGACAGCCACCACTGTAATACCTGGATAAATGGGACAGCCACCACAGTAATACCTGGATAATAGGGACAGACAGAACAGAAATGGCCTGGATAAATAAATGGGACAGACAGTACAGTAATATCTGGATAAATGGGACAGTCACCACAATAATACCTGGATAAATGGGACAGCCACCACAGTAATACCTGGATAAATGGGACAGTCACCACAATAATACCTGGATAAATGGGACAGCCACCACAGTAATACCTGGATAAATGGGACAGCCACCACGGTAATACCTGGATAAATGGGACAGCCACCACTGTAATACCTGGATAAATGGGACAGCCACCACAGTAATACCTGGATAATAGGGACAGACAGAACAGAAATGGCCTGGATAAATAAATGGGACAGACAGTACAGTAATATCTGGATAAATGGGACAGTCACCACAATAATACCTGGATAAATGGGACAGCCACCACTGTAATACCTGGATAAATGGAACAGCCACCACAGTAATACCTGGATAATAGGGACAGACAGAACAGAAATGGCCTGGATAAATAAATGGGACAGACAGTACAGTAATATCTGGATAAATGGGACAGTCACCACAATAATACCTGGATAAATGGGACAGCCACCACTGTAATACCTGGATAAATGGGACAGCCACCACAGTAATACCTGGATAATAGGGACAGACAGAACAGAAATGGCCTGGATAAATAAATGGGACAGACAGTACAGTAATACCTGGATAAATGGGACAGCCACCACAGTAATACCTGGATAAATGGGACAGCCACCACGGTAATACCTGGATAAATGGGACAGCCACCACAGTAATACCTGGATAAATGGGACAGCCACCACAGTAATACCTGGATAAATGGGACAGCCACCACAGTAATACCTGGATAAATGGGACAGCCACCACGGTAATACCTGGATAAATGGGACAGCCACCACAGTAATACCTGGATAAATCAGACAGCCACCACGGTAATACCTGGATAAATGGGACAGCCACCACAGTAATACCTGGATAAATGGGACAGCACCACAGTAATACCTAGATAAATCAGACAGCCACCACAGTAATACCTGGATAAATGGGACAGCCACCACAGTAATACCTGGATAAATGGGACAGCCACCACGGTAATACCTGGATAAATGGGACAGCCACCACAGTAATACCTGGATAAATGGGACAGCCACCACGGTAATACCTGGATAAATGGGACAGCCACCACTGTAATACCTGGATAAATGGGACAGCCACCACAGTAATACCTGGATAATAGGGACAGACAGAACAGAAATTGCCTGGATAAATAAATGGGACAGACAGTACAGTAATATCTGGATAAATGGGACAGTCACCACAATAATACCTGAATGAGAGGGACAGTCACCACAGGAGTGTCTGGATAAAAGGGACAGTCAGCACAGTAATACCGGAGTAAAATGGACAGCCAGCACAGTAATACCTAAGTAAAAGGGACAGTCAACACAGTAATACTTGGATAAATGGAAAAGTCAGTAGAGCAATTCCTGGATAAAAGGGACAGTCGCCACAGTAATAACTGGATACAAGGGACAGTCATTGCTGTAATGCCTGTGTAAAAGGGATAGTCAGTATAGAAATACCTGGATAAATTTAACAGTCAGCACAGTCATACCTGTGTAAAATGGACAGTCTCTACAGTAATACCTGTATAAGTGGAACAGCTACCACAGTAATATCTGAATAAATGGGACGGTCAGTACAGTAATATTTGGATAAAAGGAACAGTTAGTACAGTAATTTCTGGATAAAAGGGACAGTCACCACAGTAATACCTGGATAAATGGGACAAACAGCACAGCAATATATGGATAAAAGGGTCAGTCAGCACAGTAATTTCTGGATAAAATGGACAATCAGTACAAGGAGGTGCAGGAAAATTTTTCTAAATCCTTCAGAGTTTTCCCAGCCAGCACCGGGTTAGTCAGCTAGTATATAGACTGTACAGAATATATATATATATATATATATATATATATATATATATATATATATATATATATATATTACATGGTTGTTCATATAAGGTCCCTAGCAATCAATGTAATAAAAAGTGTGTGGCACAAAATGGCAAGGATTTCGAATTACAATCGAAACTACGTAAATATAGTTTTTGAACAGGGACTGCAATCAGTAGTTTATTTCAGTATATGAGTTCCTCGTTGGACGGGTTGGTATCGTTCTCGGCTAGCACTCTGCTGGGTTGCGTTCGATTCTCCGACCGGCCAATGAAAAATTAGACAAATTTATTCCTGGTGATAGAAATTAATTTCTCTTTATAAGGTGGTTCGGATTCCACAATAAGCTGTAGGTCCCGTTGCTAGGTAACCAATTAGTTCTTAGCCACGTAAAATAGATCTAATCCTTCGGGCCAGCCCTAGGAGAGCTGTTAATCAGCTCAGTGGTCTGGTTAAACTAACGTATACTTAACTTAATTCCAGTATATGAAAGAAACTAACCACGGCCTTAACCAGAAACATTCAAAAGAGCCCTCGTTCTGAAAAGACAACATACAACAAAACATTGTCGAACCATGTATGATAAAGAAAATCGTGCCGGCAGCAGCTCAAACATGCACAAATATTATTAGACAAGGAGTTTTTCGTTAGTAGTTCGGTAATGTTTTTGTTTCTTGTATTTAGGTGATCCTTGTAATGCCTTACGGTTTTTTATCACTTTACTCTAAGGAGGCGTTAGAACACGAAAGAGTCCGGTCAACTCTTGCTTTAACTCTTTCTGCAGCTCGGTGATAGACTGAAATATCGCAGATTTAAAAGGTAGATCATCAAACCATACATAAAGTAGAAACACACACACACACACACACACACACACACACACACACACACACACACACATATATATATATATATATATATATATATATATATATATATATATATATATATATATATATATAAACAAAAGGTATATTAATGCATATCATAATCAGAGGAGGAATAAAACTCGATATACAAACATGTGCTACAAAAGAAAGAGAGTGAGAACAAACGCTGATTAGCAGACAATAGAAATCAAGATAAGATAAATCTGTAATTATGGGACGTAGACAGACATATCAACAATAAGAGAAAAACACAGTTAGCTACAATGTCAGATGGTCTGTTAATTAACAGACAGACACGGAGTCAGAGTAAACATTTGGCATATGGCAACAATGCATTGCTTCATTCCCTTACAGACAGTTAGACAGAGAACTGGTCACAGCAACACGAATTAGGCAACATCACCAGTTGCTCAAACAGTGAGGAACAATAATGGTCATCATCACAGAGGTTAGAAACCCCTTGGGAGCGTGCAGGAAGTCAGTGCTATTGTGAGTGCACGACTTATTATTGGTGGGATGAGGCAAGATGGTGGAACACCTGTCGCATTTCA
>JANJGK010000029.1:22664081-22666581 GCA_039081455.1 Macrobrachium rosenbergii
GTTTAAGTAGCTAATGGTTTTTGGGCCGATTTGAAGTAGAAATGATATTTTTTAAAATTTTTCTACTGACTTTTTAGGAATATAGCATTTGTTTATACATCCCACTTAATTTATACATCTCACTTTATGGCTTTTTATAATAATAATAATAAATATTATTATTATTATTATTATTATTATTATTATTATTATTATTATTATTATTATTATTATTATTATTATTATTATTATTAATCGCTCTTCCTAATGTTTTAGGGGTGACTGTTTTAATGATGAGTTAGTGTTTTGACTAAAGTATTTCCAGCTACAATACACATCCCCGTTCGTTTAGGCCACATTGTGACCCACTGTCCCTTGCACTGGTGGAGTCACGGCGTTCTTCGTCTTCCTTCTCAACAGCATAGAATAAAAAAAAAATATATGTAAAGAGTAAACGTTATTTTCGTCACATTCACACAAACCGATTATTGAATACCATATAAAGACAGAAGAAGAAGAAGAAGAAGAAGACGAAGAAGAAGAAGAAGATGAAGAAGAAGAAGAAGAAGAAGAAGAAGAAGAAGAAGCGTCAGTGATAAGGTAATGCTGCTGAGTTGCCAGCTCCCCCAGCCCGTATCCACCCACCACCCCTATTCCCCCATCCCTGGAAAAAGAAAAATAATCCCAAAGAGCATTAAAGGAACATTAAGAATTGAAAGAGGAAAAACAACAATGATAAGATATACTGACAAAACAACGCAAGAGACGCAGACGAGATATAAGGGTACCAACACTCCCCGCCCCGTCTACTACCCCGCGAAAATCCATTTTCAATCACGAACAAACCATATATCGGCAGCGGAAGCGCCGATTCGACCGGAAATAAACAAACCGTTATCGAGTGGCGTAACGGCTTCGCCGATAAGACGCGGCAATAAAACACAATAAAGCAGAGAAAGGACCGATAATCATCAAACCCTCAGGCCAAATTTCCCCGCGGCCGAAGCGATCCGGGACGAGCGAATACATGGGAGTGCTCTCCTGAAGATTGTCATTTCGATACCAGTTCTTCACCCATCCACTTCCAGCCCTTGCATACTGACCCCTAGGGCCTTTATGGCTTCCAATGGGTCATTTCGTACCTAGGTCAATTTGTAAGATAATAATGTGCCCTTCGCCACAATTGCCAGAATGCCCTCCTTGTCAAATGCACAGAGCTGTCAATCGGGACAGTTTTCTCATATACATGTTTTGGCAACTGGCCGCCAGATGGCAAGACTGAAGTGGCGCGTATGAATGCCTGTGAGATACTGCCTTAGCTTACATCAGCGACTTCTATTTGGCCAAAAGCTTTTGTCAAGTTGGTTCTAAGTTCTCGTGCTCTGACACAAGTGCATTATCTGTCATAATTTAGTTTCTTGTCAAAACTTGTCACGGATATTAGTGCATGTTCTGTAGTGATGGAAAATGGGGTCACTCTTTACATTGTTACTGTCACATAAGCAAGAGTAAGCCAGACTTCAATTTTCTGCAAATATTGGCCATTTGGAGGGACGTTTGGTGGCAGAACGCGAAAGATGTCAGGAAACATGATTGTATTACTTCACAATGAGTTTACACACACAAATACATACATACACACACACACACACACATATATATATATATATATATATATATATATATATATATATATATATATATATATATATATATATACATATATATATGTATATATATATATGTATGTATAAAATAGGGAGAGTCAAAGCTGAGAATCAGTAAACTTTTCGCCATCGATACTTTAAAAGAAGCTCAGGTTTCCAGCCAAATATAAGCTAGCATACGTGGGAATCCAACACTGCCTTACGAACACGCAAATAAAAAGATAAAACGTAGCTGTGTACGAACACTTCCTTATCCGTCTTTCCTCCGTTGCCTTTATACACGCAATGAAACTATAAAAGTAAATCATAAAAGGCCAAAGAGGGTTTTCTGTCTTCCACCCACTCGGGGAGATTGCATGAGGAAAACAGGCGGTTCCAGCACTCTATCGAGGAACATTTGTCCATGACGAAATCTTGGAAAGAATATATATGTTCGCTATCATCGTAAACCGAGTATATATATATATATATATATATATATATATATATATATATATATATATATATATATATATATATATATATATATATTTACACTTTGTCTTTAGGCATAGATTCTCTCAAATGAATATCATAAGACTGCAATGAAAGGGTGTCATTTATGATTTATTGTCAATATTTTTAAATCTGTTTTTTACCCTTCTTTTTTTTTACACGTTCGTGTGTGTTACTTTGTATGTTCGTAACAAGACAGACACATTTATCTTTTTCATAAAATTTTTGCTGCCGTCATGTTAGCAAATGTCTTCGATATAGAAGATAACTTTTGTAAAGAAAAAAAATTTACAGCCTCTTAAAAGTCCACCACATAAAGAAGTCATTTAAATACCTCAAAAGACTAAACATTAAAATAT
>JANJGK010000029.1:22674081-22681581 GCA_039081455.1 Macrobrachium rosenbergii
TCAATAATGTACAGTGTGTTCATATGTTTATTTTGTGTTGCTTACTCATCTTTACCTGCTTATACTTTATCTTTTCTGTACTTTACTTCTGTTAACCTCTATGTTATAATATTCTTTAATTTTACTTTTGTACATTCTATTCTTTGTAAAATTACGTGGAAATTAAAAGCCTTTCGGACCCTTTGTTGGCCTAAATAGTGCATATGTAAGTTTTTATGAGTGTGCGCATGCGCATCGCAATGACAGAAAGAAATGGCGCGCTTATAAATGGGCGCAGAAGCAAACAACTATCTCTTATTTACACATGCTGTTTTAACCACTCAAAAATAACAAAAGAGCTGAAAATAAAAACAACGTCAAGAAAAATCAATTCGTTAAGACAACCGTCAGTATTCCTCCCTCAAGACAACCCCACACCTCCTCCAGGAGGTAACCTCAAAAGTAATGACACTGGAAGACAAACTCGCCACACAGTTCGAGACTCGGATCGTCTCATTTTCGAGCCGAATAAAAATAAACAAAGCCGGCGGTGACTAAAGAAGATTCACGGTGGACCATCTTCGTATTGTTCTCAATATGAGGAGCAAAGTTTCCACCTGCAAATGCTTCGCTCTAGAGCACCGCTGCTCTAATTCCAGCAATAAAAAGGAAAATGTTACCATCGAGTTGCTTGTAAGTTGCGCCGTGTATTTAGCCCCAGGCCGTGATTGAAGCCGACGGTTTGTCAAGGCCTTGTAAACATCCGCTCGACTTACTCGGCTCAAGTTTCAGTCGTACAATGTAGTTTGCAGGGTAATGAAGTTTAATTAACAGCTTGCTAATGATTGCGTGGTTCTTTTTATCATGAGATTTCCTGCGCCTGCTGTGTACCCTTATATAAAAAAAAAAACTTGTTCGTGTGTTATTTTTTGTATATATTTGTCTTTGTTATGGTTTTCATATTTGTAAAATAATCCAAATTTAGAATTAATTGAAGATATCGTTCCACAATCTATCATTACAATCCCATATATACATTTTGTTGCAATTATTCCATAAGTATCATTAATTTTAAACACCATTCACTACTTATTCACAACTTTTCTTAAGTTTCTTTTTTAGTTTTCAGATTCTTTACAGTTGTCTGACATGTTTCATCAACTGCTTTAACATTATTCATTATTTTCTTAACCTTTTGGACGTTCATGTATTTATTTTGTATTGTTTTATTCAACTATGCTTGTTTATATCTTAACCTTACTATACTTTATCTTGCTTTACCTATCTGTTGTATTTTCCTCTTATTTCACGTTTGTGTATTCCGTTCTTTGTAAATTTATATAGAAATTAATGGTTTTCCCGACCCTTTTCAGTAAAATAATAATAATAATAATAATAATAATAATAATAATAATAAGTCCCGTGATGTTATTTGTGACAACATTTCTCCATTTCCATAGTAGGTACATATGTGTGTATGTGTGTGTGTGTGTGCGAGCGCGCAGCACAATGACAGAGAGATGACACGCTGTTTTATTAAGCATGCAAAAAGAAAAAACTACAAGAAACCGAAATGTTCAACAAAAAATCGAATTCGCTACGATAACCAAAAACCACTTCGCCCCTACCTGAAGAGACCCCACACCCCCTCCTGAAGGTAACCTCGAAAGCAATAACACCCGAAGACAAACTCGCCTTTCAGTTCGAGACTCGGGTCGTCTCATTTTCGGGCCGAATAAAATAAACAAAGTCGGCGGCGAATAAAGAAGATTCACGGGGACCATCCTCGTATTGTTCTCAATATGAGGAGCAAAGTTTCCACCTGCAAATGCTTCGCTCTGCAGCACCGCTGCTCTAATTCCAGCAATTAAAGGAAAATGTTACGTTGTATTGCTTCCAAGTTGCGCCGTGAATTCAGCCCCCAGCCGTAATTAAAGTCGACGGTTTGTCAGGTGCTTGTAAACATCCGCTCGACTTACTCAGGTCAAGTTTCGGTCGCGCAGTCTAGTTTGTGGGGCAATGAAGTCGAGTTATCATCCTGCTAATGATCGCGTTTTTTTTTATCCTTAGGTTTCCTGCGCTTTCCGTGCACTCTGGTAACACCTAACTCCCTCGTATTTTTATTTTTCTCTGTACTCTTGTTTTTTTATTATATTCCTAATTTATAGAACACTCCATTATGTATTATTATTGAAGGCATCCTTCAACACAAAAACCATCGTTAAAATTCTGTATACAATTTTTAGCAATTATTTCACATGTAGTTTTAATTAAAGACATTATTCACCTCCTACTTCTATTTTTGTTCCAGTTTTCTTTTCCATATTTTTTTATTATCTGAAATGCTTCATTAATGCTTCAATAACTTATAAAGTATTGTGCGCATTTGCCTTAAATTTCAGTGTTTACTTTCTCAATAGGCGTTTGTATATACACCCTTGTCCGCTTATATTTTTCCTTACTGTATCTTACTTCACTTTACTTCTATGTGATCTTCTTCTCTTAATTATCTTTTTGCGTTTTGTTCTTTGCAAACTTACAAAGAAAGTTAATGGCTTCTCAGACCTTCTTCTATATAATAATAATAATAATAATAATAATAATAATAATAATAATAATAATAATAATAATAATAATAATAATAATAATAATAATAATAAAAGAGGCCCTTAGTATTATGTGCTGCATTGTGCTTCTTCTGACCTAAGCGGTGCATTTGGTTCATGATAGTTAAACGACTGTGGTTATTGCAAGCAAGGTTGAAATGGGCAAGGAGCTGGCAACGTCACGCCAAAAGACTTGGTGAGAACCGCAAGGTTAACCATTCACAACAGAAACTGAAGCCGGGAGAAATATGTTGAACAAAATATAGAGACCTTTTATTCAGAAAAAGTCGAACTGATCTGAATGTAGATAACTTTTCTTTCAGCAAATGTTTCATTTTAATTTCATTTATCTTATCATCTTCATACTTAATTTAAACTCATTAATTTTTTGGGGGGTGTGTTTCTTTAGTTTGTATGAATATGTACGAATTTATTTTTTCATTTCATTTGTTTATTTGTCTTGTTTTCATTTAAAAATTCTGAAGATGAAATTTCGAAGAGAAAGTTGTAGATTTCGATTGTGAAAAATAAAGAAGAAAACACTGAGAAATGTCTTTGCGGTTTCTGAGGCGATTTTGATTTTAGATAGTATAACAATAATACACTAAAAGGGAAAGTAGTGAGCTATGTATTAGAGAGGCTCAGCCAGCAACTGTCCCCAAAGGAATAGGTGACCGCAATATCTAACAATTAGTTTTTAAACTCGGCATAACGCAGGACCCAGTTCGTCAGCAAACTCCTTGACGAATCACATATGACATGAATAAGTATGTGAATATTCATTAGTGAATATAACAGCTGGCAAAAAGTTAGGTACACTTTATATAAAATGATTTATAAGCTTTACTCAAAATGAATTTCACAAGTCTGACTGGACTGAAGTAAATACAAAATCCATTTCCAATAATACAGTTACAATTCAGAATTATTACTTGAATAAACACCGAAACAGACCTGGAGTAATAGGCTTCAAGTTTCGTGGTAATTGGTTGATTTTTTTCGAGTTTAATAAGAAACTGGAGTTAGGTATTTGACATACAAAAACGGTTCGTTTAGGAAAGGATACGTATTGCACAGAAAACAATACAAAAAGAAAAATACACATTCGAAAAGTTTTTAAACGGTATAAGAATAAATCTCGGGATCGAAACGGAGAAAAATTCATTGGAAACGGAAAAGAAAAAGATTTTGCCGTAGCGAACGTCCAGTTTAAAAAAAAATGGAGAGAAACCAAAGGGTAGTTTTTCCTTTATTTTTCTTTTAATTTCGCAGTCATGCAAACAGGAACCCTGACATTTATTGGACTCCGGACCGCAAAATTCCGGGTTAGTCCTCGGCAATCGCAGTTTAATGGACTTCCGATGGAGTTGGCGGATTAAAAAAGAAAGAGGAAAAAAAAAAAGTCTCTTTCACTTCGACGTCGACTCATGAAATGGAAAATCGAGGAAGAAGAGGAGGCTGAGGCACTCAGAGGGAGCGGTGGTTTTAGATTTTTTTTTTTTTTTTTTTTCAGACGGACGACTTTCCTTACTTGGACTTAAAAGGAGGGATTCAAGAAGTGTCAAATCTCTCAATTACAATTAGAGGTTTTACATCCGAAATAGAGGTGTTATCTACTTAATTTATTTGTTTGTTGGTGTTTTTTTTTGTTTGTGAGGATTATAATAAAGGTAATTTGTGAATTTCTGCGAAAATTTGACCGTAGGTGATTAGTTATTTTATTTTGCTAAAAACTTTACGCCAAAACCTAAACGTGAATTTTACAAAAATTTGACCATAGATGAGCATCGTGTCTGGCAACAACTGACTGAACTTTGGGAGAGATAGGAATAACTAGCAGAAAAAAAGTGGTCTTATGGAGCATGGATTACTCTACTTTGGGGGAGGTTTGATGTCTAGATACGATCTTGTGTATTGCTAATAATTTCTTATATTTAATATTGAAGTAATTAGAATCAAGAGATACTTTTCCATAGAATTTAATTATCCAGCCAACCACATTATAGGCAATAGAAATTCAAAATTATCCATTTTCCATAATATATTTTTTTAAATGCTGATATTTTCTTTTCAACTTGAAGAAAGCAAGTACTTCAAACAGACATGTTATACGACAGATCTGATTATTTCCTTTTTCGAAACATTTCCCTCTTTTTTCTCTGGTCTACAAAAACATTGTTATTTATTGATAACCACGTGAGAAAACTATTTAACAACAAAATTATGACCTGTGGCATAGTAGAGAAAAAATACTCACAAATGCTGCATTTTACGTCTACACTGAACTAAATTCCACAGCTGTCACAGTGACATTATACGTGGTCAAAATAGAAAATGATACAGGTGGGAGATAGACAGAATATATTTAGTTATATCTATATTTTTGTCTTTCATTCTGACAACTCTACTACATTCTGAGGATACAAGTATTTTTTTGATTTCCCTTCCAAGTATTCGCCTTATTGTTGGGCCTTTTTATCTTCATATATATATATATATATATATATATATATATATATATATATATATATATATATATATATATATATATATATATATATATATATATATATATATATATATATATATATGTGTGTGTGTGTGTGTGTGTGTGTGTGTGTGTGTGTGTGTGAAGATAAAAAGGCCCATAAAACAATATTTGAACGTTGCAACCATATATTGCGAACAACGTTGAAATAGTGTTTAGTGGGTCTTTTTATCTTCATAATATACTGTGGTATTAGAGTAAAAGACATTCATATATATATATATATATATATATATATATATATATATATATATATATATATATATATATATATATATATATATACTCCAACATCAGAGCTGCAGCTCTCGAAATCATAACTCGTAGGCGTCCAGGGAAAGGCACTCAATACAGCTGATAGTTTATTCCTAATGCCGACGTTTCACAACTACATTGTTGCATTTTCAAGGCTGAAAAACAGCTCGCTGTTTTTCAGCCTTGAAAATGCAACAATGTAGTTGTGAAACGTCGGCATTAGGAATAAACTATAAGCTGTATTGAGTGCCTTTCCCTGGACGCCTACGAGTTATATATATATATATATATTATATATATATATATATATATATATATATATATATATATATATATATATATATATATATATATATATATATATATATATATATATATATATATATATATAATAGCCATTACGCGACATGATGAACAGAAAAACGTTTGTCACTACTTTTGTTAAATTTTAAAGGAAAATTAACGCACCTGACAAATAATGGTCCAGCCAATTTGAATGTGGGGTCTTTTGTTAAAAAAAAAGCGATGAATGAATAGAGGCATTAAAAAGTTAAAATAATAATGGTTACCTACACTGGAATAAGATCACGATCAAGAGATACCAGCGACTTTAATTTACTTTCAAGCCGATGTAATAACTCCCTTTGCCCTCATTGTCATTGTTGCTGCTGTTCAGTTGTATTAGTATGCATGTACCTAGTCAGGTTTCAATATATTTGTTTTATTAAACATTGGTACGCCAATGTTCTCCAGAGGTCAAACAGGTAAGAAGCAGATGCTTGGGTGTTTTTCGGATTCAGCACACTCCGAACATGACAGGGCACTTCTGGAGCAAATTCAGCATTGCCAATCTTCTCTAACGCCCTTAGCTACAACACACGTGTGAATGGAAGTAAAACCATCATAGAAGCTTTCAGAAGCCTTATCCGGTTACAGAACCGGATTTGTTGGGAGTATCATTGCTGTGATGAAGTTCGTTTGTTTGAATGGGATTGGCCCATAAGGCAAGTGGAGATCTTTTGTGAAATATGGGGCACTGTGATAGTTGGAGCTGATTACCATAGAAGGTGAAAGATAAGCTCTCTTTTACCTGCTGGAAAGGGTAAGCTGAAAACAGTTGATGCGCATTCAATGCCTTGCCATGTATTTTATTATTTCTTAAGGTTTGTGCTTTTTCTTATTATTTGTGCATTTTCTTTATTTGGGTTTTAATTACGTTATGGGAAATATCCCGCATTGTCTCATATTTAAACTAATATAAGAATGTTTCTTGATTGACAGATGTTACTGGGATAAACCACTCACAGGTGTAGAAATAACGTGGACAATGGTAGGGGTTGACTATTTTGGACATCTGTCTTTATTGTGTCTGTTTAATGGACTTTGGTTTTAGTATGGGACACTTAGTATCAATGGGGGGGAAGGAGTTTGGTTTCTCTTTTATTATCATTTATTTTTTTAGCGGTGTAGTAGGTGGGAGTTTAATAACCTGCTATTAGCTCATTTTTTATTTAATCAATCTCGTGTTTAGTTTACGAAATAAAGTCTATTTCTGTATCCCAGGTTTGATTTACACATACCCATTTAGATGTATAATGTATTAGAGCTTAAGAGATAGAGGGAAAATACAAGAGAGAGAGAGAGAGAGAGAGAGAGAGAGAGAGAGAGAGAGAGAGAGAGAGAGAGAGAGAGAGAGAGACGGTTTACTTTGGTCAGGTACCAATCTGCGCGGTTTTTGACAAGTAAGTTGGGTAAAAGGTTGTATGAATCTTTATTTCATATAACATATTTACATTCATTTAGGCGCTGCTTTTAATAAATATATTTTTTACATATGCGCGCTCTGTTGTCCGGAATCTTCCCTCCAAGATAAAGGGCATCTGTGGCTTAGTCCGATAGATATATGCGTCCATGCTTAATAGCAATAATGTACTTTTAACTAACCGTGTGATATATATATATATATATATATATATATATATATATATAATATATATATATATATATATATATATATATATATATATATATATATATATATATATATATTATATGACGATCACACGGTTAGGAAAAATGCAAAACTTAGTATAGTTAACGCACGCTTTATGA
>JANJGK010000029.1:22691581-22699068 GCA_039081455.1 Macrobrachium rosenbergii
CATGATTGTTTGAGAGGGGGGGTTGGGGGTGATTAAGTGGTGGATGTCTTCCCGATTTGTATTATGATAACACTGAACAATGTATAGTCACGTCTGTTATTTTTTCCGTCTTTTCTGTTCCTTCCCCAATAACCATCCCAATAGTTAACTGTCAGTCAGGTATACTAATTCCCTCTTCAGGTCAACGGATGCATATTTAAAGAGATTTAGGGAGACATGATATCTAATTCCTTCCATCCACTGGACATACGAGTGAGCTTGGACTAAAACTTTACTGAAGAGAAAAATAAATTATGGAATATGCATTCAGATATACTTTATGCTGAGAGAGAGAGAGAGAGAGAGAGAGAGAGAGAGAGAGAGAGAGAGAGAGAGAGAGAGAGAGAGAGAGAGAGAGAGAGAGAGGCAGGCAGGCAGAAATATCAGTTCAAATGGTCACAGTTTATTTCCTATAAGTGTCTTTTCCCTGTTAACAATTTATCCATTTCCATTACTAGACACATGGAGTGTAAATATAAAAAAAAATAAAACAAAAGAGTCTAGAAGGAAATACGCGTGCAAAGCCTTCATTTAATACACCTTATTTAATGAAAAGAAGCTAGCATCAAATTTATGAAGGTTGCTAAATAATTTAATGACCTCTTAGGTTAGTTTTAGTAATAATAAAGAACTTCACCATAATTGACCCGTAAATAATGCAGCCCAAATAACCAAGAGAGGAGTAAACTGGTTGACCCACAATGGCCTGTCTGGTTAGCCCAGAAAAGGATCAGCGTTACTGACCTTAAAAAAAAAAAAAAGGCCTATTTACCCAAAAACTGGGCAGCCCAGTTAACTTGTAAAAGGCCAGCCTTGTTGGCAGGAAAAATTGAAAGCTCGGTTGAATCAAAGAAGGAACAACTAAATTAACCCAACACAGGACATCTCGGTTGACCCTCAAGGGGTCAGGCTGGTCACCCCATAAATGAACACCAGGTCGATGCAAAACTGGAAAAGGTTTATGAAGTTCTGATCTTGTTAAAGGTAACCTTAGTGGTAGTTCCGAATATGTTTGTATTCGCTATTTTCACTACGTACAGATTTCAGTTTTACTCATTATGCTTTCCGGTATTATTGCAATCAAGTATTTTAAAGGGACCTATCTTTTGCTGTAAATTTTATTCACTGACCATTCCTTACATGACGTTTCTCGCCCCTTCCTCTTTTGCTGCGTTCTGGATTTTTTCGTCCATGTCTTCCTCACAAATTATAAACATCCACCAAGAAACAACTAAAAGGGAAAGTTCAGTTGGCCCAGAAAGGGGTGAGCTAGGTTAAAAGCAGATATCTTTGTCTAAGAAAAAAATAATAATCATAGGCTCTAGGAAGGAAAATGACACTGAAAAACTTTATCGAAAACAAAAGCTTTACCAAGAATAAAATAAAAGGACTCGCCCTTAGATCAAATTAACGTAAAAAAAAGATCATTAAAATAGAACTATTTAGGAAACTTTTGAAAGGTAAAATTTCCGGGTATAGCATCCACCAAGTCTTAAAGAACTTAAAATGACTAAATCAGAATTAGGACCCTTAGGAAAAAGACCCTTTTAACAAATAAAGTTTTCTTGGAAAATAAATTATATGAGGAATAAAAGCAATGTAATAAAAAAAAATTAAGAGTAAGACAAAAGTCACTTGAAAAAATGCCTTTTCATAGTCAAAGGGAAAGTACAAAAGCATTGTGAAAATCCTCAACCTAGGACCAAAACTACTGAAAGCCCTCATACCAACGAGGCCACTTCGTGTTATTGAACGTTTACATATTCCAGTAAAAGTCATTTCCTCAGATACACTGTTGGAATAATTTTGTATTTCATCATGACGTCTACCAGATTCATCAGACAATTTTAGAAATTTCGACATAGAGACCAAAACCAGAGGAAGTACAACGGAAAGTCAGACCCTAGAGACAAGCGACTGGCAGCAACAGAGGCCAGACTGAAATTCGAATATGAGAAGGACGTCCCCTCGGCCCACTGGGCGACATCGCAACTTAGGTTTCAGTATGATGAAATCCGACCCAGAATAAAACGGCTGTTCGTAATGGGGGAGGCGCCACCAACGATGGTTTTCTGGGAGAGTTGTTAGAGAGTCATTAATTAAATTTCTCTTCGTCAGAAGAGTTAGACATTTTAATGAGCTCGGCTTGTCGGCTTTGTCCGTCTTCCTTTTTTTAAGAGTATTATGTCACCAATTCGGGTTCTCCTTTTAATTGATTGCCTTTTCTAAAGAGGGAATGATTAAAGGGGATTTCCTCCTTTCTACGGAATAATCTGCTCTAAATCATTAAGAATTTTGGTCCATTTTAGATTCTCCTTTCAATAGATTATCTTTTTTTAAACACTGGGTTTCAGGTGGGATTAACTGTCATAATTTAGATCATTCGTATCTATCCAGTTGAGAATATATTAGGTATTCAGATTCATCTCTCAATAGATAGCGTTTTATAACGAATAGGACCCTCTTATTTTTCGGGGCCAATCTCTTCTCACATTATATAGACTATATCCCCTTTTTAAATTCTTTCAATAAATTAACTGTCCTAATGACCGGATCCTTAGATGGGATTTCTTAACGTATTCGAGGTAGGAATATCTTATCTCCACATTTGAATTACTGCCAAACAACGATAGATCTCTTTACTCTCACAGAGGAGTCCAAGGTTTGGTCCCAAAGCCTGTACTGACCCCTAAATTTAATGTGATCAGGTGTTAAAAAAAGTTAATAGGTAAGATGTAGACCTCTGGACTCAGCCGAACCAGCAGGCACCTGAGACATATTGGCCAAAGAGAAAGGCGCAGTGAGACTTAAGTGCCGGAAAACTTCATCGTACCTCGAACTTGAACACTGATAAATTTTGTCTTGATCTTGAAAATACGGCAAGGTGTTATACCTGAGCAAACCAAGTCAAAACTAAATTGGAAGATACTATACCTGAAAATGAAAGTTAAAAAAAGGAAGACACAATCATAGCACTAAACGCAGGGGACAAGTTCGAAGGTAAAAACAAATCATTGGATCTCTACATGGAAATAGCATGCATAACTGCACATTTTGACGTTAATGGAAAATACCGTAACATATCCTACTGGAACCATGGCCTGGAACCCAGAAAGGTTATTCGGTAAATTTGTGCAATTCCAGAGCTTTTAAGTCTGATTCTAAACCATTTTGTTGCACTATCTCTTTGCTATTCCAGGGCTTTTAACCTTGATTTTCCACCCATTTTGTGCCTAACCACAGACACTTATTGGTTAAAAGCCAAAATCCATATCGTTTTGTATTTTCCGTCCTTTATTTTCAAGAGACCTGTTCTTTAAACCTTTACATATTTGAACACAACTGCCGACAGTCCACTTCACCAAAAATAACTTTCTCGTAGTATCGGGTTTCAAAAATTGTCAATAGTTTTTCTATGTAAATGTAGAGGTAGCATCATATTCAGAAAAACTTTACAACTATGGACCGTAACTTTCTCAAATGCCTTCGATAATTCTTCGCTTATCATCGTGTTATTTACTTATCCCCTTAACGCTATTTAAAGAGAGTGTGTATTTGTTAAAAAGCTTTGATTTTTTACACAAAACCAGATATACATGGCAACCTTTTTCCTTCATCTACCGCGTGCTTGAAGAAAAAGGAATGGGCAAGGATAAGAAATTATTGATATTAAGTATTTTAACCCTTTCAGTGAGTTGAAATAATAAATCCTGAAAAAAAATACTCGAAAAAGAAAACAGGTAAATGACCTGGGATTATTCCCGAAGGGAAATGTAACATTCGCTTTCATGTAAAATATATCCTAAAAAATATTAATATTTATATTAATTTGATACCTATTTATTGATAAGTCATTACGACTCCAAATTACATTTATGCTATCAAACCGATACTCTCTGGACGTATACTTTTTTTAAATGTCGTAAACGAAACATAACTTGATATCATAGGCTCTTGTATACAACATATCATGAATTCTATTAAATCTACCGAAGTTTCCGGCAATTAAATGTTAATTCATTTGCAGTTCACTACGACACAAAATTACCTTTGCATTACTAAAATTGTGATTCTAGATACCCAGATATGTTCCTGATATTGACATTGAAATCCAAGTATAATACAAATATTTTTCTGGGGTGCAATGTATCTAAAATGTATAAAATTTCCCGGTATTTAAGGTTACTGAACATTTTAATCCAGTGCGAAGTTTCTAGGAAACTAAATTAGATTATTATATTCGATACTGATATTCTCAATAAGCGTTACTTGATGACGCAACAAACTGCTTTGAAATGGAAAACAGTTTCTGTATTGCTTTTACTCAAAATGTGTTAGGCGAATTGAGCCATCATAGCCTGAAACCAACATCAAAATTTGAAGATAACAAGTATATCCAACACGGTCTGAATTCCCTTTTATATTCTGAGTTAATCTCATGACGATTTCTCCATTTCGCCCAAAGTGAAAAGGCCTCAGGGATTTTCAGTTTTGAAGTCCAGCGAATTTTCATAAGTGCTAGATATCACTTCCACAGTATTATTGCATTTAAGGTTTTCTTTTTCTTTTTTTTATTAGCATTGCTTGGATCAGTTTAATTACCCCGGTAAATACACTTAGGAATTAGTTGTGAAAATTACAATTTCAGAGTTTTTTTTTTTTTTTTTTTTTTTTTTTTTTAGTGAGGGATGTTGGTTAAAAGTCATTTCATAATCTAGATACAGTGAGACGTGAAATTATTTTCAGATGATTTACATTAAATCAATACATATACAGTAAGACGGCTTAAGTTCAAAATGCTTTCTGCTTCTCCTAAAAACAAATCTCGAATTTCTAGAGCATGACAGTTTACGATATACGTTTTTCTACAGAGGAATATACCATTAGCGTCTCTTTCAAATACTCCTCTCTCTCTCTCTCTCTCTCTCTCTCTCTCTCTCTCTCTCTCTCTCTCTCTCTCTCTCTCTCTCTCTCTAGTGTAATATATTACTAGCTGTTGCAACCTTGAGTACTGCGTAGGACTTATCAAAATTTAGAATAATTGTCATATACATTCCTCAAAACATCAATACCATACGAACAAGAGAAACTCTCGAAAGGAAATCTTTGCTGTTGTCTATGGCGCCTGTTTTTAGGTTATGACAGCTATGTCCAGAAAATGACTTCTGGTTAGTTATTATGCTAGTTGTATTTATGGTCTAAATTTCTATTTAAATCTCAAGGGCTGCAACCATGTTTGGAGAAATGTTTATCAGCATCAGAAAACACAGACAAACGGATGATTACAGCAGAGCTAAGATATGGAGATAAAATTTGCTCGGCATGAGCAAAATAAAGACCAAGGGCTTACGCGCTGTGCAAGGCCTCTTTCGCCTTGCACGGCACAGTGATGCCAACACCTAGACTTATTTTACCTCCTCAATTTTTAATTCACTTAATGCGTCTTCGTTGGATGAGGAAATAAAAACAGGAGGATAAATCTTTCTATCTCTCTTTCTTGAAATCTTCAGCTGGAAACCCTTTTGGATAGAACCAACGGATTTATAAATCCCAGAGAGCCCCAAAGGGAAAACAGCCGGCAGAGAAAGAGGCAAGTTATAGGGGAAAAGCGATAAAAAATAAATATCAGGAAATAGACCGATACACCTGAGTTCAAGAGGCATCAGAAGAAGACTCCACGACTGCACTATGCAAACTATTCCACATTTTAGTTGTAGTCAAAGTAAAACCCCTAGGAAACCGAGCTCTATTAAACCTGAGACTAGATAACGGCACACGGGTATACAGTAACCTAACACTGACCCACGGCTGACCTTACATGAATGAACTCCTCACAATGATAAAACTTTGACAGACCGCTTTACTGTCAATGAATGGTACACGGATACGTCCTCTGGTTTCATGACTCTATCCCAACACTCACTCTATACCCAATATACAAAAGGATGGTGGAATGCTGCTCGTATGGCTGTGGAATCTGACGAATGGCGTCGGCTAGGGACGTATCCTCGAATTTAAAAAAGTTCGAGCCGAGAGAAAACTAGAATATATTCACTATTATTCTTGAGGATTTGTCTACAGTACAAGCGAATAAACAATGAGGGTGAATCGGCCAAGGGAATAGCTTTACTAGTGTCCTACACGGGAAGAGGAATAAGATGGAATGTTTCTGGGACATAGTTTGGAGACATTTATAGATAAAATTTCAGTTTTCTCATTATTCAAAAGAAGAATATTCGCGAGTTTACTTAGTTTACTTATCTCCGAAATGCTAGATTAAAGTAAGGCGTATTTCCATAGGTACTTTACGATTAGTTGGATTTCCAAGACAGAATTGATGATGTATTTAGAATGTGTTTAAGACTAACTTGATTTACAAGACAGAACTTAGGACGTGTCAAAAACAGACACCAAAGATGACCAACGAAAATGACTTCTGTCGGACATAAATGTTATGAATAAAAAAAATACTCAAATAAGAGCTTTGATACCCAAGTCTTATTCAGACGGAAGCTTAGAGGAAGACATTCAAAAGACAACTTGCATTAGCACGCCAAAGCTGTAGGAAGACTGTATGTGAAAGTGTTACAAGAAACTAACCTGTAATAAAAATTCATCGTAAAAGAGTTATGCAATATATACCTAAGTCTAATGACTTTTACTCTTAACTGAAATAGAAAAAGGGAAAAGAAAATATCATTTTGGTTTTAGATTTCCATTTGAAATTCCAAACAAAAACTATCAATTTGGTTTTCGAGATATTTCTTTTATATTATTCCATCAATTTTTTTAGGCATTTTTTCTGTTACACGAAGAATTTTTCGTAAAGCTTTAAATTGATGCCGAGCAGAAGCATACAAACCCATATCCAATATATATATATATATATATATATATATATATATATATATATATATATATATATATATATATATATATATATATATATATATATATGTGTGTGTGTGTGTGTGTGTGTGTGTGTGTATGCGTGTGTGTAAATATATACACGTACACACACATATATGTATGTATATGCATATATATATATATATATATATATATATATATATATATATATATATATATATATATATATATATATATATATATATATATATATATATATATACTGGATATGTGATCCCTTTTAGATTCTCCTTCCTACAGATTATCTGTTCTTAAACATGGATTTTTAGGTGGGATTAACTGTAATAATTTAGATAATTTGTTTTTATCCAGTTGAGACTATGTTCCGTAATCAGATTCATCTTTCAATATTCAGCTTTTTATAATGAGTAGGACCCTTCTGTATGTCGAGACCAATCTATCCTTACATTATAGAAACAAAAATGCCCCCTTTTCAAATTCTTTCAATAAATTGCCTTTCCAAATGAGTGAGTCCTCAGGTTGGATTTCACGCTATATTCGAAGTATGGAATATAACT
>JANJGK010000029.1:22699168-22701668 GCA_039081455.1 Macrobrachium rosenbergii
ACATGACAGGGCACTTCTGGAGCAAATTCAGCATTGCCAATCTTCTCGAACGCCCTTAGCTACAACACACGTGTGAATGGAAGTAAAACCATCATAGAAGCTTTCAGAAGCCTTATCCGGTTACAGAACCGGATTTGTAGGGAGTATCATTGCTGTGATGAAGTTCGTTTGTTTGAATGTGATTGGAGATCTTTTGTGAAATATGGGGCACTGTGATAGTTGGAGCTGATTACCATAAAAGGTGAAAGATAAGCTCTCTTTTACCTGCTGGAAAGGTAAGCTGAAAACAGTTGATGAGCATTCAATGCCTTGCCATGTATTTTATTATTTCTTAAGGTTTGTGCTTTTTCTTATTATTTGTGCATTTTCTTTATTTGGGTTTTAATTACGTTATGGGAAATATCCCGCATTGTCTCATATTTAAACTAATATAAGAATGTTTCTTGAGTGACAGATGTTACTGGGATAAACCACTCACAGGTGTGGAAATAACGTGGACAATGGTAGGGGTTGACTATTTTAGACATCGGTCTTTATTGTGTCTGTTTAATGGACTTTGGTGTTAGTATGGGGACACTTAGTATCAATGAGGGGGAAGGAGTTTGGTTTCTCTTTTATTATCGTTTATTTTTTAGCGGTGTAGTAGGTTGGGAGTTTGATAACCTGCTATTAGCTCATTTTTTATTTAACCAATCTCATGTTTAGATTACGAAATAAAGTCTCTTTCTGTAACCCAGGTTTGATTTACACATACCCATTTAGATGTAAAATGTATTAGAGCTTAAGAGATAGAGGGAAAATACAAGAGAGAGAGAGAGAGAGAGAGAGAGAGAGAGAGAGAGAGAGAGAGAGAGAGAGAGAGAGAGAGAGAGAGAGAGAGACGGTTTACTTTGGTCAGGTACCAACCTGCGCGGTTTTTGACAAGTAAGTTGGGTAAAAGGTTGTATGAATCTTTATTTCATATAACATATTTACATTCATTTAGGCGCTGCTTTAATAAATATATTTTTTACATATGCGCGCTCTGTTGTCCGGAATCTTCCCTCCAAGATAAAGGGCATCTGTGGCTTAGTCCGATAGATATATGCGTCCATGCTTAATAGCAATAATGTACTTTTAACTAACCGTGTGATATATATATATATATATATATATATATATATATATATATATATATATATATATATATATATATATATATATATATATATGTATATATATATATATATATATATATATAATATATATATATATATATATATATATATATATATATATATATATATATATATATATATACATGACGATCACACGGTTAGGAAAAATGCAAAAATTAGTATAGTTAACGCACGCTTTATGAAGAACGAAATTGCCATGAAAACTAGTCATTCGTGTCCCAAGCACTGTCGTCTGAAAAGGAAACTGCGAGTACATTTAACACTATAGATGATTCACGCTCCTAATTTAATGATGTTCGGATAATACTCCCATTTTAGGGATATATATTAGAATGAGATACAGCTAAATGAATAAGCTATAAGTACGGATATGTCGAATTAACATTTCTAACCTGTCTTTGTTAGCATCGTTATTAACAGTATTGATAGTTAGAGATCTAGATTATCATTCATCTCGTTTTGTATTTTGTCATTTCTTCAAAATAACTAGTTTTCATCTTAATTTCGTTTTATATAGAGAGTGCATTAACTATACCAATTTTTGCATTTTTCTCCATTTTTTCGCACATGCTATCACAGGGAATTCGAATGCAAAGAATAAGCAATGGTTTTATTCCTCTTCTTTTCTGCATGAAGGGCAGATGTTTGCATATGATTTATTTATATTTGTACGTATTTCATAGGATATGCATGAAATTGCGTTTGGTTTTAAATTTCGAGACATTATTATACAGAATTCAAAAAAACATGCATCAGACATGTATTCTATTTCATAGAATATCTGTTATTTTCACGGAAATGCCATTACAGTAGGGAATAAAAATATGCATAGGATTCCATACAGTTTTTGTTTTTTACTGAAAAACTGCATTACGCAAAATGAGAAAAATACGGGTAGTTGTGTAGCCATTGTTTTGCGCGCGCGTGGCGTGTGTATGTATGTACAGTACAGTATGTGTGTGTTCATGCATACACAAGTTTTTTTTTTTGTGAGAGAGAGAGCGAGAGAGAGAGAGTGCATTACTTGATCGCAGGCTTTCCTTTGTTATGATGAACCATTATGGCCGATGTGTTTTCAACGACGCAATAAAATGCAATAAATGTTTGTGTGTTTCCCATCGGGTAACAATTCACGTGCACTTTCCTATATGAAATACCATACTGACGTTGTAATCTAGCCATGGCGCCCTCTGTGATGACATTGTTATATTACGGTGTTTTATTACTTCGCCTCATCGTCCCGGGCTTTGTTTTATATGTGTCTCTCCGACACAGCCAGAAGTGTTCAGTTTTTTTATATTAAATTCTTTAGCAATATTCCA
>JANJGK010000029.1:22706668-22735653 GCA_039081455.1 Macrobrachium rosenbergii
TATATATATATATATATATATATATATATGCGTGTGTGTGTGTGTGTATATATATATATATATATATATATATATATATATATATATATATATATATATATGTGTGTGTATATATATATATATATATATATATATATATATATATATATATATATATATATATGTGTGTGTGTGTATATATATATATATATATATATATATATATATATATATATATATATATATATATATATATATATATATATATATATATACACACACACACACACACACGCCAACACTCTTAGTCCTAATCTAACCTAGCCTAACGGGTAGAACCTAAGTTCGAATAAAAATGAATAAGGAACAGTAGCGTATTTAAGGTAAGGGAAAACTAAATCAAAACACATTTCCAAAGCTTAATCTCAGACGAAAAAACTAGTTCCGATATAATGAAGGAATAATTAAGCACGCCATTTTGCTCAGCAAAATGAAGCTTTAAATTAGAAAGAGTCTCTGTCGGCCTTCCACAAAGCCTGGCACGCTCCGAAAATTCCTGGGCCATATTGATGAAGAGTGTATGTGGGCCAATACGGAATCCCTTATACATTATTCATGGACCCTCCATTGAAGATGGAAATGACGTCGGTATTTTTTGATTCTGGGCAGAGGCGTTGTATGGAGGACACATTTCCATACAAATATGTCCCTCGCGCTACGCATTAATACCATTTTTGTGGAGTTCTTTATTTGGGGTGGTGCTGTGCTAATGCTAATAACCTCTGTTATTATAATAACTATTATCATTAACATTTATAACTCCTTATCACTATCATCATCGTTTATCATAATTTTAAACTGAAAAAACTTCATTTTTTATCTCCTTTTTATTCTTAAAATTGTCCTTACTTTAACCCTGAATTATTTCGAAGCTTCTAAGACGGAGACCTCTTCAACCTTTGATACTCCAAGGACCACAAAGATGAGTCGAAACTTCCAAAGCGCCAGATGTGTCACTTCA
The DNA here is from genome assembly GCA_039081455.1 of Macrobrachium rosenbergii. NCBI lineage: Eukaryota > Metazoa > Arthropoda > Malacostraca > Decapoda > Palaemonidae > Macrobrachium > Macrobrachium rosenbergii. The sequence continues at coordinate 22,707,669 of JANJGK010000029.1, forward strand.
AACCCCCCTCTTTTAGACTGGGTTTAAATAAAACTCAGTTGCTGCAAAAAACTGCCGAAACAATTGGCTGCAGTTTTTACGTCCATATTTCTTCCATTTGAGTTATATTGGACTTGGTGCTGGAGGTTTCTATCTTTTCTTCTTCTTCTTCTTCTTCTTCTTCTTCTTCTTCTTCTTCTTCTTCTTCTTCTTATTATTATTATTATTATTATTATTATTATTAATTTGTTGTTGTTACTTTCCCTTATAAAGACCGCAAAATATTGTGTACATGGAATTTTTAGGAGGCTTGGTAATAAACTAGGAATGTCGCTCAACTGATGATTCCAAACCCATGGTTTTTTCTTTCTCTTACTTGTTTTATAGGAAAGTTAGATAAACGGTACAACTTTAAGTATAACATAGTTTCTTATGAAACTTTGCTAATAAATATAATTCACGTTTTCGAAATAAATTATGCCACTGGGACCCGACAACGCTGGCTAACAAATAATTTCACTAAACACTGACTACAGAATGGAATTTTAAGTTATATTTGGATCTGCACGGCTGAATAATTTTTTGGAAGCTGTTTATCAGTATCAAAACCACAAACAAGTTGATGGTTACCACATTGTAGGGAATATAAGGGGGCCAAATTTGCTCATCATTTTCAAAATGAACAACAAAAGCTTGAAAGCAATACGAAGCTTCTTTTGCCTTACATGGTTCAGTGACTCCAACGCCTACTCTTACGTTCGCAGTTGTCATTCTACTTAATGCATCTTCGTAGTATTACGAAAACAATGAAGGAAATTCGCCTAAAACAAAACGGGCATTCAGCAATCTAACAACCGACCCAGCGCCGACTTTACACGAATAAACTCTTCAGAGTAACAAAGCTTTACTGCCCACAAATGACACGTGGCTACGTCCTCTGGAAATGTTGCCTCTCTCCCAACTCTCGCTCAGTATCCAGTATGCAAAAGGACGAAGGAATGCTGCTCGTGTGGCCGGGGAATCTGACGAATGTCGTCGGCTAGGGATGTGTCCTGGTATTTAGGGATTTCGAGCCGAGTGAAAGATAGAATATGTGCAGTAATATTCAAGAGGATTTGTCTACTGGAGAGTACACATGGGCGTATTAACACGGTATGTGCCCACCTGTACGCGTCACCTACTCCGAGGTATGGTGTATATGGTGTACTTTGATCCCCGAGGGGCTAGTGCCAAACACGGCGTCCCAAGGAGCCTCCGCCATGTTTAGCTCTACCACCTCGGAGTAGGTGACGCTTAAAGGTGGGTACATACCAGATTAATACCCAAGCAGGGTACATCGGCTTAGTAAATAGCTTAACCGGGTGCCTAAACGTAGGAGGATATAAGGTAAAATTTTTCTGGGGTATATTTTGGCGACATTTATAGATTAAATTTCATTTTCATTTTTGGTTCTATTTTCGGAGAGAATATTCGCCAGCTTACTTGTGCCCGAAATGGTAGATTAGACCAAGAAGCATATCTAAAGGTAATTTAAGGTTAGTTTGATTTATAAGACGGAATGAACGTTGCATTTAGAATGTATTAAACAAGGGCACCAAAGATAACTAATAAAAATAGTTTATGATGGACATACAGTTATACATAAAAAAAACTGTATTTAGATAAGATCTTGGAAACCCAAGCTTTATCCATATTAAACTTTGAGGACAGATATCCAAAATACAGCTTGCATACGAACGCCAAAGCTTCATGAAGACTGCATATGAAAGCGTTGCTAAAAGCTAAACTTTAATAAAAGTCTATCTTAATATATACCAGCATCTATTAACTTTTATTCTAAACCGAAATGGAAAAGGGAAAAGAGGAGAATATCAGTTTGGTTTTAGATTTCCATTTGAAATTCCAAAACAAAAAATACCAATTGAATTTTCGTTTTTTTTTCTCTTACATTTTTCCATCAATTTTTTCTTTAGCCATTCATTTGCCCTTTCAGTCGAGGTTTCGCTTAAATTTCTTTTGTGAAATACTTTTCCCTTTCATGTTTTCTGTTACAGGAAGAGTTTTTCGTAAAACTGAAATTCGTACACATGCCCTACATACACACACACACACACACACACACACACACACACACACACACACACACACATATATATATATATATATATATATATATATATATATATATATATATATATATATATATATATATATATATATATGTAAATATATATATATATATATATATATATATATATATATATATATATATATATATATATATATATATATATATATATATATATATATATATATATATATATATATATATATATATATATATATATATATATATACATATATGGCTACCAGTCTGGAATTAGTTACAGAACACATTACATTTCTTTTGATTAGTTACCGAGACGTCAGTATGGAGACGCTGTGGACGGGATTCATAAACGGGATAATATTAGCTTCACAATTCTGAGAGAGAGAGAGAGAGAGAGAGAGAGAGAGAGAGAGAGAGAGAGAGAGAGAGAGAGAGAGAGAGAGAGTTGTCGGTTTGCACATCACTAACTGAAGTATTCTATCACTGTAAAGTTAAAGGAATGGCATTGCGAATTTTTGTGATGAAAACTTTTCTCAAGTAGATATATACAATACAGTTCAGCATATTGTGGGGACAAGCATAAAGAGTAAATTGTGTACATACAATGATTTTATGTTGTTTATGAAAGCTGTATCAAATGAAGTATCCGAAGAATGTTTAACATGATTGTTTGAGAGGGGGGGTTGGGGGTGATTAAGTGGTGGATGTCTTCCCGATTTGTATTATGATAACACTGAACAATGTATAGTCACGTCTGTTATTTTTTCCGTCTTTTCTGTTCCTTCCCCAATTAACATCCCAATAGTTAACTGTCAGTCAGGTATACTAATTCCCTCTTCAGGTCAACGGATGCATATTTAAAGAGATTTAGGGAGACATGATATCTAATTCCTTCCATCCACTGGACATACGAGTGAGCTTGGACTAAAACTTTACTGAAGAGAAAAATAAATTATGGAATATGCATTCAGATATACTTTATGCTGAGAGAGAGAGAGAGAGAGAGAGAGAGAGAGAGAGAGAGAGGCAGGCAGGCAGAAATATCAGTTCAAATGGTCACAGTTTATTTCCTATAAGTGTCTTTTCCCTGTTAACAATTTATCCATTTCCATTACTAGACACATGGAGTGTAGATATAATAAAAAATAAAACAAAAGAGTCTGGAAGGAAATACGCGTGCAAAGCCTTCATTTAATACACCTTATTTAATGAAAAGAAGCTAGCATCAAATTTATGAAGGTTGCTAAATAATTTAATGACCTCTTAGGTTAGTTTTAGTAATAATAAAGAACTTCACCATAATTGACCCGTAAATAATGCAGCCCAAATAACCAAGAGAGGAGTAAACTGGTTGACCCACAATGGCCTGTCTGGTTACCCCAGAAAAGGATCAGCGTTACTGACCTTAAAAAAAAAAAAGGCCTATTTACCCAAAAACTGGGCAGCCCAGTTAACTTGTAAAAGGCCAGCCTTGTTGGCAGGAAAAATTGAAAGCCCGGTTGAATCAAAGAAGGAACAACTAAATTAACCCAACACAGGACATCTCGGTTGACCCTCAAGGGGTCAGGCTGGTCACCCCATAAATGAACACCAGGTCGATGCAAAACTGGAAAAGGTTTATGAAGTTCTGATCTTGTTAAAGTTAACCTTAGTGGTAGTTCCGAATATGTTTGTATTCGCTATTTTCACTACGTACAGATTTCAGTTTTACTCATTATGCTTTCCGGTATTATTGCAATCAAGTATTTTAAAGGGACCTATCTTTTGCTGTAAATTTTATTCACTGACCATTCCTTACATGACGTTTCTCGCCCCTTCCTCTTTTGCTGCGTTCTGGATTTTTTCGTCCATGTCTTCCTCACAAATTATAAACATCCACCAAGAAACAACTAAAAGGGAAAGTTCAGTTGGCCCAGAAAGGGGTGAGCTACGTTAAAAGCAGATATCTTTGTCTAAGAAAAAAATAATAATCATAGGCTCTAGGAAGGAAAATGACACTGAAAAACTTTATCGAAAACAAAAGCTTTACCAAGAATAAAATAAAAGGACTCGCCCTTAGATCAAATTAACGTAAAAAAAAGATCATTAAAATAGAACTATTTAGGAAACTTTTGAAAGGTAAAATTTCCGGGTATAGCATCCACCAAGTCTTAAAGAACTTAAAATGACTAAATCAGAATTAGGACCCTTAGGAAAAAGACCCTTTTAACAAATAAAGTTTTCTTGGAAAATAAATTATATGAGGAATAAAAGCAATGTAATAAAAAAAAATTAAGAGTAAGACAAAAGTCACTTGAAAAAATGCCTTTTCATAGTCAAAGGGAAAGTACAAAAGCATTGTGAAAATCCTCAACCTAGGACCAAAACTACTGAAAGCCCTCATACCAACGAGGCCACTTCGTGTTATTGAACGTTTACATATTCCAGTAAAAGTCATTTCCTCAGATACACTGTTGGAATAATTTTGTATTTCATCATGACGTCTACCAGATTCATCAGACAATTTTAGAAATTTCGACATAGAGACCAAAACCAGAGGAAGTACAACGGAAAGTCAGACCCTAGAGACAAGCAACTGGCAGCAACAGAGGCCAGACTGAAATTCGAATATGAGAAGGACGTCCCCTCGGCCCACTGGGCGACATCGCAACTTAGATTTCAGTATGATGAAATCCGACCCAGAATAAAACGGCTGTTCGTAATGGGGGAGGCGCCACCAACGATGGTTTTCTGGGAGAGTTGTTAGAGAGTCATTAATTAAATTTCTCTTCGTCAGAAGAGTTAGACATTTTAATGAGCTCGGCTTGTCGGCTTTGTCCGTCTTCCTTTTTTTAAGAGTATTATGTCGCCAATTCGGGTTCTCCTTTTAATTGATTGCCTTTTCTAAAGAGGGAATGATCAAAGGGGATTTCCTCCTTTCTACGGAATAATCTGCTCTAAATCATTAAGAATTTTGGTCCATTTTAGATTCTCCTTTCAATAGATTATCTTTTTTTAAACACTGGGTTTCAGGTGGGATTAACTGTCATAATTTAGATCATTCGTATCTATCCAGTTGAGAATATATTAGGTATTCAGATTCATCTCTCAATAGATAGCGTTTTATAACGAGTAGGACCCTCTTATTTTTCGGGGCCAATCTCTTCTCACATTATATAGACTATATCCCCTTTTCAAATTCTTTCAATAAATTAACTGTCCTAATGACCGGATCCTTAGATGGGATTTCTTAACGTATTCGAGGTAGGAATATCTTATCTCCACATTTGAATTACTGCCAAACAACGATAGATCTCTTTACTCTCACAGAGGAGTCCAAGGTTTGGTCCCAAAGCCTGTACTGACCACTAACTTTAATGTGATCAAATGTTGAAAAAAGTTAATAAGTAAGATGTAGACCTCTGGACTCAGCCGAACCAGCAGGCACCTGCGACATATTGGCCAAAGAGAAAGGCGCAGTGAGACTTAAGTGCCGGAAAACTTCATCGTACCTCGAACTTGAACACTGATAAATTTTGTCTTGATCTTGAAAATACGGCAAGGTGTTATACCTGAGCAAACCAAGTCAAAACTAAATTGGAAGATACTATACCTGAAAATGAAAGTTAAAAAAAGGAAGACACAATCATAGCACTAAACGCAGAGGACAAGTTCGAAGGTAAAAACAAATCATTGGATCTCTACATGGAAATAGCATGCATAACTGCACATTTTGACGTTAATGGAAAATACCGTAACATATCCTACTGGAACCATGGCCTGGAACCCAGAAAGGTTATTCGGTAAATTTGTGCAATTCCAGAGCTTTTAAGTCTGATTCTAAACCATTTTGTTGCACTATCTCTTTGCTATTCCAGGGCTTTTAACCTTGATTTTCCACCCATTTTGTGCCTAACCACAGACACTTATTGGTTAAAAGCCAAAATCCATATCGTTTTGTATTTTCCGTCCTTTATTTTCAAGAGACCTGTTCTTTAAACCTTTACATATTTGAACACAACTGCCGACAGTCCACTTCACCAAAAATAACTTTCTCGTAGTATCGGGTTTCAAAAATTGTCAATAGTTTTTCTATGTAAATGTAGAGGTAGCATCATATTCAGAAAAACTTTACAACTATGGACCGTAACTTTCTCAAATGCCTTCGATAATTCTTCGCTTATCATCGTGTTATTTACTTATCCCCTTAACGCTATTTAAAGAGAGTGTGTATTTGTTAAAAAGCTTTGATTTTTTACACAAAACCAGATATACATGGCAACCTTTTTCCTTCATCTACCGCGTGCTTGAAGAAAAAGGAATGGGCAAGGATAAGAAATTATTGATATTTATGTATTTTAACCCTTTCAGTGAGTTGAAATAATAAATCCTGAAAAAAATACTCGAAAAAGAAAACACGTAAATGACCTGGGATTATTCCCGAAGGGAAATGTAACATTCGCTTTCATGTAAAATATATCCTAAAAAATATTAATATTTATATTAATTTGATACCTATTTATTGATAAGTCATTACGACTCCAAATTACATTTATGCTATCAAACCGATACTCTCTGGACGTATACTTTTTTTAAATGTCGTAAACGAAACATAACTTGATATCACAGGCTCTTGTATACAACATATCATGAATTCTATTAAATCTACCGAAGTTTCCGGCAATTAAATGTTAATTCATTTGCAGTTCACTACGACACAAAATTACCTTTGCATTACTAAAATTGTGATTCTAGATACCCAGATATGTTCCTGATATTGACATTGAAATCCAAGAATAATACAAATATTTTTCTGGGGTGCAATGTATCTAAAATGTATAAAATTTCCCGGTATTTAAGGTTACTGAACATTTTAATCCAGTGCGAAGTTTCTAGGAAACTAAATTAGATTATTATATTCGATACTGATATTCTCAATAAGCGTTACTTGATGACGCAACAAACTGCTTTGAAATGGAAAACAGTTTCTGTATTGCTTTTACTCAAAATGTGTTAGGCGAATTGAGCCATCATAGCCTGAAACCAACATCAAAATTTGAAGATAACAAGTATATCCAACACGGTCTGAATTCCCTTTTATATTCTGAGTTAATCTCATGACGATTTCTCCATTTCGCCCAAAGTGAAAAGGCCTCAGGGATTTTCAGTTTTGAAGTCCAGCGAATTTTCATAAGTGCTAGATATCACTTCCACAGTATTATTGCATTTAAGGTTTTCTTTTTCTTTTTTTTATTAGCATTGCTTGGATCAGTTTAATTACCCCGGTAAATACACTTAGGAATTAGTTGTGAAAATTACAATTTCAGAGTTTTTTTTTTTTTTTTTTTTTTTTTTAGTGAGGGATGTTGGTTAAAAGTCATTTCATAATCTAGATACAGTGAGACGTGAAATTATTTTCAGATGATTTACATTAAATCAATACATATACAGTAAGACGGCTTAAGTTCAAAATGCTTTCTGCTTCTCCTAAAAACAAATCTCGAATTTCTAGAGCATGACAGTTTATGATATACGTTTTTCTACAGAGGAATATACCATTAGCGTTTCTTTCAAATACTCCTCTCTCTCTCTCTCTCTCTCTCTCTCTCTCTCTCTCTCTCTCTCTCTCTCTCTCTCTCTCTCTCTCACTCTAGTGTAATATATTACTAGCTGTTGCAACCTTGAGTACTGCGTAGGACTTATCAAAATTTAGAATAATTGTCATATACATTTCTCAAAACATCAATACCATACGAACAAGAGAAACTCTCGAAAGGAAATCTTTGCTGTTGTCTATGGCGCCTGTTTTTAGGTTATGACAGCTATATCCAGAAAATGACTTCTGGTTTGTTATTATGCTAGTTGTATTTATGGTCTAAATTTCTATTTAAATCTCAAGGGCTGCATCCATGTTTGGGGAAATGTTTATCAGCATCAGAAAACACAGACAAACGGATGATTACAGCAGAGCTAAGATATGGAGATAAAATTTGCTCCGCCATGAGCAAAATAAAGACCAAGGGTTTTCGCACTATGCAAAGCCTCTTTCGCCTTGCACGGCACAGTGATGCCAACACCTAGACTAATTTTACCTCCTCAATTTTTAATTCACTTAATGCGTCTTCGTTGGATGAGGAAATAAAAAAAGGAGGATAAATCTTTCTATCTCTCTTTCTTGAAATCTTCAGCTGGAAACCCTTATGATAGAGCCAACAGATTATAAACCCCAGAAAGCCCCAAAGGGAAAACAGCCTGCAGAGAAAGAGGCAAGTTATAGGAAAAAGCGATAAAAAATAAATATCAGGAAATAGACCGATACACCCGAGTTCAAGAGGCATTAGAAGAAGACTCCACGACTGCACTATGCAAACTATTCCACATTTTAGTTGTAGTCAAAGTAAAACTCCTAGAAAACCTGAGACTAGAAAACGGCACACGGGTATACAGTAACCTAACACTGACCCACGGCTGACCTTACATGAATGAACTCCTCACAATGATAAAACTTTGACAGACCGCTTTACTGTCAATGAATGGTACACGGATACGTCCTCTGGTTTCATGACTCTATCCCAACACTCACTCTATACCCAATATACAAAAGGATGGTGGAATGCTGCTCGTATGGCTGTGGAATCTGACGAATGTTGTCGGCTAGGGCCGTATCCTCGAATTTAAAAAAGTTCGAGCCGAGAGAAAACTAGAATATATTCACTATTATTCTTGAGGATTTGTCTACAGTACAAGCGAATAAACAATGAGGGTGAATCGGCCAAGGGAATAGCTTTACTAGTGTCCTACACGGGAAGAGGAATAAGATGGAATGTTTCTGGGACATAGTTTGGAGACTTTTATAGATAAAATTTCAGTTTTCTCATTATTCAAAAGAAGAATATTCGCGAGTTTACTTAGTTTACTTATCTCCGAAATGCTAGAGTAAAGTAAGGCGTATTTCCATAGGTACTTTACGACCAGTTGGATTTCCAAGACAGAATTGATGATGTATTTAGAATGTGTTTAAGACTAATTTGATTTACAAGACAGAACTTGGGACGTGTCAAAAACAGACACCAAAGATGACCAACGAAAATGACTTCTGTCGGACATAAATGTTATGAATAAAAAAATATACTCAAATAAGAGCTTTGATACCCAAGTTTTATTCAGACGGAAGCTTAGAGGAAGACATTCAAAAGACAACTTGCATTAGCACACCAAAGCTGTAAGAAGACTGTATGTTGAAGTGTTACAAGAAACTAACCTGTAATAAAAATTCATCTTAAAATAGTTATGCAATATATACCTAAGTCTAATAACTTTTACTTTTAACCGAAATAGAAAAAGGGAAAAGAAAATATCAGTTTGGTTTTAGATTTCCATTTGAAATTCCAAACAAAAACTATCAATTTGATTTTCGAGATATTTCTTTCATATTATTCCATCAATTTTTTTAGGCATTTTTTCTGTTACACGAAGAATTTTTCGTAAAGCTTTAAATTCATACCGATTAGAAGCATACAAGCCCATATCCAATATATATATATATATATATATATATATATATATATATATATATATATATATATATATATATATATATATATATATATATATATATATATATATATATATGAGTGTGTGTGTAAATATATACACGTACACACACATATATATGTATGTATATGTATATATATGCATATATATATAATATATATATATATATATATATATATATATATATATATATATATATATATATATATATATATATATATATATATATATATATATATATATATATATATATATATATATATATACTGGATATGTCTGTATGCTTCTCGTATTAATTCAAAGGTTTTACTCTTTCCAATGGGGTAATCTGCTCTTATTTATTGAGAGTACTGATCCCTTTTAGATTCTCCTTCCTATAGATTATCTGTTCTTAAACATGGGTTTTTAGGTGGGATTAACTGCAATAATTTAGATCATTAGTTTTTATCCAGTTGAGACTATGTTCCGTAATCAGATTCATCTTTCAATATTCAGCTTTTTATAATGAGCAGAACCCTCCTGTATGTCGAGGCCAGTCTATTCGTACATTATAGAAACAATGTCCCCTTTTCAAATTCTTTCAATAAATTGCCTTTCCAAATGAGTGAGTCCTCAGGTTGGATTTCACGCTATATTCGAAGTATGGAATATAACTCGAAATTTGAATTTTTACCTCACAACGTTAGGGCCTTCGCTTTTACGCATGAGTCGCTGGTTCGATCCTGATGCCAGTAGTATTGATCTACAAAATACAGTAAGGTAATATATTCAAACAATCCAAGTTAAAACAAATTCATAACACCAAACGCAGGAGACAAATTGAAACGCGAAGTGGTGTTATGGTTAAGAAAAACTTCATTGAACATCTATACTGAAATAACATTCATAGCTGCACACTTTAACAATAATGAAAAATGGTATCATATATCCTGTTGGGACGGACTATGGGCTGGAACTCAGAATGGTTTTTCGGTACATTTGTGTCATTCCGAAGCTTTTAAGTCTGATTCTAAACCAGTTTGACTCAACAGCTGTTTGCTATTCCAGGGCTTTCAAGCCTGATTTCAGACCTGTTTCGTTCCTAGCCACAGACCCATATTGGTTAGAAGCCAGAGTCCAAAACGTTTTGTATTTTCCGTCTTTCAGTTTCAGAAAAAAATATTCATCAATGAAAGATTTCAGAGCTTACCGGATCCATGTCTTTACGGATTTAAATGCAATTGTCGATAATCGACCTAATCTAAAATAACTGCCTGGTAGTATCGGGTTTCGTAAATGGTTAAGAATTCTTTTAATGTGAAAGCGTAAGTGGCGTCATTCAGAATATCTCTTATAATTATGAAGACCATTAGCTTCTGAAATGTTTGTGACAATTTTCCACTTGTTATCGTGTCCTTTATTTATCATCGTAACGCTATATAAAGATTATGCACATATGCTGTGATGCTTTGACTTTTTTATGCACAAAATTTGATATACATTGCAACCTATTGTCTATGAACAGGATATTGATAACAGCAAGTATTTGTACCCGACCATAAAATTATGTAGATAAACCCTTACTGAACTGAATATAGATATAGGAAATTATAAACTGGACTTAGGATTAGTCTTGAGTGAAAAATTTTACATTCCCTCTCGTATAAAATATGTTCTAAAATAAATAAACATATCGGTATTTGTAGCAATTTAATATTCATTCATCTGTCACTCACTACGATAACAAATTACATTTATATTATGAAACCGGTATTCTCAGAAGGCTTGGTCTTTTTTATGAATACTGTAACTGAGATATATTGCGATATTACGTGCTCCCGTATCTTATGTATCCTGAAATCTATTGAGTTTCCCGATATTTCCCGGCAATTAAATATTAAGTCACTGGTAAGTCAATGTGTTGCTAAATTACTTTTCTATCGCTAGAACTGAGGTGATAAATAAAGTTTTTTTTTTTTCTGAAAATTAGATTGAAATCCACGTAGAATTCAAATATTTATCTTGGGTGCATTGTATCCTGTAATATGTCATTTTGTCAATATTAAAATGTTATTGAATGGTTTAATCTAATGGGAAATTTCTATGAAACTAAAATACAATTAAAACTGTTATTCTCAATACTTTTTATTAGTAATGCAACAAAAACTGAAAAAAATGGAAAGTAATTATACATTCCTTTCAGCCAAAGTTTATTTCGTTTATTGAGCCATCATAGTCTAAATGTGACGTGAAAGATTAAAGATAAGAAGTATATTCAGCAACGTTTGAAGTTCATTTTGTAGTTTGAGCCACCTCAAGAGATTTCTCCATTACAATCGAAAAAAATCCTCAGAGATTTTCGGTTTTGAAGCCCTTTAAATTTTTCGCCAATATTTAATCTCACTCTGCCTTCAACATTATGATTGGATTTGAGTTTTTGTTTTTTATTCCCATTGCTTGGGTCAGTTTATTCACCCCAGGTAAAATACACCTGGGTATTTGTCGTGAAAACTGTAATTTCAGAGTAATTGTTTCCAGTGAAGGATGTATACCGAAAGTAATTTCATATCCTCAGTACAATGAAAAGCAGTTTTCTCAAAGGGATATATATATATATATATATATATATATATATATATATATATATATATATATATATATATATATACTAAGATACTCTAAATTCACAGTATTTTCTGTTTCTCATAATAATAAAAAAAACTTCGAAATTCCAGCGTATAAAGTAAATGTAATACCTGTAACACCGTTTACAGAGAAAGTTCACGAAACCATACGTTTTTAGAGTGAAATAGAATACTAGTTTTTCTTTCAAACATCACCCACCACCGGGCCCCCCCCCCCCCTCTCTCTCTCTCTCTCTCTCTCTCTCTCTCTCTCTCTCTCTCTCTCTCTCTCTGTTAAACCAAAAAGTTTGATAGATGTAGCAACCTAAATTATGGCATAGGGTTTATCAATCTTCAGAAAAATTAATATTTACATTTCTCAAACCATTAATTCCATATGAACACCGTGACGACATTTTAACTGATTTCAGTTAAAAATGGCCCAAGAGAAACTCTGGTAAGGAAATTCTTGCTGTTTTCTATGGTGCCTGTATTTGGATTATTGAGGGCTGTATTCAGATAATGACTGCCCTGTTTAGATTATAACAAGTTTGTTTATGATATAAAGCTATATTTAGATCTCGGTGGTTGCATGAATTTTCCAGGAACTGTTTATCGACATCAGAAAGTTCAGGTAATATGATGGTTACGGCAGAACTAAGATATGAATAACAAAGACTCCCTCACTGTTCTAAACCTCTTTCGACTTGCATGGCACCGCGATTGTAACCCATAGACTTATTTTCCGTCCTCAAGTTTTAATTCACATAGTGCGTCTTCCTAGTATTAAAAAAAGGGAAATTCTTTGTCTTTTTTCCTTTGAATCTTCAGCTGATAAACCTTATGAACAGTCAATAGGCTATAAGCCCCAGTGGGCTCCAAAGGGAAAACAGCCTGCGGAGACAGGCTATTGGAGAAAGTGATGAATAAGTGAATATAAGGGAATACGCTGGTACACCTGAATGCCCTAATTTCCTAATTGGACTAGGCAACGTATTTTACGTCCAAGAAGGCTCCAAATGGAAAACAGCCTGCCGGGACAGGCTATTGGAAAAAGTGATAAGTAAATGAATTGAGGGAATATGCTGGTACACCAGAATGCCCTAATTTCCTAATTGCACTAGGCAACGTATTTTACATTGCAGTTGTAGCCAAAGTAAAACGCCTAGCAAACTGAGTATTATTGAACCTAGTACTAGAAAAAAAACGCGCAGGTATTAAGTAACCTAACGCCGACCTTTCATGAATAAACTATTCAGAGTAACAGGGCTGTGATGGACCGCTTTCCTGTCCCCGAATGATACATGGATAGTCCCTCAGGATGTGTACCTCCCTCCCAACGCTCACTCTGCATCCAGGATGCAAAAGGATGATGGAATGCTGCTCGTATGGCCGGGGAATCTGACGAATGTCGTCGGCTGGGGACGTGTCCTCGCTCGAGCCGAGAGAAAGATAAAATTAGAAAGTATTCACTATTATTCAAGGGGATTTGTCTACTAGCGATACACGTGAAGGCACTAGCGGATCCAGGAAAATTTCATAGGGGGACGGGGGCACCTATTTCATATTATATATATATATATATATATATATATATATATATATATATATATATATATATATATATATATATATATATATATATATATATATATATATATATATATATATATATATATATATATATATATATATATATATATATATATATATATAACAGATTTATTATTTTTTCCCATCTTTATATTTCTCATTTATGTTATTATTATCTAAATCTTCAATATTATTATGTTGTCATTATTTTTCATGAGGGGGGGGGGGTACTTGCCCAGGTGGTGAGCCCCCCCCCCCCCCCCCCGATCCGCTAGTGCGTGGAGGATACATCGGCTTAGGGAATAGCTTAACCGTGGGCCTACACGGAGAGAGAAATAAGGCAAATTATTTCTGGAACATATGTTGGCAACATTTATCTTTTAACTTTCATTTTCCTATCTGTTTCTATTTTCGAAATGAAGAATATTCACTAACTTACTTGTGCCCGAAATGGCAAATTAATGTAAACGGATATCTAAAGGTAATTTAACATTAATTTGATATGTAAGACAACAAACGTTGTATTTAGAATGTATTAAACAAGGACACCAAAAATGACTAATGAAAATAGAATATGGTGGACATAAAACAATAAAAAAAATCTGTTTATAGACGAAAACTTGGACACTCAACTTTATTTAGACTCAAGCTTGAAGAAAGGTATTAAAAATATTCGTGCTTTGAAACACCAAAGCCGTATGAAACACTACATGAAAGTGTTACAATCACTAAACTGTAATAAAAGTCTATCTCAAAAGTGCAGTGCAATATATACCTTCATCTATTAGCTTTTATTCTAAACTGAAATGGAAAAAGGGAAAAGGGGAGAATATCAGTTTGGTTTTAGATTTCCATTTGAAATTTGAAAACAAAAAACATCAATTGGATTTTCGATTTTTTTTTTCTCTTACATTTTCCATCACTTTTTTTTAGGTATTATTTGCCCCTTCAGTCACAGTTTTGCAGTTTAGAATTCTTTTGCAAAATATTTTTCCTTTCCTGTTTTCTGTTACAGCGTGAATTTTTCGTGAAACTTTAAATTCATACCGAGTAGAAGCATACACACATATATCCTCATAATCTCTTTCTCTCTATGTATATATATGTATATATATATATATATATATATATATATATATATATATATATATATATATATATATATATATATACATATATATATACAGTACATATATATATATATATATATATATATATATATATATATATATATATATATATATATATATATATATATATATACAGACAAATAGATAGACATTTGTTTCCACCGTCCTATGACCTTTAGATGGTATAAGCGAGTATATGCAGTCTGGAATTAGTTACAGAACACATTACATTTCTTTTGATTAATTACACAGGCGTCAATATGGAGATCTGTGGACGGGATTCATAACCGACTTGATATTAGCTTCACGGTTCTGAGAGAGAGAGAGAGAGAGAGAGAGAGAGAGAGAGAGAGAGAGAGAGAGAGAGAGAGAGAGAGAGAGAGAGATATTCGCCTGGTTTGTAAATTAAGCACTGACATATTACATCAGTGTTAGGTGATTCTCATAAGACCGACTTAATTAGGAATGGGATTGAGAAATTTTGCGTTACGAAAAGTTCCGAGAATTGATATTTATAATGAACTTATACATATTGTAAGCGCAAGCATAAATGGTAAATTACATACACTTAAGTATTATATATGACTAATGACCCCTATAGCTAATAAAGTACCGGAAGAACTGTTTTAACACAGGGAATTGATTAACATGTCGAGGTCTTCCTTTTTTAGTTTTCTGTAAAAGAAAGCTACTGAGTTGACTACTTGTTAGTCCGTCCGCACTTTTTCTGTCCACCCTCAGATCTTGAAAACTACTGAGGCTTGGGGCTGCAAATTGGTATGTTGATCTACTGAGGCTTGGGGCTGCAAATTGGTATGTTGATCATCCACCCTCCAATCATCAAACATACCAAATTGTAGCCCTGTAGCCTTAGTAGTTTTTATTTTATATAAGGTTAAAGTTAGACATGATCGTGTTTCTGGCACCGCTATAGGTGCCAACAACATAGGCCACCACAGGGCCGTGGCTGAAGGTTTCATGGGCCACGGCTGAGAGTTTCATGGGCTGTGGCTGAGAGTTTCATACAGCATTATACGCTGTACAGAAAACTTGATTGCGCTGAAGAAACTTCGGTGCATTTTTTACATGTATTATGATAAAACAATATAACACACACTCACGTCTGTTATTTTCCCCGTCCTTTTCTGCTTTCTCCCAGATAAACCCCAACAGTTAGGTCGACGGAATCATGATGAACGATGTTTGGGCAGACATGGCATCCTATTCCTTCCATCCATCGGCCATACGAGTGAGATTGATTTTATCGTTTGTTTAGCCGAGGGCTATATCATCGCCCCGGGGATCCCAGTTGTTTTGACTTAAATTTACAGAAGAGGAAAATAAATTGTAATATTTGCTTCCCGACATGCTTTAACCTGAGAGAGAGAGAGAGAGAGAGAGAGAGAGAGAGCAGTTCTAATGGTCACAATATAACTATGATAGGAAGGCATAAACAAATATAACCTTACTTTGTTTCCTGCGTATCACTGCACAGCTTGCTTAATGTTAATTTCTGTTCCCTGGTAATAATTTTTTTCATTTCCAGTGTTCTGACGTATCGTGGAGTATTGAGCTTATAAAAAAAAAACCAAAAGGCTTCATTCAATACCCCTCATTTAATATAAAGAGTCTAGTTGGGAATCCTATGAAAATGGCTAAGTGCGATAATCACCGCTTAGGTTTGTTTTATAATAATAGTGATGTCTTTTAGACGGTCAGCATAGTTGCTCAATAAAAAGGTAGCCGCAATAAAAGGGCACCGCAGTTGACCCGAAACTAGAGCAGCCAAAATGACCTAAAAAACCAGCGTTGTTAATCTAAAAATGGGAAAGCCCGGATGACCTACGAAAGGTCAGCCCTGTTGACCGTAAAGGGCGAGTCAGGATGTGGCAAACAGGAACACCCAGATTACCCTAAAAAAAGAAAGAAAGAAAAAAAAGAATGGGTCAGCCAAGTCAAACCTTAAAGGGAGAGCCAAGTCGATACAAAAAAAGGGAAAACTTTAATGAAGTTCTGTTCTTGTTAAAGTTAACCCGAAAGGTAGTTCCAAATATGTTTGTATTTTTATTTTAAACGTATTGGGTTTCAATTTTTACTCTACTTCATATGGTGTTATTACTATCAAATTATTTTATTGAGACATCATTTTTTTTTTAAATTTTAATTTACTAACTATTCCTTAAATAGCGTGATTTGCACGTTCCTCTTTTGTTGTTCCGTGAATATTTTTCTCCATTTCTTTCTTCCAAATAATAAGCATCCACGAAGAAATATGAAAATGACAGTTCATTTGACCCAGAAAGGGACGAGCTCGCCTGAATAGTAATGGCTCTATTAAAGACAAAAGAGAGAAATCAAAATCTCTGTTAAGGATAACGACAATGAAAAACCACTAAGATAAGATTATCGTAAAAAAATTATCAGAAAAATATTATCAGAAAAATTAAACGATGTGAGAAAACCCTTTTTGAACATTTAAATTTCCTTGATCCCATCTACAAAGAATTAAAGTAACGTAAAAAAAAAAAAGAAACTAAGTCAGAATCAAGAGCCATTTGAATAGGCCCTTTCAAAAACAAAGTTTCCGAGAAAAAAACTGTACTAGGAATAAAAACAAAGTAAAATCTTTCGAGGATAACTTACAGGACACTTGAAAAAAAATGCCTTTTCAAAGTCAAGAATAAAAGTCAAGTATAAGAGCAATGTGGAAATCCTCAACCATGGAACAAAACTACTCGAAAGCCTTCTTACCAAAGATTCCACTTTGCGTTATTGCACATTCATATTCCCAAATAAAAATCATTATTTCAGATTACACTGCTAAAACAAGCTATATCTCATCATTCCGTCTACCAGATTCCTCAGATAATTTTAGAAATCTCGGCATAAAGACCAAAACCGGGGCAAGTACTACGTTAAATCAGACCCTACGGACAAGCGACTGGCAGCAGCGGAGGCCAGTGAAATCTGAATACGAGAAGGACGTCCACTCTGGCCACTGGGCGACATCGCAACTTGATTTCAGTATAATGAAATCCGACCCAGAATAAAACGGCTGTTCGTAAAAGGGAAGAGCAACCGACAATAGTTGTGTGAGAGAGCTGTTAGCATGTCATTAATTAAATTTCTCCTCGTCAAAGGAGGCGATTTTAATGAGCTCGGTCTGTAGGCTTTGTCCGTTCGCCTTTTGGAATACTATGTTGCTATTTCTGGCTCTTCTTTCAATTGATTGCCTTTTCTAAATAGGGAACCATCAAAAGGGATTTCCTGCTGTCTATGGAGTAATCTGCTCCAAATTATTAAGAATATTGATCCTTTTTAGATTCTGATTTCAATATACTATCCTTTTGATGAGTGAGTTGTCAACTGGAATTTCCTGCTATAATTTAGGTCATTTGATTCTGTCCTACAGAGAATATGTTCCATATTCAGATTCGTCTTTCAGTGGATAACTTCTTATAATGAGTAGGTCCTCTTCTATTCCTACATTATATACTATGTCCCATTTTGAAATTGTTTCGATAAATGGCCTTTCCTAATGAGGGAATCCACAGATGGGAATTCTTGCTATATCCGATGTAGGAATATTTCACCTCTACATTCAGATTCCTACTTCACTTTGTTAGCACACCTGGTTTTCACTCTGGAATTCCTGGTTCAATCGTGATGTCAGCACTGGCTCCTACCTCAAGTGTGATGAGGGACCTGTTGTGAACCTGTGGGCTATGGACAACCAACAGAAACCCCAGACATATTGGCCAAGTTAAAAGGAACCGTAAGACTGAAATGCAAGAAACTTCTTCGGACCTCGAAATTGGACGTAAGTAAATTTTTTTTTCTTGAAAATACAGTAACTTACTATATCTGAAAGAAACAAGATAAAAAAAAAAACAACCATAACGCAAGAAACAAAAGAAAAGCTGAAAGGTTAAGTTGGGTGATAGTTACGAAAAACTTCACCAGACCTCTGCATTAAAATGATATTCATAGCTGCACCCTATGGCATTAGAAAATGCCTAATACATGCTGTTGGAACTATGGGCTGGAATTCAGAAAGCTTACGCGGTACATATGAGCAATTCCAGAGCTCTTAAGTCTTATTCTAAACTAGTTTGATTCAATATATCCTTGTTATTCCAGAGCTTTTATGCCTGATTTCAGACCCATTTTGTCCCTAACCATAAACCCATATTGGTTAAAAGCCAGAGTCCGTATCGCTCTGCATTTTCATCTCTCAATTTCAGGAAAGGTATTCAGGAACGAAAGATTTCAGAGCTTATAGGATCTTTGTCTTTACGGATTTGGACATAATTATGGATAAGCTACTTAATCCAAGAGAACTGTTTGGTATTATCGTGTTTCAACAATGTTCAAGAGTTTGTTCTGTGTCAATGTGTAAGTGGCATTATACAGAAAATCATTTAAAAATATTGAGACCATTAACGTTTCAAATGCTTTCAATCTTTTTTCTCATCTATTATCGTGCCATTTATTCATCCCTTTAACACTATTTAAAGAGAATGTGTATTGCTATGAAGTTTTTAGCCATGCTAGAAGAAAAGGGAAAATGGCGGAACAAGTGATTATTAAATCTAATATTTAATTCGGCCACTGAGTAAAAGTGATAAACTCTGAAAGGGATACAAAAAGAGGAAACATAAATGCCTTAGCATTAGTCCCGAATGAAAAAGACACCATTCTCTCTTGTATAAAATGCAAATTAAAATTAAATCAAATCATCATTATTTATGGCAATTTAGTATTCTTTTATCGGTAAGTCGCAACGATATCAAATTGTGTTTCTTCTATTCAACCGGTATTCTCAGAACGCTTACGTTTTTCATAGATGTTGTAACTGACATATAATGGGATATTACAGGTCACTGTATATAGAACATCATGAAATCTATTAAATTCACCGATGTTTTAAATGTTAATTCAACGGTCAGTCACTCTGAAACAAAATTATTTTTGCATCATTAAAACTGATTCTCGATACAAAAATATTTTTCTGATAATGAAACTGAATCCAGGAATGAAATGAATATTTGTCTTTGATGCAATGTATCCTGAACTGTATCAAGTCTGTCGGTTTTTAATTATTGAATATTCTAATCCAATGAGAAGTTTCTAGGACTCTAATTAGATTAATGCAGCTGAAACTGATTTTATCAATACGCTTTATTTGGCAATGCAACAAAATCTAAAAAAAAAAATATGGAAAATGATTTTCTGTATTCCTTTTGGCTAGAGTTTGTTTCGCGAATTGGGCCATCACAGTGTGAGAACATGAAAGTTTAGTTATTACAAGTATATCCAATAACGTTTGAAGCCCATTTTATAGTCTGAGTCAACTTTATGACGATTTCTCCGCTTCAGCCGAAAAGAAAAAGCCTCAGGGATTTTCAGTTTTGAAGCCCCGAGAAATTTTCGTCAGTTCTAAATCTCACTTCAGGCTTCCACAGTATAATTGCATTTATGGTTTTTTCCCCTTTACTTTTTTTATTAACCTTGCTTGGATATGAGTATTGACAAAGGTAAATACGCCTGGGAATTAGTCGTGAAAACTGTAAATTTAGAGTGATATTTTTTCATTGAAGGATGAATATCGAAAAGGCATTTCATAATCTCGTTACAACGAGAAGTAAAATTATTTTAATGTGATTTATATTACATATATGCATATACAATATGATGCCTCCTTTTTTTTCTCGTAACAGTAACAAGACAACAGAACTTAAAATTTCCAGCGCACAAGAAAACTTACAATTTAGAACACCATTTACACTGGCAGCTGACGTAACCATAAACTTCCAATAGTGTATTAGAATACTAGTTTCTCTTTCAAATAACTCCCCCCCCTTCTCTCTCTCTCTCTCTCTCTCTCTCTCTCTCTCTCTCTCTCTCTCTCTCTCTCTCTCTCTCTCTCTTTCTGTGTGTGTGTGTGTGTTTCATAGAAAACGCTGACAACTGTTGCAACCTTAAGTATAGCACAGGATTTCTCAGTCTTTTAGAATAATTATTGTTTCCAATTCCCATAACAATAATAGCCTACAAACACCAAAACTGCAATTCAGAGGATTTCAGTTAAATCTGACTAAAGTGAAAATCTGAAATGAAATTATTTCCTGTTTTCTACGGGTACCAGTATTTACATAAGGAAAGCTGTATTCAGATAATGACTACCGGTTTTAGATTATGAAAGCTGTCTTTAGATCTCGCTGGCTACATAGATTATCAGGGCATTGCTTATCAGCAACAGACATCACAGAAATGTTCATGATTACCACGGAACTAAGAAATGAGTGCAAAATTTGCAAAGCATGGGCAAAATGAAGAACAAACAACTGCCCACTGTACAATTATTCTTTTGCCGTCTATAGTGCATTGACCCCAACACCTGGATTCATTTGACGTCCTCATTTTATTATTCACTTCGTGCGTCTTCATAGGAATAAAAAATAAATAAATAAAAAAGTGGGGTGGGGGAATTCTTTTTATTTTGCTATATTTGAATCTTCAGCAGAACACCCTTGTAGAGAGAGAGTCAAGAGCCTATGAACCCAAAAGGGATCCAAAGAGAAATCAGCCAGCAGACAGAGACAAATTATAGGAAAAGCCGATTAATAAATATACATGAGGGAATAGATGGAGGCACCTGAATTCAAGAAACGTTCGAAGAGGATTCCACGGATGCACTTCGCAAACTATTCCGCATTTTAATTGTAGCCAAAATAAAGCTCACAACAAACTGAACAATATTAAACCTGATGATAATACAAAACGACACACGGGTATTCAGAAACCCTTCGCTGACCCAGCGCCGACCTTACGTGAATAAACTCTTCACAGTGACAGCGCTGTCAGACGGACCCACTTTGCCATCCACGAATGATACATGGATACGTCCTCTGGATATGTGTCTCTGCCTCAACACTTACTCTGCATCCAGTATGCAAAAGGATGATGGAATGCTGCTCGTATAGCTGTGGAATCTGACGAATGTCGTCGGCTAGGGCCGTATCCTCGAATTTAAAAAGAGTTCGAACCGAGAGAAAACTAGAATTTGTTCACTATTATTCAAGAGGATTTGTCTACGAGTGAGTATACATGGAGGGTGCAACAGCTTGTGAAAAAAGCTTTACTGGGAGCCTGTACAGAAAGGGATATAAGAAAAATATTTCAAGTTCATACTCTGGAGACATTTATAGATTAAAATTCAGTATCTTTTTATTTTTATATCGAAAAGAAGAATATTCGTCATTTTACTTGTATCCGGAAAGCTAGATAAAAGTAAGACGTATATCCACCGGTAATTTAACACTAGCTTGATTTATAAGACGAAACTGATGTTGTATGTAGGTTGTGTTAAACTAGTTGACTAACCCAAATGCCCTTGGCGAACACAAAAGTAATAAATATGAAAAACGTGTCCTAATAAAAGCTTGAATACCCAAGCTTTATTCAGACTAAGGCTTGAAGAAACATATTCATAATAAAGCTTCCATTACAACACCAAAGCTATATGAAGAAACTATATGAAAGCGTTATAAAAACCCAAACTGTAATAAAAATTTATATCAAAAGTATAGTGCAATATATACCAGCATCTATTAACTTTTATTCTGAATTGAAATGAAAAAAAAGGGGAAAAGAAGATAATGTCGGTCTGTAATTATTTACAGAAAACATAAGATTTCTTTTGATTTGTTACCGAGACTTTAGTATGGAGTCCGCAGCATGATTCATAACGGGAATAATATTAGCTTCACAGTTCTGAGAGAGAGAGAGAGAGAGAGAGAGAGAGAGAGAGAGAGAGTCGTTTGGTTTGTATATCAAGGACTGAAGTATTCCATCGCTATAATGTTATTCTCGTAAGACAGCCTCAATCAAGAAAGGCATTGAGAAATATAGTTATGGAAACACTCCCCGAATAGATATTTATTATACACTTGTGCATATTGTAAGCGCAAGCATATTTAGTAAATTATGTACATACAAGTATTAGATATTGTTATTGAGAGCTATTTAAAAAAAAAACGTGATAGAGGGATGGTTGTAACGCGATTGGAGGAAATTAACTCGCCGATGTCTTTTTTTTTTTGGATAGATAAGATAGCATAATGAATACTCACGTTTGTTTATTGTCTATCTCTCTTCCTTACCCCTGATGAACCCAAATCATTCTACTATCAACCAGGTACTTTTTTCAGTTCTGCGTTGGATGAGTCCGTAGAGTTCTCGGCTAGCACTCTGCTAGGCCCGAGTTCGAGTCTCCGACCGGTCAATGAAGAATTAGAGGAATTTATTTCTGGTGACAGAAATTCATTTCTCGGTATAATGTGGTTCGGATTCCACAATAAGCTGTGGGTCCCATTGCTAGGTAACCAACTGGTTCTTAGCCACGTAAAATAATAAGTCTAATCCTTCGGGCCAGCACTCTCTAGAAGAGCTGTTGATCAGCTCAGTGGTCTGGATAAAACTAAGGTATACTTAGGTACTTTTTTCCTTCTTAGGTCAACAGAAACATGTTTAATGGTATTTAGAGAGACATGCCAAACTATTCCTTCCATCAACTGTCATGTGGATATCAGTGAAAGGAGAGAGAGAGAGAGAGAGAGAGAGAGAGAGAGAGAGAGAGAGAGAGAGAGAGAGAGAGTTCCAACGATTTTAATACAGGACCCAGTAATAGAATAAAATAAAATGAATCTGCCTAACCAGATCTCTATGGCTAGTCTCCTCGGTAGCATTGCACCGTTTGTTTTATATTAGTTTTGGCTTCTTGTTAACATCTTATTCATGTCCAGTGTTTAGCCGTGTCGCAAAGTACAAAGCATATAAAATTAGAAGAAAAAAATCTCGACAAAAAAAAAAAGAAAGAGTACTGAAGTAAATGATAACTCAAATCCTTCATTCATTTCCCTTATTTGATGAAAAGAGCTAGCAAGAAATTCTATAACTGTCCCATTAAAAGGTAGCTCTTGTGACCCATAAAAGGGAACCACGGCTGACCCTTAATGGCAATGCAGGTGACCAAAAGAGAAATGGTCAGCCTGATTGACCCAGAAATGGGACAGCCAGATTAACCTAAAATGTGTCAGCCATGTTGACCTGGAACTTTGGAAACCTGGGTGAACCAATAAAGGGACATTCAGATTAACGTAAAAATTGCATACCTGGGTTGACCCAGAATGGGTCAGCCAAGTCAACCCACAAAGAGGCAGCAAAACCGACACAAAAAGGGAAAAGGTTTATGAAGTTCTTTTTCAAATTTGTTTGAATTTGATGTTTTCGCCATTTAGGGTTTTATTTCTCACTGTTTATTTCTTCTGATAACATTACCCCAAAGTATTAGTTTTGAGAGACTCATTATTTTTTCTAACTTTTATTCACTAATTATTCCAAATGCCCTATCACTCATTCCATTCTCTTTTGTTGTTTCTCGAATATTTTTCTTCCTTCTTCTTTATGAATAATCAACATCCACGAAAAAATAACAAAAAACAAGGGTAGTCCAGCTGACCCTGGAAGGGCCGATCTAGGCTAAAACTCGACAGCTCTATTAAGAGAAAAAAAATAATCAAGAGCTCCAAGAAGGATAACGACCATGAAAATCTGTCGAGCAGAAAAACTTCGTCAGGAATAGAATAAAAAAGAAAAACTCTAAATCAAAACAGAAAACGAAAACTATTTGGAAAAAGACTTTTCAAAGGTAAAATTTCCGTGGACCGCATCTACCTAGTATTAAAGCAACACACAAAAAACTAAATCTGAATCAGGATCCACGTGAAAAAGGTTCTTTCAAAAATATAGTTTCTGTGAAAAAAACTTCAGACCCACGAGGCCACTTTGACCTACTTCACGTTTATATATCGGAATAAAAGTAATTTCTTCAGATTGCACAGCTGACATAAGCTATATTTTATCATCCCGTCTACCAAGTTCCTCCGACAATTTTAGAAATCTCGACATAGAGACTAAAACCGGAGACAGTATCACGGAAAATCAGACCCTAGAGACAAGCGACTGGCAGCAACAGAGGCCCGAGTGAAATTTGAATACGAGAAGGACGTCCACTCTGCCCACTGGGCGACATCGCAACTTGATTTCAATATAATGAAATCCGACCCAGAATAAAACGGCTGTTCGTAATGAGGGAGGCGCCACCAACAATAGTTTTGCGAGAGAGTTGTTAGCATGTCATTAATTAAATTTCTCCTCGTCAAAGGAGTTAGACACCGAGGCCCTTTTAATGAGCTCGTCCTGTCGTCTTTGCCCGTCCGCCATTTTAGAATTTTATGTTGCCATTTCCGGTTCTCCTTTCAATTGACTGCCTTTTCTAAAGATGAAGTCATCGAAGGGAATTTCCTCTTGTCTGCGGGGTAATTTGCTCCAAATTATTTAGAATATTGGTCCCCATTAGGATCTCTTTTCAATAGAAAATCTTTTTTTAATGAGCCAGTTTTCAGGTTGGATTTCCTGCTGTAAATTGGATTATTTGTTTCTGTCCTATTGATAATGTACTCCGTATTCAGATCACTCTTTCGATGGATAGCTTTCTGTAATGGGTAGGATCCTCTTATTTTTCGGGGCCAATCTATTCCTCCATTATAAAGACTACATCCTTTTTTGAAAGTTGAACGGACCCTCAGATGGGATTTCCTGCTGTACTTGAGGCAGGAATTTGTTATATCTACGTTTAAATTTCTGCCTCACTTCGTTAGGGCCCTTGGCTTTCATTCAAGAGTCCCGGGTTAGATCCCGATTCCAACACTGACCCCTGAGTTTCGACTGACCAGATTAAAAAAAAAAAAAAAAAAAAAAAGATAAGAGGCCTGATGTGACCCTCTGGACTCTGCCTATCCAAAAGAGGCTGGAGATTATATTGGCCAAGTCAAAAGGTAAAGTAAGATTAAAATGCGGGAAAGCTTCATTGACCCGCTAGACTGGACGTATGTAAATTTTGTCTTGATCTTGAAAATACATTATTATTATTATTATTATTATTATTATTATTATTATTATTATTATTATTATTATTATTATTACTATTATTATTATTTCAGGAATTAAAACCTATTCACATGAAACAAGCACACAGGGGCCATTGACTTGAAATTCAAGCTTCCAAAGAATGTTGGTTGCAACCTCCCACCGCAGACCCCCACACTGCAGCAGTAACTGATCATGATACTAAGTCAGTGATTTTTCATCGTCCTGGGGGAGACGCAAACCCGCGACATCTGAGTGGCATGCCACGACACTAACCACTATACCAGCGGGCCAGCTAAAAGTAATATACGTCAACAAACCAAGATAAAAAAAAAAAAATCACAACACGGTACGTAAAAGACGAATTGAAAGGTATTATGGTAAAGATAAACTTCGCTGAACCTCTACACTGAAATAATATTCATATCTGAACACTGACGTCAATGGAAAACGTCATAATTTATCCTACTGGAACAACGGACTAGAACTCAGAAAGGTTATTCGGTACATTTTGTGTAATGCCAGAGCTTTTAAACCTGATTCTAAACCAGTTTGATTCAGTATGTCTTTGCTATTCCAGAGCTTTTAAGCCTGATTTCAGTCCTATTTTGTCCCTAACCACAGACCCATGTTGGTCAAAAGCTTGAGTCCATACCGTTTTGTAAGTCCCATCCTTTAACGTCGAGACAAGTATTTAGGAATGAAAGAATTCCTGATCTTACAGGATCGACTTCTTTACTGGTTTAAATACAACTTTCGATAATCCATTACATCCAAAACGTTTAAGATTTTGTTCTATGTTCATGCATACGTAGCATCGTACAGAAAATCATTTAAAATTATTAACATCTGAAATATTTTCAAACTTTTTACACTTCTTAGCTTATCATTTGATCTATCATCGTGACGCTCTTTACAGAGTATGTGTACTTGCTTTGAAGCTTTTCTTAACAAAATCTGATATACCTGACTACCTATTACCTTTACTTAGCCGATGCTTGAGGAAAAGCGGAAAAGGAATAAACAGGTGATTTTTAACATTAAGTATCTTAACCTGATTCCTGAGTTAAAATAATAGATCCTGAAGAGGATACAAAAAGAAAATACAGAAATGACTCTGGATCAATCCCGAATGAAAAAGTGAACATTTCCTCTTATTTAGAATAGAACCTAAAATACAAATAAGAAATAATCAATATTTACAGGAATTCAGTATTCATTTATTGGTAAGTCACTTCGACATCAATTTATATTTATACTATCAAACCGGTGTTCTCAGAATGTTTATACTTTTTTTCATGAATACTGTAATTGAAACAATGCGATACTATACGCTATTGTATATAAGGTATCGTGAAATCTATTAATTTTACCGGTATTTCCCAGCAATTAAATATTAATTCATCGGTAAGTCACTATGTTGAGAGATTTGTTTTGCATCACTAAAACTAAGATTCTCGATAGACACATTTTTTTCTGACAGTGAAACTGATATCCAGGCATATAACATAAATATTTGTCTTGGAGGAAATGTATCCAGAAATATATAAGGTTTGTCAGTGATTACAGTTACTGAACATATTGACCCAATGGATATTTTCTAGGAAACTAAATTGGATTAATACAGTTAAAACTAATATGCTCAATAACCTTTACTTGGCAATTCAAGAAAGACTGTTGACTAATAAAATAGTTTTCATGTTTCTTCCAGTCAAAGATTTATAGTGAATTGAGTCTAAATTCCACATGAACGCGTAAAAATTTCAAGTATACCAACATCGTTTGAATTCCTTTATAGGGTTCGAGTTAACCCCAAGGCGGTTCCTCCATTTCATCCAAATTCGAAAAGCCTCAGGGATTTTCAGTTTTGAAATCCAGTGAAATTTTCGTCAATAATTAATCTCACTCTGCCTTACACTGTATTAGTGCCTTTATGATTTTTCTCTCTTTCTCTTTTTCAATTAGCATTGCTTGCATAAGTTTATTAATTAAGGTAAATATACATGGGAATTAATAGTGAAAATGATAATTTCAGAGTTTTTTCA
>JANJGK010000029.1:22738253-22758253 GCA_039081455.1 Macrobrachium rosenbergii
ACAGCGAAAAACAAAATCATTTAAGTTGAATCCAACTAAAAGCTACGTCAAACCTCTAACGCTGCCACTCAGAGCGACAAATTACCGCTCTGCTTTTAGCCAAACATAAATTGTTTTTGGGGAGTAGCGCTCATTCCGCGGGACGTATCGAAACGATTCCCGATATAAAACGCATTTAAGCAAAGCCAGAAAACGATTTGGCCGTGCAATCTCAATCGAGGGGACCATTGCACGTTGGAGTTGTTGCGTGAAAGCCCGTATATTCAAGTAGTCGAATCAACGTTGAGGGATTAATGGTGCATTGCATGATGGTTATTTACAAATTAGTTGGCTGGCAGGGCTCAGATGTCCATAACAATTCCCGTTTCCCTCAAACACTTTATCACTTTTATTGTCCACATTCGGACGAGGGACAGGGCTGGGATAAGGTCGGTTTAATATATGCCTTTCTCCACTGGAAAGCCTCGGAACCTAATTTGTGCTTCAACGTTTAAAGAATAATTTACCCGTAAAAATTGAAGCTGCTGTCTCTCTTCAAAGATGTACCACATGTATTTAGCATGCATAATATCCCGTTTCTATATGGTGGCCTGGATGAATCTTTTAAGTTTTTGAGATGGTATAACAATAGCTTGAAGCTTGTCAATATTTTTTCCCCCAAAATTTTTCTTGCTATTTGTAAATTCAGCTACTTATTTATAGAAATAAGTAGCTGAATATACAAATATTCGCGATTAACACTTTATTAATGACTTAATACATTTCTCTTTATCACCTACTTTTTTTTAATGCAATCAATTTCGTGGCAGCTTACACAGCGAGTTTAATGACTAAAATTCCTCTGGCTACAAGCTTAATTAAAACAAAGGCCACTCTGGTATTTTACTTCCCAAGGAAAAATTAATTCATTCCGCAACGGCGTAAAATATTCTGGAAATCCGAAGCAATATATGATATGCGTGCAGCTCATGTAATTTCTTTTTTACTCTTATTTGGCCTAATAGCTTGGATAATGAGTACAATCTGAAAGGCGTTTTGCCCGCAGTAATTTCAACATGCAAAGAGAACAATTAAATCTAATGAAACCAGTTTTGGAATGGTATTTGCTTTTTTCCTTCTTGTTTTTTTTTTTAAAAGGTAATGGCGACACGATTTCCCTCAGTCGAATAATCTTGGATTACATTGCGTTTGAATTTTGCTCATTACTTGTCTTTAATTTGGTCTTTTTTATCTAGTGATCAATGGACTGTGTCTGCTTAAATTATTAGGCTTTGGAAAGATTCGGCGTGGTTCATCATTTAATTTTATCGGTGACCCAGGAACCAATTTTTTTTTTTTTTTTTGAGATGCCTATGGGAATGGTTATGGATAATTATTACCTTTGGTAAAGATTCAGAGGTCCACAACAGGCTCCATATTCCCTTTAAGGCTTCATCGCTCATGTTAACCTCATGCGGACTAGGGATCGTTTTGACATAAGGCCAAATCTCTCTCTCTCTCTCTCTCTCTCTCTCTCTCTCTCTCTCTCTCTCTCTCTCTCTCTCTCTCTCTCTCTCTCTCTCTCTACTTCACGATACTTTCTACTTCTTTTATCAAAGAGTATTTGAACCATTAAATTGAACCTGTTCTCTCTTTTCGGGTATATATCGAAAGTGTATTGAGCATCAGCAAAAGCCCGTTCCTTACTTCCCTCTCACCACAGAGCTGTGGAAATCCTTCTATCCGGTGTCATGGACGATGACGTTTCCAAGTTAATGAAATATTATTACAGTGCCTTGAAGTCTCTGAATATTTTCCATTAATAGTTTTAATTACCATCGGATATTAATTTACTTACCGTTTTAATTTCGATAAACTTATTTCAATAAATTCGTTATATTTTTTCTTGTTATTTATACATTCAGTCCTTATTTCTTTATCGAGATTTAAATTTGTTAATAACTTAACATACTTCCCTTTTTTACCTCCTTTTTTTTTAATGCAATCAATTTCGTGGAAGCTTTCACAGCGAGCTTAATGACTTAAATTCCCCTGGCTACACGCTTAATTAAATCAAAAACTACTCTGGTATTTTACTCCTCAAGGGAAAATTAATTCATACCGCAACAGAGTGAAATATTCTCGCAATCTGAAGAAATATGTAATATGCCATCCACCTCATGTAATTTTTTTTTATTTTATTTACTTTAGTTTAATAGGTTGCATAATGTGTATAATCTGAAAGGCGTTTTTACATACTGTTATTTCAACATACAAAGAGAACGAGGAATTCTGCTGAAACCTATTTGGAATGGCATTAGCTTTTTCTCTTCCCGTTTTTAAAGATCACCTTAATGACAATACGATTTCGCTCAGCTGAATAGCCTTGGATTACGCAGTGGTTGAATTTTATTTATTATCTTATTTTATTCTTTATTTTTTTTATTCAGTGATCAAGGAATTTATTTCTGTTTGATTGATTCGTTTTGGGGAGATTCAGCAACGTATTTCGTGTTTTATTTACCTTTTTTTTTTTTTTGATGACCCAGAAATGAATTTCCATTTTCTTAAATGATCCAGGGACTTATATCCTGTTGTTCCTTCTCTGAATTATCCTGGAACGCTATTCCTGTCTTATGTTTAGAGTTTTTGAATGATCCAAAACTTTAGTCAGGCTAAAGTTTCATCAAATGCGGTTTCTCAGTTGGAAATGGAATTACTATGAAATACAATAAACCAGTTCAAGACCTCAAGAGCTGCATAAGAATACCTGGACCTAGATTTTAAGATTTAACTAAGAGACGAGATGGTGGAAAGTATTAAAGCTAATGTAACTGGGAATCCAATAAAGCCATAGACACGTTTCAAGAAAGACGGAAGATAATATTGCCACAATTAAGGCTGAATCTCCAACATATACAGTAAGCATATGAAAATAATTCGAGTGAGGGATTACACCCCAAGGCTATATACTGCCTTTGCTCCTTTTGTTCGGCTTTTCCTAATCACAGTCATAACTTTCGATTAGTATTGCTATCGTTTATTTCATATCTGTTGGTTCATCAGAGTCCAAAGGTCCACATCAGTTGGCTTATACCCTTCGACACTTTCCATACATACTGGTCATCTTAGGGCAATGGCCCGTGCTGGTACAAAGCCTGTTAACCTTGAACTAATCAATTTCTTTTATTTTTTGTGTTATTTCTTATTAAAACCTGACGAATATTACTTTGTTTCTGCACCAGATCGTCGATTTGGTGGCTATTCACCAATTTATGTATATCATTTGTATGCATAACAGCAAGCATCTCTCTCTCTCTCTCTCTCTCTCTCCTTATGCATCTCAACACCATTACATTTGAAAGATATGGTGTGAGCCCCAAGTGCATGTTTAGTGACTATTAGCAACCTATGCATATTTATGAAGATAATAGGAAAGAAGAACTCTTAAATCACCTAGTGCTGACAAGACAAGGGTCATCCACAAAACAACCTATTTAGAGCGTTCGGCAGTTTCTCACTCAGTTCCTTCACACACTCTAAAGTCATTCCGCTCGTGTGGGAGGGCTAATTGCATTCCTTTCCATTCTAGAAACTTTCTTCTTCGTCTTTTGAGTTATTTCCCCCCGAGAAATGACACTTTAATTAAGGGGGCCAAGATATGATTTAGATGTCACAAGAACTTGACGGGACTCCAAATGGTGTAATTAGCTTTGGTACTGAATTGTAATCTTAAGAGAGAGAGAGAGAGAGAGAGAGAGAGAGAGAGAGAGAGAGAGAGAGAGAGAGAGAGAGAGAGAGAGAGAGAGAGAGAGAGACTAAAGCTATGAAAGAGGAGGGGTGAAATAAGTTATCATATGAAGGCAATTGGCTGACATAGACAAAGTCAGCCTTACGCAGGAACGGACCCTTCCTCAGTGAAGATAAAAAGTGCAAGGAATAAGAAGCCTACTGTTGACCTTTTGATTTGGACCTACTAATACGTGCAACAAGACATGAAAATGAGAAGAAAATTGAAAAAAAATGTTCGAAATTATAACATACAAATTTTACGTCAAAAGTCCACGAAGGCTGAAAATCTGAAAGAGGAATTCCCAATAAAATCAAATGATAATAAATTAAAATGCAAAAAAAAGGGGCGGGGAAGGGGGGGTGGGGATTAATGGACGAGAAATATGAGGAATCTAAAATGGCAAGAGATCCGGGAGAATCCGAAAATGCCGAAGGAACATTTATCCCACATCAAACAAACTTTGCAACGGCTGGACCCAACGGGGGAATTCCCTGCGGGAGAAGCCGAGGGTATTTTTGCTGCGGTTTTCCCCCGAAGTTTGATATGATATTATCCCTTAAACACCTGATCTCGGCTCCGGATTTTACTCTCCCCTAGAGAATGAGGGCCCTATTACCACACCCCTCCCTCCTCTTCTGCCAAATTCCGCCCCCCACTCCTCTCTTTTTCTCTCCCCCTTCCTCTCCCCCCCTCCCCCTACCTCGTCCTTCCCTCTTTGGTATTCATGAGCCGTCGTCAAGCCCAGGGAGAGGATGGGATAAGAAAAAAAGGGGGGGGGGTGAGGTAAGAAAGAACGGAAGGGAGATTATGCTAATGATGGGTTTTCTGACAAGGGATGAAAAGAATGCAGATGAAGCTAATGGTCGTTGAGTTTTTTCATGACCTGCAAATAGGGTGGTGCTCATGGCTTGCCTGATTTGAGACGCTTTAAAAGCTTCGTTTTTATTTTTATAATTGTTATTACTACTAAAAATATGATTATTACTATTATCTGACTCCGCATTTAGATTATATGGTTAGAATTCTCTGTTCCCAAGGACAAGCAAGTATAAACCTGCTCACAGATTTCGTGATGGTAGACGCATCAAAAACGTTATTATTATTATTATTATTATTATTATTATTATTATTATTATTATTATTATTATTATTATTATTAAGGGCGTATCTTGACAATATTACTAGAATTCTCAAGTGTCCATAGCGTGCTTGATATTTTAGAGAAGTATAAAGCATTATTATATTGTTATTACCGATGTCGACTTTTCGGCATATAAGTAGCTCTAACACTACCTTAAATTGGTTTCATAATATTGCTGAATCTCCGAATGAGCCCAAGTTACATGTTGAAAACAGGAATCCAAAATCAACTTGCAAAGGAAGTTTTATGCAACTCTACAGGGTCTAAGACATTTACATACACGAAGAATTTTAATTTAACAAAATCCTGAGTACGCACATTGTTAACGAAGTTAACCCAGGTAAAAAAAAAGTCACAGGTAAAAAAGTCACAGAAAAAAAGTCACAGAAAAAAAGTCACAGAAAAAAAGTCACGGGAAAAAAAGACACAGGAAAAATAGTCGTATTAATCTTGCCTAGATAGTGACTCCCAAGGGTTTCAGCCCGGTATGTGTCCGCCTTTGCGGCGTATTTAGTACAAGCCCGTTGGGAATTACCGTCAAAGCATAAACAAAAGACTGTAATTATCGTAAAGATGATGACCCCAAGATATATTGTGAATTTTTCCCTGTGACTTTATTACCGGCCACCATAAATTAATGTGACTTTTTTCCTGTGACTTTTTTCCTAGCCAAAATCGTGACTTTTTCTGTGACTTTATTTTCCTGTGACTTTAGTACCGGCCACCAACGAAGTATACCTGAATAATCTTGATTCTTGACATGCCAATAAACAGAAGCCTTTATCTTGCTTCTGATTGGCCGACGATGAGTTGTGAGCTTACTATGCTTTCGCCAATCACGTACGGTTCAGTGATATCGACTGTGAATATTTACTGCCAGCTCAAAAAAAAAAAAAAATAAATAAATAAAAAGAAAACTGATAGGAGTAATCGCTCCCATCTGATCAGGTATATTAATTGCTCTTTGCTTTCATCAAAAACAAAAGGGAAGATGCTGCTGTTAGTGTATGCTGAAAAATTATAAGATATGCGTCGTGGAACATAACCTGTAAGATACTTTAGTGCGCTCTCTCTCTCTCTCTCTCTCTCTCTCTCTCTCTCTGTGCCAGGTCTTCTAGTTTCAATAGTAGCAAATAAATGGCCAAACAGATGAAGAGTATATTCGGGTCCCTGAGAAATCAAGTATGCCCCGGGCATACTCGACCAAGTTGTTGATTAATTGTTGAGTTGTTGCCGAAGGGGTAACAGAGGAAGAAGAAAAGAGAAAAAGAGAAACGGACGTGAGAGACAGTACTACCTAGTAACAAAGTGGGGTAGTCATCACATAAAAGCAAGAGGGCCTCGACGAGGTAGTCATCACACAACGGCAAGATGGCCTCGACGAAGTAGTCATCACATACAGGCAATAGGGCCTCGACGAGGTAATCATCACATGAAGGCAAGAGGATCTCGACGAGGTGCTCTTAATCCATGAACGGGAGGACCTCGAAGAGGTAGTACTGTAACCATGAGTAGGAGGCTTCAGCGAGGTAATCCTCACAATGGAGAGGAGGAACCACAATCCCCAGAATGAAATCTCACTGCCGAAAAGGGCCTCGACGAGATCATTCTTCCTTCCCCCACAGCAGGAAGGCCACGAAGAAGGAATCCTAACAACACCCCCACAACCACACGGCCTGGACAAGGTAATCCTCAGGCAACTGCGAAAAGGCCTGGATGGGATAACCCCCACCCCAAAGTGGGAAGGCCTCGACGAGGTAATCGACACCCCAGTGGAGTGAAATAGTTCATCATTAGATCAGAAATGTTTTTCTTTTGCTGAAGCATTTATACTTAATCTATAACACAGAGAAAATCAGGCTTACCTTTCCACGGGAGTATATTTATAGCCTTGATACGACCGTTGAATTAACATAGCTGTCCCGGTAACTGCAAAGAAAAATGATGTCATTATAATTATTGTTAATATTATCCACTTACAAAAAAAAAACTTCTACAAAGTTGAAAAATGTGAACGACCGATTTAATACAAGAACCCTTGTATTTAGTTGCAAAAAGTTTCAAAAGTTTTGTTTATAATTTCACGTGTATGCTAGATTACAAAGCAAAAATTCCAGATAAATACAAACAAGCCAAATATCAATAAAAATTTTTCAACTGGTAATGTATTTTGTAACTAATTATGTATACCGTCATCTAGCCCATATTCTTCTTTTATTGTATGTAACCCCTAGAGTTCTTTTGTTATTACATAAAAGATATAGAGCAGTTTTTGTTCACTTACTAGCATGACATATATATCACACTTATTGTACTTTTATTATCATATGATAAATAAATAATGCAATATATTCTTTTGTTACGGTATCAACGATACGTAACAAGCCTCAATCTTTCATTGTAATATGAATAAATATACCTGTATTATAGTTAGAAGAAATATGGTATATATTTAACCATACTCCAAATGTGACGCATCACAATATCAATCAGTCATTGTGATTACAGTCAAATGAAAATGTTGTAATCACCTCAAAAGTCCAACATAAAAGTCTCTCAGTGAATAACGTCAAATATAGATTAACTTGTAATGACTGTGTTATGTGGAACGAGAGTTTGAATACGAGAGTATTTCAGCACCACTTCAGAACTCCAGCTTAGTACAGTATAAAGGCCAGTCCCTTTCGACCTTTGTTGAAAGTATATTGTATTGGATTTCAATGAGTGTTATTCACCAGAAGCAATCTGTGCTTGGCTGAAAGCAGGTTAGTAATTTGTCGATTTTAGTGGTGGAGTTGGAGGATTTACGTAGCTTTTAGCTGAATTTGGCTTAATTGTTTCTGGCTCGATGTTTGTTGCCCAAATCGGAATCATGCGAGACTCCACTGTTTGGTAATATTTTTGACCCGAGCGAATCGAGTACCATCGTGTGTTTATTATTATCATTGTTTTTTTCTACTTTACCTAAATTTTTACCAGATATTTCTCTCGTTAATCCTTTCTGCATAAACGCACAAACACATTCATACGCGCAAGCCCACACACACACACACACAAATATATATATATATATATATATATATATATATATATATATATATATATATATATATATATATATATATATATATATATATATATATATATATATATATATATATATATATATATATATAAGCTTTTAAGTGTCTTTAGTGAAAGATCACGAGTGTGTATGTTTCATTTGCAATAAGACGCCGTCTTGTACATGTTCCATTCCAGCAACTGAGCAGTAAAATCCTTTCAATACTGAAAACAAATATCAAGAATATAATTGCACGTTGTAGCACAGGACATAGACGACTTGTATTAAAGGGAAACGTCTTGCCCTTTATACAAATTAAAACCGAAATTCAGCCGAATAAGAAGAGGCGGCTTCCACGTTGAAGTTTTCAGAAAACAAATATAAAGGACTGGAGTTATTTGCCAGAACCATGCACAAGAGGTTACAATACAGAAATGCAAGCTTGTAATAAAACGGGGAGCTTTCTACAACGAAATGTTGGACGCCGTTCACAGGGAAAATTAAGATTCGCCTTTCGTAATATTTTACCGGATTTTGTAAATGGGAAATTGCTGTTGATTTTTCTTCGTCTTGACTTGATGGTTCCATTTGACATAATTCACTATTCCTCTTGTTCTCCATATTTATAACCATTAGGGGAAAGAATGAGAGACAGAACAGAATAAATGTCTCATTTCCCAATTTAAAACGTAGACTTTGAGCACACCAAAAAAATTAAACAAAAAATGCAAACTCATCTTATTATAAAATCTGTTTCGTACTGAGCATTTAACGGCTCTATTCTTGATACTGAAAGCGATATTCTTTAAGAACGAAATGGACTTTTCTGCAGACCAGCTCCCAAGAACAGAGAAATGGAAGCAGGCAAATATCTGAGGTTAATACCTGGCCGACATCTTCCAATAAAAGTGAGAGCAGTCAGAGGCTTAAATACAATGACTCTCAGAAAGACGGAGTGCATTAAACCTGACACAACATTTTATTCGACTTCAAAATCGAAAATCCCGGAGACTTTCTCGCTTTGGTTGTAATGGAAAAATCGTAATGAGGGTCAGATGAAGCTATGAAATGCAGCACAAAAATAATGTTCGATAAAGTCTTGAATCCTATGTTTTCTAGTTTGATTTTAGAACAGTTGGACTCATAGGTCGAAGGTCATTGTTGACTGAAGGGTGGATTCAACGAAATTCAATAAAGGTGTAATTCCTAAGCTTTTACATAGGATTCTAGACCAAAATGACTTCCATCATAACATTGCTGTTGACTAAAGGCAACATTCAACATCGTTTTGCCATTTGCCTTTTTTTTAGTTTCAGGAATTATGTGAAAAAAATGACCAATTTTTTTCTGAATCCAAGTCTGAATGATTGAAGTTTAAAAGGCTGTTTACACTATGTTATCTGTGAAAAAAAAAAAAAACACGTCTATGACAAAGTCTGTTCAATAAATGCTCTAATGAATCACAAAACGTCATTCCTTCAGAAGAAAATAAAGAAGAATATTCGATAACAGTGTGACACATGGAAAACAATTATACACTGCAACTGACAAATAAATTAGGCCCCAGCTCTTTTCCATGGAGGAGGTGAGAGCCGATACTAGTGCTTCCAAAAATAAACGGGAATGATGATTATTGGTACAATGATAATGAAGATGATAATAATTACATTTTGGAACAAAGAGTCTTATCGATGGATTAACTTTGAATCTGGAGAAATAGCCTACCTATGAGTTCCTTAGGGATCTGAAAAT
Source organism: Macrobrachium rosenbergii (assembly GCA_039081455.1). Lineage (NCBI taxonomy): Eukaryota > Metazoa > Arthropoda > Malacostraca > Decapoda > Palaemonidae > Macrobrachium > Macrobrachium rosenbergii. Next base: position 22,747,983 of record JANJGK010000029.1, read on the forward strand.
TCTAACTTATCGTTTAAGCCGGTCAGTGATAATATTCACATCATCATATCTTTTTCCTCTTTTCTTTCAGGACTAGTAGATATAAAAGGTACCTGATTATTCGCTCTATCTGCCATTAATCAAAGACCTCAGATGTTTAAAACAGGATTCCCATTTTTTATCTTAAGCAAACACATGAATTAAATAATAAGGTATTAATTATCAAAGCCATTAGTTGAGAAGGCAATGGTTCCCTTAGCTATAAACTCTTTCTTTTATATTGACAATAATGTGTCATAAAAAGTAAAATGGAAAATACTTTTTTTTAAATCAAGATTAGATGTTAAGGCCGAATAATTCTATATAAACAGAATGTAGTAATGTATTTATATGAATGAATCTGTAAATAACCTAGTTCCTCATTGGATGGATCGATATCGTACTCGGCTAGCACTCTCCTAGGCCAGCGTTCGATTCTCCGGCCGGCCAATGAAGAATTAGAGGAATTTATGTCTGATGATAGAAATTCATTTCTCGGTATAATGTGGTTCGGATTCCACAATAAGCTGTAGGTCCCGTTGCTAGGTAACCAGTAGGTTCTTAGCTACGTAAAATAAGTCTAATCCTTCGGGCCAGCCCTAGGAGAGCTGTTAATCAGCTCAGTGGTCTGGTTAAACTAAGGTATTCTTTAACATTGCAACTAACCTTCAGCGATATTGTTTGAAAAGTCAAGAAAAATAACTTTTTTTGTGTGAAGAAAGAAAGGCTATTGTGTTATACATCTAATAAAAGTATTAATCACATTAACCACTAAACAACATCTAATAAAAGTATTAATCACATTATCCACTAAACAACATCTGATAAAAGTATTAATCACATTAACCACTAAACAACATCTGATAAAAGTATTAACCACATTAACAACTAAACAACATCTGATAAAAGTACTAATCACATTAACCACTAAACAACATCTAAGAAAAGTATCAATCTCATTAACCACTAAACAACATTTAAAGTATTAATCACATTAACCACTAAACAACGTGAACTTCACATGAATAATCAAGACTTGAGATATATAAAAACTTCTCTAAAATTGCTTGTATCTATTTTTAGATAAACTGGCATAAATATATTTGTATTCGAAACCTTACAACAAATTAATCTCACCAAAGATATGAGGCTTCTTTAAAACTGCTATAACGAAATTTTCCTGCTTACAAACTATCATAGGTTATTACCTTTGTATTCGAAAAGTTTTGTTGAAGCAGTTTACTCTCTCTCTCTCTCTCTCTCTCTCTCTCTCTCTCTCTCTCTCTCTCTCTCTCTCTCTCTCTCTCTCTCTCTCTCTCGCCCTAAATTTCTTGCTAAATCCCAACAGGACTAGGGTGTCTCTTTTGATAAATCAATTGAAAACAAGTTATTTGAATTTAAAGGCATTAATCCATTGAGCTCGCCAGTCTGTCATATTTGAATAAGTCTGTTTGAACTAAGAGTGAAAATACTGAACGATAGTAAATCGTCCATCAGCGAATATTGCCTTTTGAACAGACTTCCAATCGGTCTCAAATCAGATTTAAAAACCCCAGAATTGACTCAGATATATTGCACGAAAATTGGCCTGAAATCGTACCGACAGCATTGAAAAAGAACAGAAATAGTGAATATCGCTTCCATAGGATATGGACGTTTCCTGGAATATTAAAGAGGTCAACCTTGAATATTTCAGTTCTCGTGGCTGGACGTAGTTTTTTCCAAACTTTGATTTCAATTCGCCTTTCCACTTGGCCTTCGCGTCCCGTGTTTTGCCTTTCTCGTGTTTAGCACCTGGCCTTTTTCTTTTTTACTCTGGTATTTTCACAGAGTCCATCAAGCCAGATTTTAGAAATTTCCGTTTCTATCAATTTGTTATGATACAACCAAGGCAGAATTTCTGCCGAGATTGGATGCTTTGAAAGGTATAAAAGGTATGATTTTATCATGCGTTTCCTATATACAAATTCTATTCGACATACATCCGTCCACCTATTGAAAGTCCCAAAATGCGCGCTAATTATCACCTCAGAAAACTAGAGCTTCGACGACATTACCATCACCCAAGAATGGGAGAGCCTCTGCGAGGCAGTCATCACCCAAAAGCGAGAAGGCCTCGACGAGGTTATCCTCACCCAAGAGCGGGAGGGCTGCTTTGAGATAATCCTCACAACAGAGAGGAGAGGCTAATCCTCAAGCCATAGTGGGAAAGGCCACAGCAGGAAGGCCTGGAAAAGGTACACCTGGAACACCTCGACCGGGTAATTTTCACACCACAGCTGGAACGACTGGACGAGGTATTCCTCATCCCAGTTGAGTTAAATCGTCCTTCACTGGATCAGTTATTTGCCTGTTTTTTTTTTTTTTTTTTTTTTTTTTTTTTTTTTTTTTACGAAGCATTAGTACATAATTTTTAACAAAAGGAAAAAATTAAGTATACCTTAGTTTAACCAGACCACTGGGCTGATTAACAGCTCTCCTAGGGCTGGCCCGAAGGATTAGACTTATTTTACGTGGCTAAGAACCAGTTGGTTAGGACGCTTATCTTTCTACGAGAGTATATTTATAACCTTTCTACGCCATTGAACCAACGTTGCTGTCCCGGCTAACTGCAAAAAATAATGATATTGTTATGGTTATTATTAATATTGTTGACTTGCAAACGGAGCTTCTACGTAGCTGAAAAATGAAGAAAGCTTATTTACTAAAAGTACTCGTGTGTTAGGTTGAAAACAATGACAAAACTTTGTTTATAAAAGCACGCGTATATCAGGTTTCACACAATAATACCAGGTATATGCAAACAAGTAAAAAATATAATCATAAAAATTTTCAAATGGTAATTTAATTTGTAAAATTAATCACACCTTTATCTAGCTCAGGTTGACACGAGCTCCCCTCTCTCTTCAAAGGAGACAAGATATATTTCACCTTTTGTCCTTTACTGTAATTATTATGTAAAAGATAAAAATTACTATTTGTTATTCTATTAATAACACATATCATGTCTCAGTCTTTGATTGTAACATTACAGGTAAATATTATAGTTAGAGGATATATGGCATCTTTTTAACCGTCTATTCTGAATGTGATACATCCCAGTATTAAGCCTTCAGAGTGATTATAATCAACTGAAGATTTTTACCTTAAAACTCCAACATGCAACGTCGTTCAGTGAATAACATCAAATACATATTAATCTCCATAATCATTAAACATGATGTTGATGAATGACACGATTAATCTGTCAGGGAATGACACGATTAATATGTTAGGAAATGACACGATTAATCTATAGGGAATAACACGGTTACTCTATAGGGAATGACACGATCAACCTGTCTGGCTAAGTTTGATCTCTAGAAGAGGTCAGCAGCGCTTAGGACCTTCAGTGTAGTACACTATCAAGTCCAGTCCCTTTCGACCTTTGTTGAAAGTCTATTATATTACAATACGTTCCACTGATTTTTGCTCACCTGAAGCAATCTGCGTTTGACTTTAAAAGCAGGTCGGTAATTTGTAGATTTTAGTGGGGGAGTTGGAGGATTTACGCAGCTTTTGGTCGAAATTGGGTGTCATTGTTTCTTGCTTGGTATGTTTGTTGGCCAAACTAAAACAATTTTATATCCCGTTGGTTATTGATATATGATGTAAGTGCACCTAGCACCTTAGTGCTTAGGTTTATTTATTTTTTTTATCTAAATTTTTATCCCGTATTCCACTCGTGAGTTCTTTCTATATGAACGTACACATGGACACGCACGCTCGCACAAACACACATACAAGCACACACACACATTATATATATATATATATATATATATATATATATATTATATATATATATATATATATATACTCGTATATATATATAGTGAGTGTTCATGTTCCTTTCAATTAAAAGATTTAAAATCCTTTCAATACTATTAACAAATATCCCCAGTATAATCACGCGTTATAACAAAGGACACTGAACGACTTGAATTAAAGGGAGATGCCTTGCCCCTTCGACAAATTAAAAACGCAATCCAACCGAACAAGACTCGACTGCTTCCACGTCAAGGTATTCTGATAAAGGACAGGAGTTATTTGCCAGAGCCATGTACAAGAGGTTGCAAAATAGAAATGCAAGTTCGTAATAAAACGGATAGTTTTCTGAAAAGAATGCAGGGCACCGTCCATAGGGAAATTAAAATTCTCTTATTGTATATTTTGCTGGTTTTTTTGGATGGAAAATTAATGTTGGTTTTTCATCGTCCTGACACTAAGATAAGAAAGTAATGATGTAATGGGCCCACTAGAGATAACTGATAATCCCTCTTATTCTTAAAATTTATCATAACGGTCAGGGGAATGAATGAGTGAAAACAGAATTGAAATGTCTCATTTCCCCAGTTAAAAACATTGATACTGGTTACGCCAAACAGCGCAAATAAATTCGGCGCTCAAAGCAAACTTGTCCTATTGTTTAAAACTGTCGTGCTGAGCATTTAATGCCTCTGTTCTCCGTAACAAAAGACACATTCTTTGAGACCGTAATGGGCTTTTCCGCAGACCGGCTGTCAAGAACAGAGAAATGGAAGCAAGCAAATATCTGAGGTTAATACACCTGACCGACAACTTCCAATAAAAGTGAGAGCAGTCAGAGCCTTAAATGCAATAACACTCAGAACGACGGAGTGACGTTAAGTCTGACACAAAATTGTATTCGACTTCAAAACCGAAAATCCCCGAGGCTTTCTCGCTTTGGTTGTAATGGAAAAATCGTAATAAGGGTCAGATGAAGCTATGAAATGCAGTGCAGAATTTTTTCGATAAAGTCTTGAATCCTTTTACATTCGAGTTTAAATTTAGAATGGTTGGACTCATAGCTCGAGGGTCAACGTTGAGTGAAGTGAGGCTTCAACGTAGTTCAATAAAATTGTAATTCCCAAACTTCAGAATAAGATTCTAGACCAAAATGACTCCCATCACAACATTGCTGTTGACTAAAGGCAATATTCAACATTGTTTTGCTGTTTACCTGCTTTAGTTTCGACGAATTATGTGAAAAAAGACGACCCATTTTCCGTCACTCCAAGTCTAAATGGTTTCAGGTTAAAAGGCTGTTTAGTCGATGTTACACGTAGAATAAAAATCAAATACATATCTGTAGCAGAGTCTGTTCAGTGAATGGCCTAATGAATAAAAAAAAAATGTGATTCTTTTGGAAGAAAAGAAACATATTCCGCAACAGTGGGACACCAAAAACAATTATTACGGAAAATCATAAACTGCAATTAACAAATAAATCGGACACCCATGGACCGAGTGAGAGGACATTGCAGGAGCTCCAGAATACAATGAGGAATGCTGATTTTGGATGCGATGATAATGATGATGATAATAATTACATTTTGGAACAGAGTCGTATCGATGGAATAACATTGAACCTTAAGAAATACCCATGAGTTCCTTAGAGAGCTGAAAATTTTAACTCATCGTTGTTCTAAGCCGATCATTGATGATATTGACATCATCATATCTTTTTCCTCTTTTCTTTCGGGACTAAAGTAATCATAAAAGATACGTGATTATTCGTTCCATCTGCCATTAATAGATAAACTTAAATGTTTAAAATACAGGAAGCGCATTTCTTTATCTTAAGCAAATATACGAATTAAATAATAAGAGATTAATTTAAAAGCCATTAAGTGAGATGGCAATGGCCCCCCATACTATAAATGCTTTCTTTTGTAATGACAATAATGTGGCAGATAAAGTAAAATAGAAGAGACTTCTTTTCATCAAGAACAGATGTTAAGGCCGTATAGTTCCGTATATAAAAGAATGTAGCAATGTATTTTTAAGAATGAATCTGTAACTAACCTTCAAGCGATTTTACAGTATCTGAAAATAAAAGAAACTCCAATACCTTTTCGTAAGAAGTGAGAAAGGTTATTGTACTAAACATCTAATAAAAGTATTAACCACGTTAATGCCACTAAACAACGTGATCTTCGCATGAAACAGATATATTAACTCTAAAATCGTTGGTATTTCTTCTTAGAAAAACTGACATAAATATTTTTGCATTCGAAACCTTACATCAAAGCACAATTTCTCTGACGTTGCTTGAAACAAATTTTCCTACCCACAAACTATCATAAATCATTACCTTTGCATTCGAAAACTTTCGTTGAAGCAGTTTACTCTCTCTCTCTCTCTCGCTAAATCCCAAAAAGACTAGGATGTCTTTTTCGGTAAATCAATTGCACAGTTATTTGAATTTCAAAACATTAATCCATTGAGCTCGCCAGTCCGTCATATTTGAATAAGTCTGTTTGAACTGAGAGAGCAAAAATACTGAACGATAGGAACTCATCCATCAGCGAACATTGCTTTACGAACAGGTATCCAATCGGTCTCAAATCAGACTTAAAAGCCTTGCAAATTGCTCGCCCATATTGAATGAAAATTGGCCTGGAATCGTACTTAAAGCACTGGAACAGGACAGACATACTCAGCACCGCTTACACCGTTCCAGCAGGATGGGATATGGACTTTTCCTGAAATATCAAAGCGCCCGAACCTGGAATATTTCAGGTCTCGAGACTGGACGAAGTTTTCCCAAACCTTGGTCTCAATTCGCGCTTCCACTTAGCTCCAGAGTCTCGTGTTTTGCCTTTCATGTGCTTGGCAGTTTAGGTTGTTTTAACCCTTCGGTATTTTCACAGAGTCCATCGAGTCAGATAAGAGAAATGTCCCCTTTTATCAGTTTGTTAAGATACAACCCGAACCAGACATTCGGCCAAGACTGGATGATGAGAAGGATGTAAGTGGAGTAATTCTATCATTTGTTTCCGGTGCAACACTCCATTTGATGTAGAAAAGAACAGAATACAGAATTTAGGCCATAGGCAAAGCACTGGGACCTATGAGGTCATTCAGCGCTGAAACAGGAATTGACAGTAAAACGGTTTGAACAGTGTAACAGAAGGAAAATCTAGCAGTTGCTCCTAACAGTTATTGTTAGGAGAGGGTGGAAAGTAAAATGGAAGAGAGGGAATATGAACGGAGGTACAGTAAAAGGAATGAAAGAGGTGGCAGCTAGGGGCCGAGGGGACGCTGCAAAGAACCTCAAGTAATGCCTACAGTACACCGTAGGAGGTGCACTGACGGCACTATCCCCCTATAGGGTCCATTCTATATAATACTATCCACCTGCTGTCTATCCTTCGAAAAGCAAATGTGTTCTAATAATGTTCTATTCTAATGAGTCTCTAATTACATACTAATTGCACGATTGGAAGCATAGAAAAACACATAAAGGATCAAAGTTCTAAGTTTCGACTCATTTAATCTTCTAACGAAGAAATTCTCTGCCTGAGACTCTGGACAATTTATCTTACCACTGACGCTCTGTATTTAGTGTTAATTGTCTTTGCTGTCAGTATCAGGACTGATCAAATACGATAGTCGTACCCATTACAGAAACGCAAAAGGTAAGGATACATAATCCCAGTCAATATTTACACCAGTCATGGAAAACTAAGCACAGCATTTATAACAGTAATCACAGCGTGCAAAATATTGCATGTAAAAACCGCTGAATAAACCCCGTCGAGTCTATCCCACCCTTACGAGGTAGTTATTGTTTAAATGTATGATTAGATGCATAATAAACTTGCTCCTTCCCTTAAAGAAGAATTATTATTTTCCGTACGAATAAAGGCATAACAAACTTTCTAAACGAAGGAAAACAGTATCAAATCAAGCAATAGAAGAGATCGACGAACCCTAGAGAACAGAGACGCAAGCCTTCATTATCTTGTAAGTCTCAACGAGGCAGAGACAGATTACCCGGAGGATAACAGGAAAACCCTCCTGAAGACTCACTCATTAGAAAAGGCCGGCTATTGACGGCGGAATCTGAAAGAGGGGACGTAATATTCTGAAAAGGACGACCTCAGTCAAAGGGCCTCGACTCTAAGCCAAGTGGGAACGGCCACCTCCTTTGACGAGGAGAAATTTAATTAGTTACTTGTTAACAACTCTCTCACAAAACTGTTGTTAGCGTCGCCTCCCTCATTACCAGCAGCCGTTTCTCCCCGGCCAAATTTCATTACGTGGAAATCAAGTTGCCATCTCGTTCAGTGGAGCCGAGTGGACGTCCTTTTTGTATTCAGACTTCGCTGCTATCTTGTTGGTGCCAGTCTCCTGTCTTTAGGGTACGGTTTGGCTTGGTCGATGCTCTTATCTTGAATTTTATTGATAAACGAGCTTGATGGCGCGCGCTACGCTGTGCTGGAACCCGGTACTGCCCGTCACGTCTCCCCTACCCTCCCGATCTCCTACCTATCGCGGCCCCAACCCGGGTCGGACAAACAGGTTTGCAGGAGGAGGGTGGATGTGTCATGTCTCCCCTGCCCTCCTGATCACCTACCTACCCCGCCCCCTTCCAGGGAGGACGAACAAGAAAGATCCACTAAAATTTTATTATAGATAGATTAAGTTACAGTCTATTCAAAAGGATTTATTGGACGTCTTTGTTTCTGTTTATTTTTTATTACAGTGAAAATATCATGCAAGCTCATCAATGGAACCAGTGGACTTTTTTCATTATATTGAAATCAAGTTAAAACCTCTTCTAAACAAGTAAAAAATGCCGAAGTTTATTTGGCGTAATCGAGTTTTCTGTACAGCGTATAATGCTGTATGAGCCGCAGACCATGAAACTTTCAGCTACAGCCCGGTGGTGGCCTGTCTTATAGCGTTGCCAGATCCACTATCATGGCTAACTTTAACCTTAAATAAAATAAAAACTCCTGAGGCTAGAGGGCTGCAATTTGGTATGTTTAATGATTGGTGGGTGGATGATCAACATTCCAATGTCCAGCCCTCTAGCCCCAGTAGTTTTTAAGATCTGAGGGCGGACAGAAAAAGTGCCGAAGGGCAGACAAAGCCATCTCAATAGTTTCCTTTTACAGAAAACTAAAAAACCAGTCGGACGGCTTTTTCAATACATTTAAACTAGATTTGGACGTTCTTCGCCAGCGTTAAATGGGCGTCCTTTTGCAATTAAATTTTACAGTGATCATTCTAGATATCGCTCATTTGTCGTTGGATTCAAATTTGACGTGGTTTGAAAGCTGGTGTTGGGTTTTATAACAATACACATAAAAGGATATGGGAGAAGGTAACTTGGGATATAATATGGGAATATAGCTATATCCAGTACTTTCTTACACAGAAATCAAATATGTTTACAGGCTCGTTCAATTTGAGGAAGAGGTTTTTTTTTTTTTTTAGCTACGCGGGTTTTGTTCTTTCGCTGAGACTTTTTAACGATGGTTTAATCGTGAGCAGAACTCTTATTATTTTTAGTGTTTTATTCACGTGCATATTGTTCTTAGCAGACCTTTTATTATAGAGTATTTCACCTTTTTTCTTTGTTCGTGACACGGTGAGTAAATTCCTATAATAGCTGTTATGGCATTATTTATCAAGTTTCATCTTTGTCATATGAAAAGTCAATTATATAAGCATTTGAACTGAATAACTAATTAACATGTAACCAAAAACTTATAAATAATGTCTATATCTATGCACACAGGAATGAATATCTTAGGCAAGTAAAACACTCTTAATACTATTTTAGTTGTCTTATTTTAATATTGAGATACACTTTCATCATTATCTCTCTCTCTCTCTCTCTCTCTCTCTCTCTCTCTCTCTCTCTCTCTCTCTCTCTCCCTCACTGGACGCAGATTTTGCATACAATAAAACAATAAATTTATTGTTTATGTTTTTCCATATAACTAAAAATAACTGCAGACGTACATTCATTAACAGCATTCAGTAATATCACATCTAATTTCGTCAGTATAATTGATAAAGTTCCACTGCTACGATTTTGGAATCCTAGATGTTCAGACCAGGCGTCTCTCTCTCTCTCTCTCTCTCTCTCTCTCTCTCTCTCTCTCTCTCTCTCTCTCTGAATTGGAATTCAACTGTAATAATCTGTTAATGAAATCAGATTGCAGCATCTCAGTTCTGACGCCTGCGGAACTAATCAAAAGAAATGGAATACGTTCTGGAGCTAATTCCAAAATGATTCTACACGTTTACTGTACCGTTGGAAAGTCACAGTTAGCTTAGTCGTGTGTGTGTGTGTTGTGTGTATATATATATATATATATATATATATATATATATATATATATATATATATATATATATATATATATATATATATATATATGTATGTATGT
>JANJGK010000029.1:22763253-22768253 GCA_039081455.1 Macrobrachium rosenbergii
TGTGTGTGTGTGTGTGTGTGTGTGTGTGTTAATATATTAGAGTAGACACACCGATAATAATTATATGAAGACTCCTCCAAACCTTTTTTTTTTTACAAATGTTCACTGAGATGATCTTAGCCAAGACAAAATTCATGACAATCTTGCGGCACCCCTAGGCACTGTCTGTGGCACCAGTTTGAGAATCACTGGGACCTAGCTATGCGTTTTAGCTATCAACCAGAGACAAATTAACTATTTTAGAAATGTTTCCACTCTTCCTAAAAGATAATTCAGCTGTTCTGAAGAAATATTTCACTATCCTAAGAGACAATCAAGTTATGAAGAAACATTTCTACTCCTCTGTGATATTTATCAGCTCTTCCTTTAAATAATTTCAACTATTCTCCAGATTTAATTCAACTATTCAGGTGAATTCTTAAGAAAACAAGTAAAAGATGAGCCGAAGTTTCTTCGGCGCAATCGAGTTTTCTGTACAGCCGCTACAGCGTATAATCAAGGACACCGAAAATAGATCTCTCGGTGGTCTCGGCATAATGCTGTATGAGCCGCGGCCCATGAAACTTTAACCACGGCCAGGTGGTGGCATATCCTATATTGCTGCCAGAAGGACGATTATGTCTAACTTTAACCTTAAATAAAATAAAAATACTGAGGCTAGAGGGCTGCAATTTGGTATGTTTAATGATTGGAAGGTGGATGATCAACACACCAATTTGCAGCCTCTAGCCTCAGTAGTTTTTATGATCTGAGGGCGGACAGAAAAAATGCGGACGGACAAACAAAGCCGGCACAATAGTTTTCTTTTACAGAAAGCTAAAATTCAGCTATTCGGAAGTACTGTGCTAAATCTTCCGAGAAATTCCTTTATAATGTCAGAGAACTTTCTCAGTTGCTATTAAAGCCGTTCTACTATTCTGACGAAATATTTCAGTTGTTCCGAAGAGGAAATTCACCTTTTCTAAAATGATATTCCAGTTATTCCTTAAAGACAATTCCACTATTCCGAAGGAATATTCAGCTTTCCAATAAAGCAAAGAGGATTATACCTTCCGCACTGGAATATTGAGGGACCCTGACTGCTAGAAAAAAATAATCCTAGCAAAGAGGCTTAGCAATGCTTACGACTGCAATGCATGGATGCGTGTGCGTATTCTTGAGCAGGCTTTGAGATACAGTTATGCATACTGTAATCACGCGTGCTGTATCGTACATACAATATCATATATACCGCATCATGCATGTGCTGACGTGACTTAGTGACGAAAAGCATAGTCATTGTTTGCTGTATGAGAGCATTTTCTAATTCTTGTTCATGTGTAGTACAGTCTCTCTGTCTCTGTCTGCCTGTCTGTCTGTCTGTCTGTCTCTCCAGTTCCTCGTTAATGTGTATTATAGCCCCTCTCTCTCTCTCTCTCTCTCTCTCTCTCTCTCTCTCTCTCTCTCTCTCTCTCTCTCTCTCTCCAATTCCTTTTTTAAGTATATTACTCTCTCTCTCTCTCTCTCTCTCTCTCTCTCTCTCTCTCTCTCTCTCTCTCTCTCTCCAATTCCTTTTTAAGTATATTACTCTCTCTCTCTCTCTCTCTCTCTCTCTCTCTCTCTCTCTCTCTCTCCAATTCCTTTTTTTATGTATATTACACACGCACACACACACTCTCTCTCTCTGCTTGCCTATTCAGTTCCTAATTCAACTTTTATCCACAATACCACTTCTCTTCATCTCTACCGTACCTATCTATCCAGTTATTTTTATATTTGTCTCTTATGTAAAAGACCGCCCTCCCTCCTCTCTCTCTCTCTCTCTCTCTCTCTCTCTCTCTCTCTCTCTCTCAGGAGAGACGAACGAACAGGCCAAGGGAGTTGTTCAATCCACCTCTGATGATTTTACTCAGAGAGAAAAAGAGGAGGTTGAAAAGTCAGTTGGAAGTGTAATTCTGATAAGACCTGATTTACGACGAGGCATTGTTGCCAAAGGGGAATTTTCTTTACTTTGTAAGTGTTGCTATTTACTGTTATAACTCTCTATTTTCAATTATTATTTCAGAAGAATTAAATGCTATTTATGATATATGTAAACACCCATGTACTTATATATATATATATATATATATATATATATATATATATATATATATATATATATATATATATATATATATATATATATATATATACACACACACACACACACATATATATACATATATATATATATATATATATATATATATATATATATATATATATATATATATATATATATATTCACCCTTAAACTTCCTTCTTTGCAGAAAGCTTCCACAACATTAGCAAGTCGTATATGTGCACGGTGGGTTCACCAACATCAGGTGAAACCCCATGCACACTCTGCCATTTCCTTCTATCTTGCATCCACTCTTTATCTTCCTAGAAGTTAAGACCCTTCTTTCCACTACTTCTTTTCAACTCCTATGTCCACTCTTTTCTATGAATACTTCAGCTCCTTCCTCCCAACATTTCCGAAGCGTATAATATTTTCACCAGCCGATCATCCTCCATTCTTTCCAAATGACCAAGCTCTTCAAAAGATCTATTATCCTTTCTTTCATCCAGCCATATTAGTTTTTCTACATATTTTCACATATCTCATCCTATCGCATATACTGCGTAAACAGTTAATCTCGGCAGCGTCCACCTTCTTTCTATAACACTCAGTGCTCACACTTCGCTTCCACGGAGGAAAGCTGGCCCAACAGCCTATTAATGCATTTAAATCTCAGCTTCCATAAACGCTTTAAGTTTTTCTTCAGTCTTTTGCACACATCCTGTTGCCCAGTCTCTGACTCACCTCTTTTTTTCATGCTACCATTATTCGAAATATTTACTCCTTAATACCGATACGAATTTATTGCTTTCAATCTCTCACCGTCCGTAGTGCAACAGGCACATAGTTATCATGCCGTCTTCGCAGAGGGCGTTCTTCATGTCCCTTAGACATTTTTTACGTCCTCCGATTATCTATGAAAACCTTAATAATCAAAAGACGAACCACACAGTTAACAACTAATTCTAAGTTGCCAAAATTACGTAATATCAAAATTACATGATTTCAATCATCAACAATTCTAAGCAGTGGTCTCTTTCCCACAAGATGTTAATATTTGTATTCAGAATGAATATTTGCTGCAAATCTTAGGTACAACGATACCCAAAGCTTTCCAGGTTCTCAGATTCGCCCTATGTTGATGCAATTGACGGAAACCGAAATTCATTATATCAGTAAATGATTAGCAGCTTAATAACAATAAAATCTATTATCATTTTGAACTTCCATTCCTTCTAAATATGAGAATATCACTGGCAGTAAAAACTGGTAAGCACTTATCTGTCTTGTACGCCATCAGTACCCAATTGTAGCAGAACTTTATCAGCATCACCATGAAACTTCTTCCTCATTTTATCAGCTGAATCCCAAATCGGGGTTGTTGTTAATGAGCAATCTCCGTGTGTTTTCTAACACTTACTAAAGGGATCATTTCATAATTTGCTTTAGCAGACGTTCTACGGATGGATGCCCTTCCTGACTCCAGTCCTGTCCATCTATCTTGGTAGATAGCCATTATAATTAATTGCCTTTAAATTTCAGAATTACATTTTAGACTGATACAGGCTGTCCCACCTATGGCAGTTTCTTATCAGCACTCTTACCTTCTCCATTAATAAGGGATTGGCTATATGTCATAGTTTCTGTAAATATACATCAACCACCTCGTCCTTCTCACTACAAACATTACAGATTATAATTTTTTGGTTTTAGTTTCCCCGGTCTTTTTGTCACGGTAAAATCCACCAAACTACTATTGGTCCTGGTCTCAGCATTATCTCTGTACTTCCAATAGTCGAATTAACAACAACCTCTGGCTGCATGCACATCGTCACTTTTCTTTTCATTTATTTCACTTGAGGTCTGTAAAGTCCTTTTGCACCAACCGGTAAAAGCCTTTTATAGTTTTAGTTTTCTGTAGAAGATAACTATTGTGCAGGTTTTGTATGTCAGTCCGCACTTTATTCTGCCCGCCCCCAGATCTTAAAAACTACCGAGGCTAGAGGGCTGTAAATTGGTATGTTGATCATCCACCCTCCAATCATCAAACATACTAAATTGCAGCCCTCTAGCCTCAACAGTTTTTATTTTTTTTTAAGGTTAAAGTTAGCTATAATTGTGCTTCTGGCAACGATACAGGATAGGCCACCACCTGGCCGTGGTTAAAGTTTCTTGGGTCGCGGCCCGCACAGCATTATACCGAGACCACCGAAAGCTAGATCTGTTTTCGGTTGCCTTGATTATACGCTGTAGCGGCTGTACAGAAAACTCGATTGCGCCGAAACTTCGGCGCATTTTTTACTTATTTCTCTTGTCAGTGCTTTTCCTTAGCGTTTTTTCCACGTAATTAGAACAACCATCTGCCTCACAGCAGTTTCCTGTCTTTCATTGTTTCCCATGGGATTATCAGTTCTCACATCAACTTCCAATAATTCAATTTACTATCGTAAAATTATCAATATTGAGGTTAAGGTCCTGGGCAAATCTGCCGAGTCTTAATGCGTCTCTTTTTGAAAATTTGCAGCTCAGCAATTCTAGCATCACGCTCAGCAATCCCTTTATCTCGCACCTTAGTCTCATCCTTCTTCACATCTACTGAATTCTGCACTTCTTTGCATTCATTCACTGCTCAATGCTCTCTGTAAGAATGATTAAGACAAAGCCACTTCATCGTCATCACTAACGCCGTAGGGAAACAAGCATCTCTTGTGATACCACTCACTACATTAGCCCATCCAATGTTTCTCTTTTCGTCCATTGGATCTGCAAGTGAGAAAAGATATCATTCCTCTTTTGCCACCCACAATGGAATTTCATTAACACTCCTATTTTCTAATGTTGCTTTTACACGCACGAGGCAACCGTTTTCACAAAGAAAGGAGGAACGGTTTTCTTCAAAATGCGAGAGCACTTACTA
>JANJGK010000029.1:22770753-22784264 GCA_039081455.1 Macrobrachium rosenbergii
TATATATGTGTGTGTGTGTGTGTGTGTGTGTGTGTGTGTGTTTGTGTGTGTGTTTTATAAGTCAATTAAAATGAGAGATTAATGTCTTACGGTTATTGAATAGCATGCGCTATTACTAACATTTAATTACTTCTTATATGCAAATGCCACATATAAAATAGTTTAACAATGACACGTGATCATGGGCGAGACTTCTCATGGAGAAAGCTGCTCACTAGCTGCAAATAGCAGAGACTACTCCGTGACCATAATAAACTTTTATTTCCTATTTAATTGTTAGTTGCAATATGTATACATCGTACGTAAAAGTGAATATTTACGTGTGAGTATGTACGTGTGAATACCCCATACACTATTTCCCCTTAAGATATGACTCTAGGAGGTTCTAGAAGGCTCGGGAGTTCTTAAGAAGACTTTCGAGATGAGGTTTTCAGTCAACAGAGACGCAAGGAGTTTTAAGATTTCTGGTTTAGTTCAACCTGAAGTATCTTGCTGGTAAATCGCGCCCGAATACTCGTGCAACATAAACCTCACAAAAGACTTGTCAGTAGTGTTTTTACCCCCAATATATATATGGCTCTAGTTACCTCTAAATTATTCCTAAGGTGAAGTCCCAGAATGCGTTATCCATTTGTTTCAGTATTTTCTCTGACTCCACTCCATTTCAAAACACAGTGATCTACTTTTTCGCCCTGCTAACCGTTTTATAAGTCTGTGAAATGCCAGTACATTTTCACTCTGTCATCTCTTCTCGTACCAATTATACTAAGCAAGCAATTCATCATAGTCATCATCATCATCTCTCTCTCTCTCTCTCTCTCTCTCTCTCTCTCTCTCGTATTCAGGACCTGTATTTCAGTGTTATTAAGAAGAGCTTGCTTAACAATTCCTAAAACATTCCTAAGTTTGTTCCATTTATATTGCTCTTCTCTTTCTAATCCTTTGTAAATACCGCACTGCCATCTTCGCGTCAGATACTCTGTGGTTTTGCTGTTCTTTCACATCAAGGTTGTCTATTTTCTTCTTTCTAAATTTCTGTAAGGCTCAACTGTTTTCATTCCTCACACCATTATTACTGACTTTTATAATTCCGTCATTCTGGGTTGCGATTTACTCTCATAGCATCACCATTCATAACAGGAACTGTCAAGTTTCCAAAAATACTAATCGCTTTCAGACGCCTCCACTAGTCTCTGCAAATTTAATTTCACACCTCTGCTCATGACAGTATCTCTTATCCTGCAGCTTCATATCTATAATTGTCCTCTGTCTGACTTCTCTCTTCACACTTTCCATGAAAATAGCATTATGTTAAACGAACATTCATATTACTGGTCAACTGTGTTTGCACATGACAGGTATTCGCAATGCATTGAATTTGACTTCCAAATTATACACACAGAATATTTCAGCAGCTAGTGTCTACTGCAGTGTTATTCAGGAGCCACAAAAGTGAATTTTGAGACATGTAAAAACTGCTTTTATTCTCGTTATGCAAAATCTCAAAGGCTGCGTTGGGCAGGAAAACCAGTGTATGTAGAGAAGGTTAGGGGGACAAAGTCGGCGAAGGACAGGAGATACATTGCATTTACGGAAGATTACGATATCCAAGATTACGAAGGAAAGGGAGTGCAGTGTGTATGAAGAAGGACAGGATGATTTGGATGTCAAAAACTGCGAAGGACAGAGGATGCAATGCATATGCAGAAGGTTAGGATATCGAAGAATGCGACGGACAGGAAATGCATTGCCTATGCAGAAGGTTGGGATATTTAAAACTACGCGGGACAGGAAATGCAATGCATATCAGATGGTTAGGTTATCAAAAACTGCGAAAGACAGGAAATGCAGAATTTACGCAGACGATCAAGATATAAAAGACTGAAGGGAAGGGAATACAGTCCGTATCGAGGTTAGGGTATCAATGACTTTGAAAGGCAGGGATGCAGTGAATGTAGATATTAAGATATACAAAAAGAGAAAAAGGAAAGAAGGAATATTTATTACACATGGAGGTCAAGATATCAACCACTCTCAAAGATGGGGCATGCAATGCATTTCAAGGTAAGGAGATCAAGGAATGAGAAGGGCAGGAAATGCAAAATATATGAAGACTAAGATATCAAAGACTAAGAAACACTGGACTTGCAATATCACTTACTTAAAGGAAGACTAAGATATCAAAGACTAAGAAACACTGGACTTGCAATATCACTTACTTAAAGAAAGTATGCGTTGCATATGAAAGTTAAGTTATCAAAGACTCAGGAAGAAAGGGCACTCATTGCATATTATTATTTATTTATTATTTTATTTATTATTTCAGTAGATGAAACCTATTCACATGGAGCAAGCACACAGGGGCCATTGACTTGAAATTCAAGCTTCCAAAGAATGTTGGTTTCAACCTCCCACTGCAGACCCCAGTGATTTGTCATCACCCCGGGGGAGACGCGAACCCGTGTCATCAGAGTGTCATGCCACGACACTAACCACCGTACCAACTATGCTGTCAAAGACTATGAAGGACAGATGCAGTAGAAAGACAGGACATGCAGTTGCATATGGAGAAGGTTAGCATCTCAAAGACTGCAATGTAATGTATTAGGAGGTGGTTAGTTTGTCAGATAGCAGACCCGGAAATCGCTGAAAGGGCAACCTCCAAGCCGAGTCCTCTGGCTGATACACACCATGGCTGAAGAGTGTGAACAACAACGGGTCATAATGAGGCCTGATTAGTAATGAATGAGTTCTTGATAAAACCAAATGAACTGACTTGCTGTAATGCAGCGAAATCAACTGATATTTTAAGGCGATAACAAAATCAATGATTTTCTCGAGTATAGGAAAACCACCTGATACTTCTCTGAGTAATGATGATCATCTCACTAAAGCACTTGTGCTATATCCAGCAATTAATGTCTGATAAATTAGATCAACGGCGTATGAGTGTACGATAACAGCTATTGATCAAGTAAAAGTTACCTCCAAAGTTATACTTTCCTATTTATATCATTAATGATGCGATTTGTGTCGGAGGTCAAGGTTAATTGGTTTTTATATCAAACATTTCATAATTTTTTAACGTCGGAGCCTTGACACCAACCATTTATTACAGAAGGAATTTATACGTGTTTATATCCCATTGTTTGAACATTGTGACCTACTTTAAAGGTAGTTATTACGAAAAAAGTAACAGTACATTATCCAGCAAAAACAATCACAGCTAAAAACATCCACAATAATTATACGATTATTATTCTTTTTTGCATTTTAATACATTTTTGTCTATGGAACTGTTTATTAATTCATTTTTTCTTTTGTAATAATTGGTATCTCTTCTTTGTGTATTTCCCTTTACTTCCTCTTACTTCTTCCTAATGAACACCATATTCTTTGGAAGCTTGAATTTCAAGACAATGGCACCTGCGCGCTTGTTCCATATGAATAGGTTTCATCTAAATAATAATAATAATAATAATAATAATAATAATAATAATAATAATAATAATAATAATAATATAATTACCACAGAGCTCAAGAACGCCGACATTTACCAGTATTTAAAAAGAGATGCCAAGTGATATCAGTAAAAAAGTAGGCCTATTCAAATCATAAAGAGCTCAAACCTGAAGCATAAAACTTGGCGTACTAAAGAACCGAGAAGGCCAAACACCTAAAGACATTCCAACAACACACCGCTCCTCCCTCACATTCCATTTGAAATTATTCCTTAATGCGAAGTACTTTCCATAATCTCAGTAGGGACTCTCTCGGCGTCTTCCCTATTTCATACAAAACTTGGAGAGAACTTGTCTAAATTGTCACCCTTTTATGAGGCCCAAGTTTTGAGTTTCATCGCCCACTATGTTAAAGGAAGAGGCTTAAAAGTTACGGTCTAAGTTTTTTTTTTTTTTTTTTTTTTTGCCCCAGAAGGTGGTTCATAAGGCAACAAGTAAAATCTTCTACAGTTTTTAACCCCTTGGTAGGATGGAAAATGTCACAGGGTTCAACTGAGATTAGGTAATTTTTTTTCTTTGCCACGAAATGCTTCTTCGTCTGCAATTCTTCCTTTATGAGAGAGAGAGAGAGAGAGAGAGAGAGAGAGAGAGAGAGAGAGAGAGAGAGAGAGAGAGAGAGAGAGAATATCTGTTACTTCGCTCATCTCAAAGTAATAAAAGATTAGATACAGCTTGGACAAAGGTCGGCACCAAGGCCTTCAGCTTCGTCTGCTAAACACAGAACAAAATACTAACATTAAACATCAATGATTAATTAATCATGTCATTGTGGATAGACATAATACAAAATATGAAATAACAGAAAGTATAAATGAACTTCATTATATGTTAATGACTGGGAGTGCTAATGACTCGCTGGAGAAGTAATCAAGTGTAATTAAAACTGTTCTGTGTATTTAAAGAGATTACTAAAAGATCAGAATTTCATTAAACCTCGAATTAACTCTAATCTATTCAGCCATAAGATTAAGATAATTTTTGCTCTTTTACTTTCCCAGAATTTTATTTCTTTTTTTCTGGAAGTTACTTTAGAAAAGTAATTTTCAGATAGATTATCTCTAATTAGAAAATTTTACGAGTAGTTTTAGGATGATCTCATTGAAAACTTTTTTTTGCAGTAAATGTTTTAAGGAAATATAATTTGCCAAAAGTATTTTTAGGACTTACAACTACGAGAAGAAATTTTATTTAAAAAAAAGACTTTTTAAAAAATCTATTTGAGGGAAGCTTTTTTTAAAAAGAATTGTTTTTTTTTTATCAGAACTACCAGCTCTTTCCAAAGAGTTTCATTTACAATAACTATTTTAGTAATTTATTCTTTCTGAAACCCCCTTTCTGGAGTAGAAAAAAAGGTTTAAGCAGAAATTTTATGATAAGCAATGGCATAGGGAGTAAGGACAATTACCCATTAAAAACAATGTTTGTTCATTTAGGGTGTAAGCCTAGTATAAACCTGTGAACTCTACTTGCCAACCATGACAAAAAAAAAAAGGTTTTTTTTAGCCCTTTTGTAGGTAAAGCTTCAGTTACTACAAGTTAATTCACAGGATACGAAACCAATACATTCGCAAAACAACAGAGAGCAATAAATCCGTCATGCAAACCGATATGCTTTCCTTTGGGATGCGTGTGTGCTTGTATGTGTGTGTATGTGTGTGTGTGCCCGCCCATGCGTGAGTAAATAGAAAAACCATTACGATTACTGTGAAGGAAATTTCTATAACTATTTGCTCATCGCAGTAAAGTTGACTTTTTTTTTGCTCATTATCATAGAGATAATTTATGTTGTGTTCATCATAGAGATAATTTATGTTGTGTTCATTGATATAGAGATTTTTTTTTATATTTTTATAGAGATAATCTTGTGTTAATTTTATTGAGATAATTTCTGTTTCATTCATTTTATAGAGGCAATGTTCTTTGCTTGCATTTCATATAGCTGATGTCTGTTGTGTTCATTGTACTATGATTTTTTTTTTAATTTTCATAGAGATTGCTCTTCTGATTTTTATTTGAAATAATTATTCCCGAATGTGGGTTGAGGCAATTCAATATCTCTGAGAAATCCGAGATTATTGCAGAAAGATTGGTGTTCAAGTAACTTGCTGTCGGAAATATTAACTTGAGGAGTATATTCACTCCTTTGCAAGAGGCAATAAGTCACAATGAAACCATATAAAAACAACTAAGTACATGAGTAAGTAATTTAGAACTAGATCGAATCTTGCGTATTCCCAGACTCTAATAATGTATCTTTCCTTAAAAGACAGTAAGTCTACGTCTTCTCAATCCAGTCTTAGGCCATACCCCATTACATTTTTTTACCTTTTCTATCTTCCTTCGAACCAGGGCAAGGAAAGGATATTAGTATGCGATAGCCTGTCCAACTGGCATTTAAAAATTAAAAGGCAGTAAGTGTGTGCCTTTCAAATTCTGTGTTTAGCCCTACCTAATTACCATTTTTTTTTTTTTACCTTTTCTGTCTTCCTTCGAACCTGGGCAAGGAAAGGGTATTAGTGTGAGATAGCCTGTCTAACTGGCATTTCAAAATAAAAGGCAGTAAGTGCGTGTCTTAATTTAGTGTTAAGCCCAATTACCCTTCTTTTTTTTTACCTTTTCTGTTTTCCTTCAGATCTAGGTAAGGAAAGGGTATTAGTATGAGACAGCCTGTCCAACTGGCATTTCAAAATTAAAAGGCAGTAAGTGCGAGTCTTCTTAAGTCAGTGATTAGCACTACCCAGTTACCCTTCTTTTTTTTTTTTACCTTTTATGTTTTCCTTCGGATCTAGGTAAGGTATGAGATGGCATGCCGAGCTGGCCTTTCGAAAAAAAAAATTATTGAATGGTGTCCTCACAGTCCATTTAATTATGTATCCATTTTCGTTCCAATGAGGAGGCAATCGGACGCTTTGTCTGCTGCGCGCGGCCGATGCAAATGTAACAAAGAGAATATCGAACAGCGGTAATTCCGGGTTACGCCGGCGAGCCGGATGCGGCCGTTATTATTCGATAGGCCGTAATTATCGTTATTGCGCTCGGCGACGCATATTCGATGGCAATCCATTGATCGTGGGCGAAAGTAATTACGGGGAAATTCTGGGCCTTTTCCTCGAGGGGCTGATGTTGAAGCTGATGTGTCCAGACGTTTGTTGAAGGTCGGAGGTTCGTCTGGCTTCAGCGGAATGATTATTGGATTTTTTTTTTTTTTTTACAGCAAGTATATGCATTACAGTAAATTATACATATTTATATCCAAACATTTTTTTTTTTTTTTTGCAAAATAAACCTGTACGCTTTTCCTTCAATGTCTTAGTAATTATATGAATCTCTGTGCCTTTATTTTACCAATCAATTTTTCCCTCAATTTATGGCAACTGAACCTCACATCTCTATTCGCCCACAATTCAATGATGTAGGCAGTAACGATCAAAATAGCAGTATTCCTTTCTTTCTTTCTCATGTTTGGAAGATCGATATACAATAGATTGAACATCTGGGGAAACCTAAAAGAAATAGGTCGCTGTTTTCACTCACCTTTGAGGATCCGAAGTCAGGACAGGTCAGTATCAGGTAAGGGGCGGGCAGCGGTTTTTGTGACGTCACTTCGTGTTATTACGTCGATTCGTTGTTTATCAATAATTCCAGGTCGCTCCCTCTGCGACGAATGATCTCTTTGATGTATATTTCAGTATCTCCTTACATTTCTGAGTATGGTCACTACTTGGATGAGTGACCACACGTAACCTCAAACCCTCTATAATTGTAGTACATCATGATTCTCTCATCCAGTGAACAATCCTTGTTTACTGTAGAGTTTTGGCCAATACTTGGATGGGTGTCCAGCAGTAAATGCCTTCCAGTATCACGTTGGCTATATATTGATTTCTTGATTACTAGGCGTATGCATCTTATTTTCTTAGTTAGGTCAGTGTTTCCTTATGTTAATTTGGACAGTGCTTGGAAGGGTGACCACCAATAGTTGAGAGACCCTACAATTTTTGCTGCACATTAGTCTGTCAATAAATGAATCAAGTCATTTTTTTCAATACAACACGGGCACGGTCAGTACTTGGATTGGTGATCATCACTGGTCAAAGTTTAGTATACCTTAGTTTAACCAGACCACTGAGCTGATTAACAGTTCTCCTAGGGCTGGCCCGAAGGATTAGATTTATTTTACGTGGCTAAGAACCAACTGGTTACCTAGCAACGGGACCTACAGCTTATTGTGGAATCCGAACCACATTATAACGAGAAATGAAATTCTATTACCAGAAATAAATTTCTCTAATTCTTCATTGGCTGGTCAGAGAATCGAACGCGGGGTCAGCAGAGTGCTATCGGAGAACGATACCAACCCGTCCAATGAAGAACTCATCACTGGTAAAAAAAGTTAAGTATATCTTAGTTTAACCAGACCACTGAGCTGATTAACAGCTCTCCTAGGGTTGGCCCGATGGATTAGATTTATTTTACGTGGCTAAGAACCTACTGGTTACCTAGCAACGGGACCTACAGCTTATTGTGGGATCCGAACCACATTATGACGAGAAATGAATTTCTATCACCAGAAATAAATTTCTCTAATTCTTCATTGGCTGGTCAGAGAATCGAACGTATGACCAGCAGAGTGCTATCCGAGAACGATACCAACCCGTCCAATGAAGAACTCATCACTGGTAAAAAAAGTTAAGTATATCTTAGTTTAACCAGACCACTGAGCTGATTAACAGCTCTCCTAGGGTTGGCCCGAAGGATTAGATTTATTTTACGTGGCTAAGAACCTACTGGTTACCTAGCAACGGGACCTACAGCTTATTGTGGGATCCGAACCACATTATGACGAGAAATGAAATTCTATCACCAGAAATAAATTTCTCTAATTCTTCATTGGTCCGGTCGGAGAATCGAACGCGGGACCAGCAGAATGCTAGCCGAGAACGATACCAACCCTCCCAATGAAGAACTCATCACTGGTCAAACAGGCATATTTTATTACACCTACAGGATCTCGGTCACTATGAAAAAAAAAAAACACATGAAAATAAGTAATAATCTGACAGAGAGAATATGATGAGAATTCGCCACCCGCTCGCATTTTGTGATTCAAAAATATCTCGGTCAACAGTAAAGAGAAAGCTGAGCGAGAGAGGCTTTTAATTATTCATTGCAATTAGCGCGTCATTAAAGAATGATCAGACACGGCAATTACTAGTCATTATTCATGAGGTATTAATTAACATGTCACTGAAGAGCAGTGTGTGAAGGGAGGCTTTTTGAAAGATCAAGGCACAAAAACGAAAGTTTTGTATGATGAAGGTTATGTGTTATTTGCTTGCTCGAGTTGTTTGTTGAAAGAAGTGCAAATTTTCATAAATCAAGTCATGGACATTAGTAATTGTATATGAATTACACACACGCCTATACACACACATGTATATATATATATATATATATATATTTATATATATATATATATATATATATATATATATATATATATATATATATATATATATATGTATAACTGAATCACGAAAATATGGAACGTGATGAATATATAAATAAAGATGAAATCCACGAAGGAAACGGAAACGCATAGCGTTGAAAGGCCTCGCAGCACTCCAGTGTTTCCGTTTCCTTCGTGGATTTTATCTTTATATATACATACATATATATATATATATATATATATATATATATATATATATATATATATATATATATATATATATATATATATATATATATAATTTTTTCACAAAAATTAAGCTTCATGGTCGTACGTATGAAAATTACCACAGTGATATAAAAAGAAAAATTATAATTAGCTTCGTATTTCCAACGTATCAGTCGGTTGTCATGGTAGGGGTGAGTTGATTCCAACTCGAAGTACAAATACCTGCATTCGACGGGCATATGTACGGCAGAGTCGGTATCAACTTATGCCTTTCATGACAGATGAATAGTAGAGTACTCGTCACTGAAGTCGGAGGCAGTCGCTATCAGTGAATCGAATCCGCCAGGTGATGGACTACTTGTCATTTATAATCCTTGAAGTACCGAGAATTGGATATTAAACAATATTTGTGGCTTAATATTTGCGAACATAGGAAATGTCAAGTCATATGATAAAAATTCATATATATATATATATATATATATATATATATATATATATATATATATATATATATATATATATATATATATATATATATATATATATATATATATATATATAGGGGTGTCCATAAAGTCTCTTTGCAATTTAAAAAACATACTACAAAAGCAAATGAACAGACAAATATGTGAAAATTTTCACGAAATGTGGAGTAGATATTGAAGTTTTTTGCTTCATTTAATACACCTTTTTATGGGCACCATTAGTTGCACGGAACACATCAAGATCTTTTGCTTGAGATCAGTGATGTCCCGTATCTTTGTCCAATACACGACATCTTTAACATAACCCCATAGAAAAACGTCCAGGGGAGTGATATCCGGTGAACTAGGTGGCCAGGGAGTTGGGCCATCCCTTCCAATCCACCGGTCTGAAATGTTCGATCTAGGAACCCAGAACATGCAGTCCCCAATGTGGTGGTGCACCATCTTGCTGGAAAATGATGGTCGGTTGAAGGTTATCCAGTTGTGGTGCCACATAATCATTCAAAAGATCAAGGTAAACATCTGCAGTAATTGATCTTGTCGAAGAAAACTCGACCAGTGATTTGATTGCACATGATCCCACACCACACATTCACCTTTGGACTATCTCGGTGAAGTTCCCCGGTCACATGGGGATGTTCTGATCCCCAAACTCTCACATTATATGTGTTCAGGGAAACTGAAACATGAAAGGTGGCCTCATCACTAAAACAAACTCGGTTGAGGAACGCTTCATCCTTAGAAATTCGTTCCAGCATGTTAACTGTAAACCCTTTTCGTCTTGGTTTATCATTTGGCTCGAGTGCCTATATGAACTGCACTTTGCAAGCGTACAATCGCAAGTTCTTGTGTGGGACTTTGTGCACTGTTGAACGTGGTAGCTGGAAGTGTCTGGCAGCAATACGGATGGACTTTGTAGGAGAACGATCAAAGGCTTGTCTTACACAATCGATGTTTTCCTCACATGTTCTTGGTCGTCCACTCCTCCCTTTATCCATCACTGGCCTTGTTTCCATAAATTTCTTGTGCCATGAACGAACTGACGGAAGTGACGGTGGATCACTTCCATCCTTAGTTCTGTAGTTTCGCTGAGCCTGCGTACCCGATTTTGTTTCAATAAAGCATGACACACATTGTGCCATTTCTTGAGGAGTAGCCATTTTTTAAGGGTTCATTTAACAGTACCTCTTTCATCAACAGGGTACCTGAAATACACAAATTCAGTGTGATTAAAAGCTTTGATAATTGCCAAGTACATAGAGCAAATCTGATTAAGATATCTCATCAATGGCTTTTTTTAATATATCTTTTAAATTGTAAAGGGACTTTATGGACACCTGTATATCAACAGCAAAACTTCATAATATATTTTCAGCACAGCCATTTTATGTCATTTTTGCAGTTCATTTTTTTTCGAAAGTATAGAACAGCTTTCAGAGTCAAAATATTGCCGCTACCGAAAAAAGTCTATTTTCACGCTTGGAACTTATACAAATTAAAAGTATTAACCTTTATTTGAGTGATTTTCGGTAACATGGAAAAGAAATAAATTGCTTTCAAATGGAAATACTGGAATGGAGTTCTGAGAATAAAATATTAACTATAAAACCGATGAAAGTTTGTCATAATCGTTTTTCCTTCCGTAAAAATTCCAGGATTTCTCAACCATAAAAAGCCTAACGTGAAAAAGTAATGTATGTGGTGTTTTTTATTCTTCAGTTTTTTCTCCTTTTTACCATGTATTCATATATATACAGTGTATATATATATACATATAATATATATTATAAATATACAGTATCAGTTATATATTTATATATATATGTGTGTGTGTGTGTAAGTATATATATATATATATATATATATATATATATATATATATATATATATATATATATATATATATATATATATAATATATATATATAATATATATATATATATATATATATATATATATATTATATATATATATATATATATATTGTGGAAGCATATAGAAGCATGCATGAACATAAGTGTTCATGGGTAATCCTTGGAAGATTCTAACATTCCATTAACGAAAGAGCTCTCTTCATGAATATGTAATCAGTTCTTTTCATTTCCAAACTTTTTAGATATTTTGCAAGGAATAACATTCTCTCCTCCTTCTTCTAAAACTAAGAAGGTCTTTGAAAGAAGCCAGAGTGCCGTAAAAGATTAGCTGAAATGAAATGGATAGGAGAGACCGGGTAGACATGGGGTTAGTGGCTTGGTCTTTATACATAAGATAATGAATTATATTGAAAAAGATAGTAAACTTTTTGCGTTAGCGTAAAAGCCTACCGTGAGTAACAGATCAAAACTGAATCCCAATTGAAAACGATAGTAAACTTGCGTTAGTGTAAAAGCCTACCGTGAGTAACATTAGATCAAAACTGAATCCCAATCCCAGCGGACACACGAAAATAAAGAGAAAAGAACTGACACATTTTATTTCAAATGTTTGTCTTCTCAGAAACCTGAAACGACCCTGGTATAAGGAACAACGAGTCTCTTTTCATTCTTCCAAAACTTGCATCAAAACTTAGCAACATAGTCTGCGCAACTGAGAGTCACAATGAGGCCCTAAAATTAAAAAGTAGGCGTCAGAGAAAAAAAAGGAAAGGAACAAGGAAGTTTTGGCGTATCACCCGTCTGTTTCGCGACAACACTACGCGACCCTAATATAAGGAAGCGACGACAAGCATCTTTCTTCTTCTTCTTCCTAACTCCAGCTTAGAATTCCGGAGTAAGAGAGAGAGAGAGAGAGAGTGAGAGAGAGAGGGAGAGAGAGAGAGAGAGAGAGAGAGAGAGAGAGAGAGGGAGAGTATGTGCGCGGTCCGCGAGTCTTTATGACGACAGCTCTTAGCTAATTAAATTTCCTTACTTCAAAAGGGGGATTTCCATTTTCCTTCTCTGTTCGGGATTCCTTTTAGGCTTAATGAAGTTAGTCTTGGCGGAAGGAGTCCTTACTCAGCAACCGTCCCCGTGCTTTCCAAAGACTCTGACTCGCCTCGATGCTCGTTTCGCTCCCCCTTATCGTGGACCTCCTCTTTCTTCCTCTTCCATCCATCTCCCACGGACAACTCAAAAGGACGGTAGGCCGTGCTGGCATAAAGCCACCCTAATCTGACTACGTAGGTAGCTCGAATAAAGCTTATCAATGATGGGGTCTTTATGGAATCCATTACCATCTCAGGAATAAATTAATTTTCTGCTCAATAACTCGCAAAGTAAGTTTATTTTTTGGGTATATTTGGTGTCCTTTTGTCGATCACACCAGTCTCCTAAAACCTAAGAGCAAAGTTCAGTATCCTTTAATTTCCTTTGATATTCGGGGATGTCCACCTTTATTTGGTTTCCTCTTTTATCAGATCTGTAGACAAATTTATGAGGTCGAGGGGTTGGGTAGAGGGGTTGAGGGGTTAAGAATCAACTTTAGGAAGAGGACGTTATTCCTGTCTCAAGCCTGGCAAGTTAAGTTAAATATATCTTAGTAATCCAGACCAATGAGCTGATTAACAGCCCTCCTAGGGCTGGCCCGAAGGATTAGATTTATTTTTCGTGGCTAATAACTAACTGGTTACCTAGCAACGGTAACTACAGCTTATTGTGGAATCCAAACCACATTATAGCGAGAAATGAATTTCTATCACCAGAAATAAATTCCTCTAATTCCTCATTGGCCGGTAGGAGAGTCGAAAGCTGGGCCAGCAGCGTGCCAGCCGAGAGCTCTACACACCTCTCCAACGAAGAACTTCTCAAGCCTGACAGACAACCCCAAAAGCTTATAGATAATAA
>JANJGK010000029.1:22784364-22794364 GCA_039081455.1 Macrobrachium rosenbergii
GCTTTTTTGCGATTTGCTGAAATCATACCCCTAAAAATGCAGGCTGTGGTACAGGCAGATGGAGGCCACACAAAATATTAAATACTCAGAGAGAAACTTAAATAAATACCTGTTCTGTATTACTTTTGTTTTTTTCCATATCAATTTTAGCTTAATTTCGAAACACCCTGTATATATATTTTCATGATGTTGCCTTGTAATATATATATTATCCTATAGTTTTGATATGTTTACTCTTCTATTTATCATGTGTTATGTGTAATAATAATAATTGTTGAACTATCATATTTAGTGTGGTGTCAGATCTCAAAAGAGTTAGTGTTTTGGGTAACTTAACAGAGTGATTTAAAATTGGTAATACATTTTAATAGTAGTGTAGTATGTGATCGCACTTTTTGTCCCCTAGCAACAAGTCTTCTGTACTCGTGATTTCGTGTGTCGTGCTTTGGTTCGGTTGTTGTCCCGAGAAATAACAAGTAAACGAGCGCTTTGTTTTGATTCACTTGTTGACAGGTTGGGAATGGCAGTAGAGTCGTGTTAAGATTTCTTTAAAAGCTTTGTCCCATACAAGAAGAAGACGAATGATTTTGCAATGTTCCATGTACTGTTCTGAAAACCAACTTTGGTTCTTTGTCTTGTTTGAAAGTGTGCCGTTTATGGTTGCCAGCTGCCGCCTGTTTTGATCGTGTGATATTTCGCTAAGAGCTTCATCCCATACGATTTTTACTTGAGTCACATACGCCTTTTTGAGAGTAAATGCACGTATCTCGATCGATTAGGTCGTGTTTTGTAGGATTGCATTGCTCTGATCACGTATTGTTCTGACGTCATCTGATTGTTTCATTTTCCACTGGAATCCTAAAGTTACTCATTTGATTTCAGAGACCATTAGTATTGGTTCCCTCTCTTTCTCTCTCTCTCTCTCTCTCTCTCTCTCTCTCTCTCTCTCTCTCTCTCTCTCTCTCTCTCTCTCTCTCTTCAAAAGAGAGAAGTTATTAATGTAGAATATTTGTGTAGTCACTGGTATTAATCTTAGCTTTTGAGATCTGAATTTAGGAAAGTTGTAACTGCGTCACACAAAAAAGTGTGTTTTGTGGATTTTACGAAAGTTTTCACAAGCTTGTGTAAGGTAAAGTGAAATTTACTTATCATTACCAGGGCATAATAAGGTATATTAGGGAAATTTTGCCTTAGTGAAATTATTATTGATAAATCTTTTGTGTGTTTTTGTGTGTTATTGTGTTTGCAATCTCTTGATTTTTCACATTTTATATACTGGTGATTTAACATTTATTTACTTAGCATTTTAAATATTTCTTGGTAATTTAACAATGCATACTTGATTTAATTTTTCATTTATTAATATTTTCTTTTCAAATTTTGAGTAATTCTTGATAGTTTAAATTTTGCTTGATTAATTTAATTTCTTGATGAATTAAAGTTTTTGTGATTTAGTTATGTTTAATGATTTAGCTCAAGAATTATTTAAAGTTTTGTGTTATTTTCAAGTAATAGTAAACTTTTCAGATTGTGAATTCTAATTATAAATTTTGAATTTAAAAAATAAATTTTTGTACTTACTGTTTTTTAAAAACAGTTTTTCATTTACTGACCACCAGTGAATAGGATTAATTTTGTGCATAAGGCAAAGTGATGAACATGTTTTGTTCCTTTAGTTTCGCTGAAGTGAATTAGGACCAGGGAAACAGAGTTGTTTGATGGAGTGATGCTATATTTCTTGTTTAATTGTTGATACCTCGCACTTGTTTTGATAAACTTAGTCTGATTTTCCAATTGATTAGTAAGCTTTTTAAGGGATCACTGTTACCTTTAGGGTACTCAGTCGTAATTTTTATTTTTATGAGAGTTCAGGTACCTGGCTGAAGTGAGGTAAATGTTTAAATTCTGTGATTAGTTGTGCAATAACCAGGTACGTGGTATGCTTCATGACAACATATATATATATATATATATATATATATATATATATATATATATATATATATATATATATATATATATATATATATATATATATATATATATATATATATAAATATACATATATATATATATATATATATATATATATATATATATATATATATATATATATAAATATATATATATATATATATATATATATATATATATATATATATATATATATATATATATATATATATATATATATATTGTAACAAATATCAGGTCGTCTACCCCCTAAGAGACTGAAGAATTTCTATGTTCAGAGAATCAAATGTTTTATGCTGTAGAAGTGAATTTTCAGGGTGTGGGATCCATTCTATCTGCTTCCCTTTGCTAAAGCTGTGTTAAGTTCTCCTAAGGGAGAACAAATGTTTCCTGGCTGTCCACAAATCCTTGTTTTCGTATCTCTGCCGGGCAAATTTCTTTGTATTTTCCATTTCGCCCAAAGGCAAGGAAATAGCCCAAAGGCATACCTTGAAGCAGGAGAAGGGCGCCATTTGAAAACAAGAAGGCAGTCAGACTCGAAATCTCGTCAGAGAAAGAACTCTCAATCAAGCTTCCCAGGGGCTGATCCAAGGTACGGCCCCACTCTCCGCTGATGTCCTGAGGCGATGCAGCCATCTGCTCTGCCTACCACAGTTGATGCCAGAAGGAAAACCTACTGATTTTTGCTAAGCATTTGCCACATTGCTAACAGTACATCCGGAGATGCAAGGAGTTCGCCCTTAACTTATTCTTTCTTCTCGAACTTTTCATCTTTATTATTCCTTTCCGTGGTTCCTCTCAAGTGCAGTGAAATTATGTTAAGTATCCCTTTAATCTCAGTGAAGTAAGAAGTAATTCTCCCTTTGAAAGTGATATATAAATGAATTAATAACCTCCTCGAATCTGGCTGTTGTTATTATTGTCCATATGAAAGGCATTTGAGAGAATTTTCACTTAGCTGTCATCCCTCTGCTTACAGGAGTTGATAACCCTTGTATCATTTCTCTCAATTGAAAAGGGGAACTCAGAGCCTTGCGCTCTGCGTACTTATCTTGTTCCAACCAAGAGCCCTGCAGTTAATTGAGAGAGTTCATTAATTATTAACATACTGTACCAGCAAATCTATCGACCTCATTTAACTGACTGTAAATATAAGTATTAATTAAGGCCAAGGGTTTCAGTTCTGTTTTCCCCATTTATCATTATTTTCTGTTTATTTAATGTTCATTAATGGTGGCATTCCAGTTGTATGTTCATCAAATAGGTGAGTCCCCTATTCTAAGCCACCAATATCGGTAAAAATATGTATATATATATATATATATATATATATATATATATATATATATATATATATATATATATATATATATATATACATATTTTTACCGATTTTGGTGGCTTGAAATAGGGACTCACCTGTTTGTTGAACATACAACTGGAATGCCACCGTTACCGAACATTAAATAAACAGAAAATAATGATAAATGGGAAAAAAAGACTTGTAACCCTTGGCCTTAATTAA
The DNA here is from genome assembly GCA_039081455.1 of Macrobrachium rosenbergii. Classification (NCBI taxonomy): domain Eukaryota; kingdom Metazoa; phylum Arthropoda; class Malacostraca; order Decapoda; family Palaemonidae; genus Macrobrachium; species Macrobrachium rosenbergii. The sequence continues at coordinate 22,787,864 of JANJGK010000029.1, forward strand.
TACTTATATTGACATTTACAGTCAATTAAATGGGGTGGATAGATTTACTGGTACAGTATTTAATAATTATATATATATATATATATATATATATATATATATATATATATATATATATATATATATATATATATATATATATATATATATATATATATATACTGTATATATACAATATATAAATATATATATATATATATATATATATATATATATATATATATATATATATATATATACTGTATATATATATATATTATATATATAATTTTTTTTGTTTTCTAAAATTTTTTATTCATCTACAATTTCTCCATTTCTTTTCAGAAACGTTTCTAGCAGAGAATAAGAGGATAATCTTGATTTGTTTTGTTCAAAGGAAGTCGGCTTTTACCTTTTATTTATTCTTCTGACAAACCCTTGTAACCTAATACTCTTTGTTTTCCCGCGAGAATAACCTTCCACATTTTACTTGTTGTTTGAAAGTCTTCCTAACAATATTGTGAGTTTATTTTATGGGATTATTTAACTATGTAAAAGGCTGAGTCGGCACTTCCTGACTTTTTTCAGAATGACATTGTATACATAGCTTTTAGCATAATTCTTGCACTGCAAAATTCTTCACCTTTTCAGCATTTAATTTCATTCTCATTGTTATCTTTTATAACGGATATATCTTTCTTCATTTTTATTTTTCCTGAAAATTATTTTTGGTTTAACATACTTTCTTTTAACAAAAGCTCCGAAGACCTAACGCATTTCCATTTTCCAGGTCTATACAAATCTAAAAGCATTCACAGACAGAGATCCAAATTTTTCAGATTTAAGATCTTAAAGCTTGATTAAAAAACAGAAATCTATGGAGGTCTGGATGCTTCTTGAATTATATTTCAGTAACAAGGGAATTAATATGCAGTCCTATGTAAAAAAATTGAAATACTCCGTGTACTATATCCTTTAAATTTGTTAAAACACAGCATTATAAGACTACCAAAATTAATAGAAAAGAGGAGTTCTCCAAAAAAATCTCGGAACTCACTTGACATCAATTTAATCATTCTAAAAAAACAACTATACATCATTTTGAGCGCTGGGTAAGAAAATCTTTTCCATATGACTGAAAAGACATTTCCACGTATATAAGGTCTCGAAGCTTGATAAAAATAGAACAAAAATAAGGTAGATATTAGACGGCCAGTCCTTCGAACCAGTTCGGAGTTGCTATGGAGGAATAAAATCCATTTTTGATCTTCCTTCTACTGAAGATTTGGGACAAAGGGACAAAGGACCCCGGGGACTCTTTCGAATCCATACTGAGAGTAATAGATAAAGGGGCTTCTCTGCCTTTAATTTTTTCTACTTCCATAAAATATTTTTCTATCATTCTTTATTTCCCATTCTTTCTTGTTTGTAATATTTTTCTAAATGTTATTTTGCTTAACGGAATGTTTTTTTTTTTCTCTGTTTTCTTGCTCAATTTATATATTTATTTTACTTTTACTAAGTTTTAATGTATTTTCTGAGGGTTTCTTATGTTCTTCTCAAAGATGCCAACATGTAGGTGAAATCCAAGGCACTAATGAAGACGTCATCCAACTAAGTTGTAATGTTGTTGAGGAAATTGTTCCAGTTAGGGAAAAACGGTCTTCCTAGAATACGGGTATTTTTTGTGATTTCGAGACCGTTAACAGAGGCGAGAAGTCGAATGCTTTCCTAAAATAATGAGACTTTTTTTTTTTTTCTTTTTTTTGCTTCATGACAGTTACAGGAGATGGGAATTCGAATTCTGTGAATTCTTAATTATTAAGAAACTATAGCACTTGGAAAGGGCATTACGTGGCCATCACAATGGTGTCAATTGTGGCATAAAAAAACTTTGAAAATATCATGTCCAAAATACATAACGTCATCGGGCGTGTAAAAAAGAAATACTATGGTAATACTAAAGAGTCCTTTGTTCATCTGGTCCTCGAATTCAAATTGACCAGTATGATCTTTTAAACTCACTCCTGAGCATGATTAAATTTAAAAACGGGCCACGAATAAGGGTAAGAAAAATGGGAGACACGTTGACCTTGTATTTGGGAGGTACAGGGGGACAGCAATCCCGGATCTAGCAGAAGAGAGGGAACGTTACATAGATTGTCTGGGTAGATAGATGGCAGGCATTTGCCTTCGTTAACAGTATATTAACTGCCAGGAAGCCGTTTCAGAGGCAAATCCCAACTACTACTACTACTACTACCACTACTACTACAGTCGGCAATTATCTTCGCCAACTGTAGCTTTCTGCAGACAATTGAACTGCCCTTTATAGCAACATGTTGGGGTCTGCAACGCCACCATAGCTCTCTGGAGAGCTGGGTTATCTGAAGAGGCTTGTAGTGAGGTTTTTCTCCTTCCTCTCTCTCTCTCTCTCTCTCTCTCTCTCTCTCTCTCTCTCTCTCTCTCTCTCTCTCTCTCTCTCTCTCTCTCTCTTTATATAGCCAAGCCCTGAATTTCGTTCTGTCTGTAAGTCTTTCCCCTCTCTGTCTGTCTGTATGTAGCACCATTGCCATTTCATTCTTGTACGCCTCTTTTCTCATATCAATTTTCTCTCTTCTTCTCATTAACAATAAACTGTTTTTATAATGGTTATTTTCTCAGAGAACATGGACGATGGCTCTGGCTTCGTGGTGTCTTTTCCTTCTCAAATCCGCGGGGAGGAAGAAAACTTGTAGGAAAGAAAGAAGGGAAGGTCTTGAATTGGAAGGAAGAGATAGACCTTCCTGTAGAGGAAGAATGTTTTCACGAAACAAAAAAAAAATATTGTGACAACATAAATTAAACAATATTGTCTCTTTGTTGGAATACTATTACTGTTACTCCTAATAATAATAATAATAATAATAATAATAATAATAATAATAATAATAATAATAATAATAATAATAATATACGAAGGAAGAAGACCCTCTTTGAGGCAAGTTTTGTTGAATAAAATCGCTGCATTTTGCGAATTGATTTTATACCGAGTTTTCTCAATTCTTCTAGTAATTCGCTTTTCCTGCACATCAATATCATTAGTTAATAATTATCCAATGTTCATATTTTGATGGATGAAACAGCGTATTTCTTACAGATGAAATTCTTTATTCTAAAGCATTACAGGAGGTTACTGGAACCTAGTATGTCAGTCCGTAGATTTTCCTGATGATATTTTTTCTTTTTTTCTTTTTCTGACGTCTGTCTGGTATTTTCAGTACTTTTTCTGTCGACACGTTTCGACCAGCTCGATGGTCATCTTCTGGACGCTGGGATGAGTCTGGAGACACAGGATGTTTAAGATGGCGGTATATATACTGTAGGGGGTCTCGGATCTGGTCGATTTTTCATCGGCTGCCTAAGGCGATTCTCCTCGGGCGAAGCCTACTCTCGCGCGGTGATGGTTGTATGAGCTCTTGCGTCCAGCGCACGTTAATGAGTGAATTGTTCATAGGGATGCTGCCCGCAGATGGACGTTCCTGATTGATTAGCTCAGCCGGGGTGCCAGTAGGTACCGCCCCTCGCGCCGATGTCGGGAGGAGGAAGGTTTCCTGTGTAGTATTGAGACTCGGCTCCTCTCTCCCGATGTGTAGGGCTTCCAGGAGGCGTAGGCGGTGATGGTCGGTCGCTTGACCTATTATGTCGATGTTGGGGATAATATCATTCCTTTTTATTCTCAGGTTATGAGAAGAAATACCATCAGGAAAATCTACGGAATTACATCCCAGGTTCCAGTAACCTGCTGTAATGGTTTAGAATAAAGAATTTCATCTGTAAGAAATATGCTGTTTCATCCATCAAAATATGAACATTGGACAATTATTAACTAATATTGATGTGCAGGAAAAACGAATTATTAGAAGAATTAAGAAAACTCAGTATAAAATCAATTCGCAAAATGCAGCCATTTTATTCAACAAATAATATTGCAGTGCAGGAAAAGTGAATTATTAGTAGAATTGAAAAAACTCGGTATAAAATCAATTCGCAAAATGCAGCCATTTTATTCAAATAATAATAATAATAATAATAATAATAATAATAATAATAATAATAATAATAATAATAATAATAACTAATTTAAATCCCGTAAGATTCATGTGGCGTTTGTGGTTGATTTGTAAAAATAGGCTGAAGAAATAAAAAAAAGTTTCACCTCTTGCTTAGAGTTAATGATCATCTTTATATATACTTAAACCAACATTTTTCCCCAACTATTTGACTATTTCCCTTCAGATAGTAAGTATAACTGATAAAAACTATGCACTTTCACGTGTTCAAGAGGCAATGCTAAGGAATTAACCAGTCCTACAAAACTCATTTTAATGCCCCACTTGGTTATTATTCAGAATTTATAATAATAATAATAATAATAATAATAATAATAATAATAATAATAATAATAATAATAATAATAACAGCTACCTATGTAACCACATCAAGGTAGGTATTGATTTATTCTTCAGCTTTTTTTATGAATGCTTTCTTAAAGAGTCCCAACTTTCATAAATGAGTTTCATCTCACTGAACACTTCAGGAAGTATTATGGGTCAAGCGGTCAGTGTTTATTTCCTATACCAAAAACCCAAAGCCCTATCTCAAGTACTCTTAGACATCCGTAATCCTTCGATGTAGATGTAATCGACTCCCATCGAGGGGATTTACTTCTGTAATTTCGTAATTCTTGTGCAAAGCCTGAAGTGCCTATAACGTCTCTGTAGACATTCATGGGGCTGGGATGACCCACTAAAGTTTGCAGTGGGAGATTCTCTCTCTCTCTCTCTCTCTCTCTCTCTTTCTCTCTCTCTCTCTCTCTAGTTGGTGTTATCCTCTCCTCACCTACGATAGACCAGGGATCGATCCCACAGAGAGGGGGGAAACGATTTTAGGTACGCTTCCTGAAAAAAGCATCAGTCTTTGTTGACCTAATCACTTGAACCAGGTTCCTATTGGTTTTTTATCACTATGTACATGTTACTTTTTTTTATATTTAAAGATATTAATCTACAAATTTTGTTTCATATCGAATTCGTCACATCTTAGGAATAATTTTCACCCAAAGGGAATTCTAATGACAAGCACTTTATCGCTGGTTCTAAACCAAAAGCCTAGGTTCGAATCCGGGTTGGGCCAGAAGCACGTAACATCTGCAATTCTCTTTGGGTGCAAGTCGTTCAATATAAAATATCATGCGGTTTGATATTTGTGAATATAACAAAAACCACGTGTGTAGAAATGACTAAACATTCATAAATAAATAAATAAATAAATGTAAATATATATATATATATATATATATATATATATATATATATATATATGTGTATATATATATACTCGTACATATATAAATTTATATATGGAAATGTAAAAAATTGTTTTAATGCTAGTTACGCGCAGACAGTTATATTATCTATTTGTTATTCCCATACCGACAGCTGTTATCATCAAACTATAATTTCGAATTTGAAAATGAAAATGAATGTTCTCTCTCTCTCTCTCTCTCTCTCTCTCTCTCTCTCTCTCTCTCTCTCTCTCTCTCTCTCTCTCTCTCTCCGTCCTTTATGTCCGGGCCAATGAATTTCATCAAGGAAATTAATTGAATAACGCTGGAAATGTTCGCGCCCTCGTGATCTTATTGGCTGAGTTACGCGATGTCCCGTCGGCTGAGTTACACGCCAGTAAATAAACACGAATGGCCTCTTCTCCCTTTCGTTCGTTTCTTCCGTGCATTTTCGGCGAAGCGTTTCGTACCCTCTCCCTTTCGTGGGAGTCGTCATCATCTCTTCCTTTTGCTAATGGAAGCTGTATTCTCTAGGAATAGAGTTACTGTTGTTTTACTTGTATGTATGACTGATATGATAACTTTGGTTCTGTATGGAGCATTCCAAGTATGAATACTTACTGAATCAAATTCTCCCACAATAAATTTTTGTTATCGATGGCCCATTTATTTGCTGCTTAGTGCTTCATTCTTTTCTATGTAACGCAACACTGTTCAATAGCACAAAATACGCAGTGATATAGAACGCTTTCGTTTCCATGAAGTTCTAAATTGAGTAGTGTGGAAACGTCATTTTTTTTAACACCCTATTTCCACCTCTGTTCGCAGGGATATGAAGGAGGAATTAGAGATTACGATTTTCTCCCTTTTACAGAACCAAATTTTAGTTGTCGTTACTGTCCCTGAAAATTGCTTTTGTCTTTTGTTATGGAGAAGGTGACGGCTTTCTCACTGCTGAGAACAATTAAAATTTTTTTAATTCAGTTCGTTTCATATCGGAGATAAAATTATATTTAAATTTGCTGAGAAACGATGTAACTTATTTTTAGACTCTGAGTTGTAGATCTAATGTGGACCTTCTGTACCCTATGGCTTGGCAGTGAGTATAAATTTAGCCGTATCGGTATTTCTTAACAGAAAGGGTAATTTAAACTCGCTCGTAACTCGTGGGTCAGAATTAACCGTAAGCAGAACCG
>JANJGK010000029.1:22799364-22801864 GCA_039081455.1 Macrobrachium rosenbergii
CTTGATTAATCACAAAAAAAAAAAAAAAATTTCGTGCACAATATCTCCATCTTTGAACAAAAACAGCACTATAAAACTGCAATGATTAATAAAAAAAAGTAGTGCTCTAAAAAAAAAAAAAAGCATGGATCCACTATACATCGTTTTAATCCTCCTGGAACAGGAATGCATTTACAGAGAACGGTTTTCTCCAGTTATAATGTTAAAAATCAACGACCTATTTTGATCACTGGATATGGAAATCTTTTCCTTACAAATTAAAAAGGCTATTCCAGGTATATAAGGTCTCCAAGCTTGATAAAAAATAGAACAAAATTAGGTAGACATTAGACGGCGAGTCGTTCGGACCAGATCGGAGTTGCTATGGAGTAGAATCCATTTTTGATCTTCCTTCCATTGAAGATTTGGGACAAAGGGACAAAGGACCCCGGGGACTCTTTGGAATCCACACTGCGAGTAATAGATAAAGGGCTTCCCCTACCTTTCATTTTCTTTTTACTTCCCTAAAATATTTTTCTACCATTCCTTATTTCCTATTCTTTCTTGTCTATTCTATATTCACAAATTTCATTTTGATTGCATGGATTTTTTTAACATCTTCGTGCTCAGTTCATCTCTATATCTTTTACTTTTGCTAAGTTTTAATGTATTTTCTGAGTTTTATTTTTATATATATACACGTGAAATTCATGGTAGGAAGGACACCGTCTTTTACTGAAAACCAACGACGTTGAGGAAATGGCGCTGGATAAGGAAAAAATAAAATGTTCCTAAGATAATTAGACATTTTTTTCTTTCGTGACAGTTAACAGAGATGAGAATTCGGATATTGTTTCCGTCTCTTTTTTTCATTTTTACTTTTGTGATTTCTTAATTGTTAAGAGACATGTGACACGTCTTGTAATTTCGTGGCGGTTAACAGAGGCGTAAATACGAACAGAGTTTTGTGACTGTATGTGCGAATGTCTGTGTCTAATTTTGTGAGCTTTAGCAAAGACAAGAACACGAAATACTTTTATCGTTCGTTTTATGACGTAATAATACGAATACTTCTGTGTGGTTCCAGTAATTTAAATGGAGAATTACCCCCCCCTCTCTTAAGCGTCCTTGTAACTCACGTCCAGCCACCTTTTCCCATATTTGCTTTTTGGAAACTGGAAATCCTATTTAAGGTTTTGAAATTTTATTTAGGTCACTGACTGTTTTCTCAAGGCTTATAATAACCTTCCTCTCTTTAAGGGACTAAAAGGGCAATCACTCCTTTGATGCTTCAAAACCAGCCTTTTTTTTTTTTTTTTTTTTTTTTTTCAATTTTCGTTTCCTATTCGGGTTTGAGCTGGAAAAGGATGGTAGGCTGTCTGTAAAAATGACCTCAGTTCTGGAAGAAAAAATGTCGAAATATCAAGACAAAAACTTGCCATTTTCGGGGTGAAAAATAAACAGTACATAAAAAAACCTAGAAATTTAGTTTAATTGCTAATTAAATAAATAAGTAAAGTATGTCACAGTTTCCATCCTGCAGTCGCGCAGTTCCATTTTCCAGCGAGCACCGAAGCAGTACGGGACAGAATTGATATCCACCTCCGACAGCGTAAGAAAAGGAGGGCCCAGCCGATGGCAATAACTTGTTATTACAATTAGTCGCTTTGTCGCAGCTTAGCGCTTAATGGAGAATATTGCTTATTGGTCGGCGGGACATTTTCACCCAATTGACCAGCAGAATTAGCCAAAGAGGAATTTCGCTTTCCGGACACACGTCATTAGCCCGGACGGGAAATGTAATTAACGTCGAGATATCGGGAAATTAATTATATGAAGTCGTTTGCAATTGCATTTTGAACGCGCAATTTATATTAATACACATATTGTTGGAAATGAACAGACGGTCGGCTGCGTCTTCATCTGTTGCGAGAGAATTGGTGGAGAGGGAAGCTGCCTGTATGACAGGCACTTTGCTTGAGTCGGTCAACTGCAGTGTATGAATTCATATATATATATATATATATATATATATATATATATATATATATATATATATATATATATATATATATATATATATATATATACATATATATATATATATATATATATATATATATATTATATATATATATATATATATATATATATCCCTGCATCATCCTTTCGAAGGAATTGTCAGCTAAGTGAGTGCCTTAGTTGGAGTTTCAGTGCTACAATTGTGTTTGATAAGGTGCATGGATCAGTCTTGGCCTACCTTGGCCTACTGCTTACTAGATTTATCTATCTATCTATCTATCTATATATATATATATATATATATATATATATATATATATATATATATATATATATATATATATATATATATATCCGGTGGGTGGCAGATGCAGTGTTTCGCTTGAGTTTGCCGGGCCTACAGATTACTCCTGGGATACTGCCTATCAGTCCACCCAGGTATGAATGTGTGCCAATATCTGTCTGGGTTTAGAAAAAGGGCGTAAAGCTGGCAGCTTCA
>JANJGK010000029.1:22806864-22821352 GCA_039081455.1 Macrobrachium rosenbergii
CAGCATAAAAATGAGAAACTTTAAATATCAGATTTCAGAATTAGGACTGGTTGCTCAACATTTAAAAAAATACAGAAATATGAAGCCAAAAAAATGTCGGATGTTAATCTGCGAACCTGATCCCAGAAATTCATTCATACAAAAATATTAATATAGCATAGTTTTACATTTCATTTCAAATATGGGTTTCGTTTCCCCCAAGCTAATTCGTAGAGTTTTTCTTTGGCTCTCATGATGAGAAATGTAGGTCTGTTGTTTATTTCACTATGTTAGAAAGACGATTATCCTCCATATTACTGAGAAATTTCATTCAGACCAACTTTATCTCCTAGAGAATAATGATAAAGGTAGCAATTATCTTCCTATGTCGTTGTCATTCCATCAGTGCACACACACACATAGCACATTATATATTATATATTATATATATATATACATATGTGTGTATGAATGTATATATATATATATATATATATATATATATATATATATATATATATATATATATATATATATATATAGACATATATATTTAAATGCTAAATATATTACAGGGAACCATTTTGTTCAGTGACAAAGATATTCACCTCCATGTTGAGGGCAGGCAGGTCAATTTATATCCTGATGTCCTAATATTTATATGTCCATCTTGGCAGTGCATCATATATTTTATATAAGGTTTTTGTGGTGAATAGCAATTAGAGCAAAACGGGCTTGAGATTCACATTTGGTAGGCGTGTAGAGTGCTCCTGACGCACCAACTTCAAGTTCGCCTAGATAAATTAGGGTACCAATTCTGCTGGGACAAAAAAAAAAAAAGGAAAAATAAGAAGGACAGAGGCCAGGAAGCCCAATTCCTAAAATTTGATGATAACCCAATTCTTTAGCCTTCTGGTGTTACCCCTTCAAGGAAAAGGTATATATGTTTACGCACACACAAACACACAGACACACGTATATATATATATATATATATATATAATATATATATATATATATATATATATATATATATATATATATATATATATATAACTATGTAATTATACTTGTGTGCATATATATATATATACATACATATATATATATATATATATATATATATATATATATATATATATATATATATATATATATATATATATATATATATATATATATATATATATATATATATATATATAACTATGTAATTATACTTGTGTGCATATATATATATATATACATATATATATATATATATATATATATATATATATATATATATATATATATATATATATATATATAATACATATGTGTGTGTATGAGTGTGTGTATGTAGTACAGCTGAAACATAATTTTCACGGGTATTTTTAAAGAATTTTAGGACCATTAACCATGTCCATATCATGCATAGAAATTGTAAGAGACCTTCATATTTTCCTGACATTTATTCTTGATTTCTCGCAAAATTCCTGTTGGACGTCATTCCAGCATTAATTGCAACGTCCAAGCCACCTAAAAAATGTCACATTTTTCTACCATCGCGAACGTGGCAATTACGATTCTACGAAGTCGAAGTATATCTAGAGCGTTGCCGTGTAACGAATATGTTTTAATCTTTTCATACGTATTTGATAAAAAATAAGAATCAAAATTTTCAATCGAATAAAATTTGATGTAAATACACTGGAATAACTTTAATCGCTTCTGATCTTATTAAGCTGATTTTGTCATTATCGGTGCCTGAATATCTGTGTATTAACTGAAATATCTTTCCTGGTTTGCCACAACGGAGTCTGTATTATTAGATATATATATATATATATATATATATATATATATATATATATATATATATATATATATATATATACATATATATATATATATGTATATATGTGTATATATAAATATATATATAATATATATATATATATATATATATATATATATATATATATATATATATATATATAATGTATATATATGTGTATTTTTTTTTCTTCTTCTTCTTCTTTTTTAGCGCTAAGAAAGGGTGCCTCATGTGGAGGGTTCTCAGTTTTTTCTTTATAAATAATGAGGCTGCAAGACCCAAGTAATTCTCATCCAATGTTCCGCCCCTCTTGCTCAATGTACCATTATTCTCTCAATCGCCTTTACTGTAATAATAAAAGTGAGCTTAAAAGACTTCCCATTCTTTATGTTCTATTTTTTTACCTTTATTTAAGAAAAATAATTAGGAAAATTGGGTTAATCACCAATTATGTAATTCACTTCTTAGATTAAAAGTGACGCAATTAATGTTTAAGGAAACTCTTCAAAAGGCTTTTTCATCCTGTGTTATCGAACACAAGTTTTCTATGATGATAAAAGGTCGTTAACCTCTGAACTCCGTGGAGGATACTGATATATACATTTATATATAACCATATATATATATATATATATATATATATATATATATATATATATATATATATATATATATATATATATATATGTGTGTGTGTGTGTGTGTGTGTGTGTGTGTGTTTATATATATGTGTGTGTGCGTGTGTGTGTGAGTATAATCTTTTTTATTCATTTGTCTGACTGTATATGTTTGCTTTATAAATACTTCGGTTTTTCATGACACTTTATATTTTCATAAATACTTCGCTCCTGTTCCTCAATGCATCATTATACTTGAATTGCTTCACACTAATAATAAAAATGAGATTAAAATATGTTTTGCTTTCTGTGCTCTATTTCTTATCTTTATCATTAAAAATAATAAGGAAAATTCATCTAGCAAAAGTCTTATAAAGTCGAACGCAAATCTAACTTGGAAGAAGCCCTGTTCTCCTTCAATGCAGAACCAAGAATACGTAAGCGAGATAGGCTTTCATAAAATGGCGATCTCCACACCGGAGCAAGTCACAGAGTGTGGAGACGTGGGGATTCTACCATCTTTATGGGCGCAATAGATTTCTCTGGGTAGTCACGTCTAAAGGCGAAGTTTATTTCTTGCTCGGATGTTCCCGCCAGCATCTGGGACCTTCTGTTCCACAAATTTTTGTGGGAAGAAGACTCTCTTGACGCTGTGAGTCCTACTCGAAAGGGAATGTATTGCCTCCGAGTGGGAATTGGCGATGCCCGGCGTGAGATGAGATTGGTTTTGACGTGTCGGAGGACGAGAGAATCTGTTTTCATTTCTGGTTGTAAATGTTGAATAAGATTGTCTGAGCGTCTTGTTGAAGAAATTTTTGAGAGAGAGAGAGAGAGAGAGAGAGAGAGAGAGAGAGAGAGAGAGGGGGGGGGAGGGGGGCTGAGGTCTTAAAGACTGGCCTGTGAGAAAGGGCTGTCATAAAGACTGACCTGTTTAAATGTATGAAACGTGAAGATTTTTGGCATGTTTAATTGTATAAAAAATATATATTCAGTCCGAGATTCTGTGCTATATTCGTGAATCGTAGGAGTCAATTGACCATCATTTAGAGGCACCCAACTTCCCCAATTGTAGATTATGTATTATTGTTCTTTCGTTTTTAAGCTTTTTAGGACTCTCTTTTCATGGCCAACTTGACTTTCGAATTTATGCTTTCTTTAAGCAAACCGTTGCTCCTCTATCCTTTCTGTATGGCCAAAACAACACCAAAATAGTGCAATCGATCTTGTACTTGCATGATGTTAACGTCCTTATGACATTTATGTCTTACATCCTAATTTCCACAATTTTAAACCTAATTGATTTCAAGTACAGACTCAGACCATTAGAATCTACAGCTTCCACTTGTACTCATTTACTCACATTCAGCACCACTTGTTTACTTTCCCACTAATCCACGACTCAGGGTATGACAGAAAAATTCGATTTCCCGTTCCATCGGCCTCTGCATTCGACTAACACGACTTATTCAGCTTTCACCAAACGAATCAATTCCTTATAAACCATCCACCACAACAAAGACTATTGAAGAGAGACAAGTCTAGCCTTCCCAGCCTGCAATATATATTCCCCAAAAGCCACATCTGGCCCGGAAGCCTGACGTGTCCTCATCTCAGCATCTGGTGGAATCCGAAGTTGAAACGGGATCTGGTGTTGGAGAATCTCAGTCAGTGGAGATTATTCTTGAGTGATGAAAGTATATTGGCTCCCAAGGATTTTAGGATTTCTTAGTCGCCGGTGTTTATGGAGAGAGAGAGAGAGTAGAAATCTTTTTAGGATAGACAGACAGAAAAACAACTAGAGTGCTTTGAAGTAATTGCACCCAGAAAGGATAGGGAAAAACGCTGATTAAACAGAAGGCTTTTGAGGAGAGAGAGAGAGAGAGAGAGAGAGAGAGAGAGAGAGAGAGAGAGAGAGAGAGGAAAAAATTTCTCTCCTCAATAACAAGAAGTATATAAAAAACCGATAAAAGAAAAATTTATTTGTACTTCTATATATAGGAAAGGAAGAAAGTCTAAAGGAAGGCATCTTCTTTCCAGCTGGACCACATAAGAGTCTTTGATTGGTCAACGTTTCCTTTCGGTTTCCCTCCCAACGAAACCCAACCAGACCTCTGGTTATGTCTAATAACAATAAAAAACGTTTTCACTACTGCTTTCAAAGTATTTCTTTTATATATTTGGTGTTCGGGTTTCTCCTTTCGTGAATATTTTACCTAAGCCCTCAATCTTTAAAAAGTTTGAAAAATCAACACGTTTTTTTGTTTACACTTTTAATTCTAAAGGATAACGAAACAAACTATTCCTCTGGCGGGGTCAAGTAATAGGCAATTAGAATCCTTTTTTTGCCTGTCGCTCAGTTAGATATTTCTCTTATCATTTATCTATAATAATCTGGGCACTCAGTACCAATATAAATAAAGGTATTTCAAAGGTATTAATTACGGAGAAGCATGCACAAAGAAACTCGTAATTAACGATCTTAGTATATATTTAGCATCCTCTTCTTGGTAAAGAATCTGCGTACTTCTTCATACTTATTTAAAAATAGATTTGCTTGCTAACTTAATCATGTCATTCCTAATTTCTCTTAATATTTACATGACGAATATTTATTTACCTAATAAGTTAGAAGATATGTCTTCAGTCAGACGTATCCAAAGAAGAAGCTGTTTACTTTTTCTTAATTCCATTACCTACTACCTTAATTTTAATTTTGTTCCTCATTAATCGGTTTATTTGCAGCTGACTTGTGGTATAATTCACAGTCTTTTGAGGTAGGTCTTTTGAGGTATGTAAATATTTTGCCAGCCATGAGTACCAGGAAGTTTAATTATCAGGCAATTAATTTTCCTTGTGTTTGAGGGTGTTAATGGCTGAAATTTATTACAGATTACATTGGTAAATATTATTCTAATCAGGGAGGGTTATAACTCATCTTTTCTCTTTGATTTTATGTTTTAGGTTGTTTGGTATAATATGTCTTCCTTAATTTAGGTTTAGTACATAAGACATATCAAACTTAAATACTTGTGGTTATATTCATTTTATGATTCTTAAGTAAAGAGTAAATAAAGTTTGCTATCAAGTTTGACACGCACAGATACACACATTATATATATATATATATATATATATATATATATATATATATATATATATATATATATACTGTATATATACTGTGTGTATATATATATATATATATATATATATATATATATATATATATATATATGCGTGTGTGTGTGTGTATGTGTGCGGTTATGATTGCAGTCATTCCCCATAGAACCCACCCTGCTTCTTGTCTTCCTCGGACCTGGGCTAGAAAAGTGTATCATTAGCTTGCCTGTTCCACTGGTCTTTGCTCTAAAAAAAAAAAAAAAAATAAAGACCATCAGGATATGTATTTCAGATAGTGGACGCTTGTAACCCCAGCGAGGTAAGATTTTCAGAAATATTTTTTAATTACAAATTTTCGTCAGTAATTTTTTTCTATACACATGACAGGTGTATGATTATATATGCAGTATGAACGTAAACGAGCAATAATGAAGATATAAGTCATACACTGTTGAATAAATGAAATAGATTCATACAGGGAAATGAACAGTTTGAATAATATAAGCACGTGGAAGAAAATATTGCGTCTGCCTGACTCCTTCTTATCCGGAGTCTGTCCCCCCGTCTGTCTGTCTGTCTATCTGTCTATTCCACGAAGCATCGATCACGTATTTTGATAAACGCAAATGATCCTTCCCCGGGCAGAAACAGAGACACGGAAAAAAGAGAGAGAGAGAAAAAAAACCTTGAAAATCTCATCATTAGCGTCGGACCGTCGTATTTACGATCATTTCGCGATTTCATTTTTGCTTTTCATTATTTTTTTTTTTTCTAAAAGCAAATGGAGGCCGCCGGAGTCATCTCATTTGTAAGAGTCGAGGGCCACTTGGGACGATAACAGGAGGATAACCTCTGGCCGGGGGAAATTTATGGGATGCTGCTGGAAATAACAAAGGTAAGAATAAAAAAAAAAATATTTTCGCTTAGGTGATTCTGAATATTCTCTGTGCCTCCCCCCTTCCTTGGAAATCTAGGAAACGGGAAAGGGGACAGTAGTCGTGTGACCTATTACCAAGTACAAATTATATATATATATATATATATATATATATATATATATATATATATATATATATATATATATGTGTGTGTGTGTGTGTGTGTGTGTGTGTGTGTGTGTGTGTGCGTATGTGTGTTTGTGCTTATGGATTTTACTGATTTTTTTTGTCAGTAAATCTCCTCTTCACAATCTATGTAATTTATTTTAAGTCGAATTTATTTTAAAATTTTCTAAGCCTCCATTTAGAACTATTCTTAATTAAGGATGATCATATCATCCCTTTTCCTCTCTAGTAGTCGCATGTTACACTCGAATCATTACCTAACCCCTCAAAAGTATCTGTTCTTTGGTCCTAGTATTCATTTGCTTTCATTTTGTCTTGAACCCTATTCTTCTAAAAGTTATTCAAAGTCTTGAGAAGAAGAATGCGAAACATCAGCCTTATTCTTGAATTTCGGCATCAATTGTCTACCAGTTTAGTCAAATTTTTCCCCTCTAATTATTCTTCATGTCTCGTATTTTCCTGCTGAAAGCTGCCAGAAAAATACCCGCCAACATCTACAGGACATAGTCTTATCTATTATCTTTTATCTTTTTATTTGAACGTTTTGCTAAATAAAGAAATACGGACAAAACGTCCAACAGGTCTTCAACATTCTGACGTCTCTTTGCTTTTGTATATGAGACGAAACTCACTGCTTTCATTTACTTCGGGAAAAAGGCAGCAAAGAAAATGGAATTGCAAAAAGCTCGTGAATTGCAACGTTACGAAGTTGATGACAATTCTCACGATTTTTCAACTTCGTTTCAAACTCAGCGCGGAACAGTTTTAGCTTGTCAGAATCAAGTGTTATTGCTTTACGAAGAAGAAGAAGAAGAAGAAGAAGAAGAAGAAGAAGAAGAAGAAGAAGAAGAAGAAGAAGAAGAAGAAGAAGAATGGCTCCAACCCAGTGAGGCAAGGACAGGCTCTTTGATGCCATGACAAAATAGTCT
Organism: Macrobrachium rosenbergii; assembly: GCA_039081455.1. NCBI lineage: Eukaryota > Metazoa > Arthropoda > Malacostraca > Decapoda > Palaemonidae > Macrobrachium > Macrobrachium rosenbergii. Next base: position 22,814,393 of record JANJGK010000029.1, read on the forward strand.
TTGTTTTTGTAGATCTCAAACCGCTGATATTTATTATCATAATTATTATTCTTATGTTTATTACTATTCATGGCCTAAGGAAATAAACCCCTCCCCCAAAAAACTTAACAATCCTCTTTTGGCACAATTTACATAATTTGAATTGTAAGGCTGATGAAATTGTACCGTCTGTCTTCAATATTGTTGAAGGACAGAATAGCAAAGGAGGAGGTGAATACAGAAAGAAAACCAAGAGACAGGGTAGGTCTGTTTAAATTGATATATATATATATATATATATATATATATATATATATATATATATATATATATATATATATATATATATATATATATATATATATATATATATATATATATATATATATATATATATATATATATACATGGAAATTTCGATTTGAGCATGATAATTACAAGCAGCAACCATATCAAATGATCCCTAGTTATTCACGTTATATTCCCAAATACAAAAAAAACAAATGTTAAGAATTATACATAAAAAAACTATCTAAAAATAACCAAAAGGTAAAATTAACATAGTTTCTCATTAAATGTAAATCGAATTTGGCCTAATATGCATCAAGAACTAAATCAAAATATTTCATTTGCTCCCACCAATTAAAAAACAATCACTTTCCCCATAAAAAAGACAAAGCAATTTGAGTTTTTTTTCATTTTCAGGGGCAGCACCTGCAAGAATAATTGTGTACTGCAGAGAGGAAATAATAACCTTTACCTTTATTTCCCAATCTCGCTCGTATAGCTTTGCAAATAGAGGCGTAAATCCAATGGGAAAAAAAAGGACGATGCTTCTGCACTCAGTTCAGAACTACATGGAAATGAAAGCGTTTTATATCACTTCGCTGTTTGTTCTATTAACTAGGGTAAAAGAATGGGTTACCAGAAACCAAAGCAAAAGAGACGCAGAAACAGACAGTCTACTCTGATTTGAAATGGCTAGTCTGTAACAAGAACATCATTGCGAGAAAGTTAAGTATACCTTAGTTTTACCAGACCACTGAGCTGATTAACAGCTCTCCTAGGGCTGGCCCGAAGGATTAGACTTACTTAACGTGGCTAAGAACCAATTAGTTACTTAGCAACGGGACCTACAGCTTATTGTGGAATCCGAACCACATTATAGCGAGAAATGAATTTCTATCACCAGAAATAAAATCCTCTAACTCTTCATTAGCCGGCCGGAGAGTCGAACTCGGGCCTAGCGAGTACTAGGCCACAATTCTACCGACTCCCCCAACGAAGAGCTTATCATTGCGAGATAATTAGCTGAAAACGCTCTCAAAATTAGAGAGTACAATACAGAACCATATTCCTGCACGGACAAGTACAACAACAGAAACTCCTTTAGCTAAAGAATTCAAGTTCCATAAGCAAAAGGAAGCGATAATGACGACAGCCTCGAAGCACGGAAGGGAGAGGGAACGAACTAAACACTTCTCCGAAAATTTACGAAAGAACGACTGAAAGGGAGAAGAGGTCGTTCGCTTTTGTTTACTGGCGTGTAACTTAGACGATGGGACATCGCGTAGCTCAGCCAATAAGATCACGAGGGCGCGAACGTTTACAACGTTATTTAATTAATTTCCTTGATGAAATTCATTGGTCCGGACATGAGGGGCCGGAGAGAGAGAGAGAGAGAGAGAGAGAGAGAGAGAGAGAGAGAGAGAGAGAGAGAGAGAGAGAGAGAGAGAGAGAGAGAAATGACTGGTCCGGAAATACGTTAATTTTCAGCTTCCAAATTTTAAATGTAAGGGCTATTGGTATGGCAGTAACAAAAACACTGTACAATAACCTGTGTGACCAATTAAAACAAAATTTCATACCATTCCTATCTGTATATATGCACACACACGCACGCACGCACATACACACACACACATGCAAGCGCACACACACATACACGCAGACACATACACACACACACACACACACACACGCATATATATATATATATATATATATATATATATATATATATATATATATATATATATATATATATATATATATATAATATCGTTTAATACAGAGTACTATATAACTTAGGTATAACCTACACCTAAGAAAATTATAACTGATAAGTACTTCCTGTCCAACCTGGATTCGTATCTGGGCCTTTGGCTTTGAACCAACAATAAAGCGCTCATGAATTAGGTGTAAGTTACTCAAAAGGTAGACTAAAATCTTTATTAAACGATTTTTTCTGGCTTAAAATCTGTGAGTATGAAACAAAAATTCGCCAGGAACTTAATTTAAGTAATAAGTCAACAAAGGACAGGTTACCTTTTCAATAGACCGACAAAAACATTTCCCTCTCTGTAGGATCGATTCCAGGTCTATCGTTGATAAGGAGATGAGAGCAGCAACTAGAGAGAGGGAGAGAGAGAGAGAGAGAGAGAGAGAGGAAACCCCACCCCCATTGCAAACTATAGTGAGTCATCCCAGTCCCACGAATGTCTATAGAAACGTTATAGACACTTGAGGCTTTGCACGGGAATTACGAAATTACTAAAGTAAATTCCGTCGATGGGAATCGATTACATCAACATCAAGGGATCACAGATGTTCAAGGTTGCTTGAGATGGGTCATTGGGTTTATGGTATAAGGGAATAAATACTGACCTTTTCCCTTATAATCCTTCCTTACGTGTTCAGTCAGATGAAATTCAACTATAGGAGTTGGGACATCAAGAAATCAGACGTAAAAAAGGGTGAATAATAAATTCGTGGCTGCCTTGAGGTGGTGTAACGCAAGTAGACAGTATTATTATTATTATTATTATTATTATTATTATTATTATTATTATTATTATTATTATTATTATTATTATTATATGCCACCGTAATATATTCTGACTAAACATCGAATACGCAATAAAATACTATTTATGTTGGAAAGATTAATCTGACAGCATTACCCTTTGAACACATAAAAGTACGTAACTGACCATGTTTTCGGAGAAAATTAATATTATAAAATCATCTTACTGTCAACCATGACAATGAAAAAGCAATGGCACTACAACAGACTAACTTACACACAGAGGAAAGATGGACAGACAGCGAAATCCAGGAGATGGCGTTTACAAAGAGAGAGAGAGAGAGAAACTCTAGCGACAAGCCTCTTCAGATAATCCAGAGAGCCTTAGCAGCGTGGCAGAACCCTACTCGTTGCTACAAAGGACTGTTAAATTGTCTGCAAAAAGCCACGGTTGGCGAAGATAATTGTCGACTATAGCATCAGTAGTAGCAGCAGTAGTAATTGTTGTAGTTGCGATTTGCCTTTGAAACGGCTCCCTGGCAGTTAATACACTGTTAACGAGGGCAATTGCCTACCATCTGTCTACCCAGACTAACGTTCTAACTCATCTCGCTCTTCCGCTACATCCGAGATTATTGTTCCGCTGTACTTCCTACGAGGTCAACGTGTCTCCCACCTTTCTTACCCTAAATTATGTGATATTTTTTATTTACTCACGTTCAGGAGTAAGTTTAAGAGAACATAAGGGCTAACTTGAATTTGAAGATCAGATGATCACTTCACTTTTCATTATTATTACCATAATATTTCTTTTTTAGACGCACGCTAACGTTATGTATTTTGGACAAGATGTTTTCAAAGTTCTTATATGCCACATTGAGACCAATGTGATGGCCACCTGATGCCCTTTTCCAGCCCAAAACAGAGGAAGAGACGATATAGAAATTGAAGGAAACAGGCTGGTTTGTAAGCACAAAAGGATTGATTGACCCTTTAGAGCTTTAAAAGAAGAAAGGTTATAAAAATCAGGAAAACAGAGGCATGAAGAGAATTTCAAAGCCTTGCATAGGATTGCCAAAATCCACGGAGCAGATATGGGAAAATGTGGCTGGACGTGGGTTACAACGATTCCTGAGAGGAGAGTAATTCTCCCTTTAACTGCAGCTACATAAAAGAGATAATTTTATTGCCTGTCAAAACGGTCACAAAACCAAGAATAGTAATTGCTTTCGTAATCTCGTCTTTGCTACGGATTACGAAATTACACAATGCACACACACACAAACGCACACACACACACACTCGCAAAAACTATTTGTATTGTCGTCCCTCTTAACGGTCATTAAATCACAAAAATATTGTATCATTACGAACGTCGTTTAAAAATTAAGAAATCGCAAAAGTAAAATATGAAATCAGTATTTGAATTTTCATCTCTCTTAACTGTCAAGGAACAAAAAATAGTCTCATTATTTTAGGATAGTATTAAAATTCTCGAAATCACAAAAAAGAAAAAAAAAACTTTACTTTAGGAAAATTATGTCTTTTCCTCTCCCAGTAAAATTTCCTCAACACCATTACGACTTAGCTTTCTGGAGAGGATATTGTCTTTGGTAACATGAATTTCACCTATAATTTGGCATAATCGAGAAGAATATAAGGAAAAATAGAACTCAGAAAATAGATTAAAACATGGTAAAAGTAAAGGAGATGTATAATGAGAAACTAGGCAAGAAAATAAGAAAAAACTATTTAAAGACTAAGTAACCTTTTTGAAAAAGTACAAGCGGGAAAGAATAGGAAGTAAAGAATGATAGAAAAATATCTTAGGGAAGTAAAAAAAAAAAAAAGGTAGGGGAAGCCCTTTATCTATTACTCGCAGTAAGGATTCGAAAGAGTCCCCGGGGTCCTTTGACCCTTTGTCCCAAATCTTCAATGGGAGGAAGATCAAAAATGGATTTTATTTCTCCATAGCAACTCGGAATGGTTCGAAGGGCTGACCGTCTAATGTCTACTTTATTTTTATTCTATTTTTTATCGAGATTGGAGACCTCATATACCTGGAAATGTCTTTTCAGTCACATGGAAAAGATTTTCATGTCCAGTGATAAAAATGATGCATCGTTAGACATTATAAGTAGAGAAACCGTTCTTTATGAATGCATCCCAGTTCCAGAATGATTAAAATGATGTATAGTGAGTTCGAAGCCTTTTTAGAGCACTATTTTTTTTTGTAAGTGGCAGCCTTAAAGTACTTTTCCTTTTTAATCGACGTTTGAGATGATGTACATGAAACATCCCTTTTTTATTATGCAAAAATGCATGTTCCATCGCTATTAAAACAGAATTCAATAGGCAACCAGACCTCCACAGTCTTCCGTGTTATTAATCAAACTTGGAAATCTTATATTTTAAGAATTTGAGTCTCTTATCAATGAATACTTTTCCAATTCTTCCGACATGGAAACCAGAAATGCGCAAGACCTTCGGACATTAAAACAGAAATAATTTGCTGGAAAAAATCAGATGAAGAAAGTTATCATTGTAAAATAATAAAAAAAAAAGGAAGAATGCTAAGTTCCAAGAATTAGCGAAAACCAAAGGAAATTGAATACTGAAAAAGTGAGGGCTTTTGCAGCGCGAGAACTGTAATAAAAGTCATGTAAATAAAATGGCATCCTGAAGAAAACTAGGAAATGCAGAGTCAGCCTTTTATAAAATTAATTAACACTATAAAAAAAACAAGTAAAAAATGCGCGGAAGTTTCTTTGAAACAATCGAGTTTTCTGACAGCGTATATTGCTGTATGAGCCGCGGTCCATGAAACTTTTATCCACTGCCCGCTGGTGGCCTGTCCTGTAGCGTTGCCAGAAGCACGATCATGGCCAAATTTAACCATAAATAAAATAAAAACCACTGAGGCTAGAAGGCTGCATTTTGATATGTTTAATGACTGAAGGGTGGATGATCAACATACCAATTTGCAGCCCTCTAGCCTTAGTAGTTTTCGAGATCGGAGGGCGGACGGAAAAAGTGCGGACGGACATAGCCAACTTAGTAGTTTTCTTTCACAGAAAACTGAAAACGATATTGTGACGAAAACTTTTCAGAAAACAAGTGAAATGTAGAAGGTTATTCTCATGGGAAAACAAAGAACGTTACGTTACAAGAACATGTCAGAAAAATATATAAAAGGTAAAACCCTCTCCTTTGGAAAAAGTGAATATTAGGTACCAAAAACGTTGCTGAAAAGTAAAGCAAAAATTTTAGATGAAAGGACTGCTTTGGGGAACTATGAATTAAGAAACATAAAGAATTTCGTTACTATCCGGCAAACACTGAATTGCAACTGAGTTTCATTGAATCTATGTATAATGATAGAGTGTATAATGTATAATGTAAGTCAAAAGTTACTCCTATGTTTGTAATAATTTATCTTTTATTCTACTCACTTGAATATCTCCCAGCAGAATAATTTCAAGAATCTCTCTCTCTCTCTCTCTCTCTCTCTCTCTCTCTCTCTCTCTCTCTCTCTCACACACACACACAAATAATTTCATATTCCTCAAGAAACAAAAGTATATGGGACTGAATAAGACGGCAAACGTTCATAGATATGCTTTCCTAAGTGACAGAAAGGGAAATAAACCAACATGAGTATAAAAAAAACCTTTGTGTATGTGCGCATGCGTGTAAACGAGAAACAGACAGACATACAGACAGAGAGCACTTTCCATGTATAACTGGCCAGAATGATCTTCTTCCCACGTGACCGCCCAAAGATAAAACTGGGAAATAAGTTTTAATGGTTAAAATTGCCGGAGGAGATGGTCGAGCGAATAATTTTCTACCATTTCACTGCTGTGGTTCATCATTGTGAAGGACAGCCCTTGAAGTGAGGGTTAAATAGGATTTTTCTTTACTGATATTTTTTTAGGGGAGAGAGAGAGAGAGAGAGAGAGAGAGAGAGAGAGAGAGAGAGAGAGAGAGAGAAGAGTTCAAATAATTAACAAGTTTGCTACGTAGATTAAGAATTCTATGAAAAAATGGGCACAAAAGTTTAACAATACAAAGACAATATACTTTGTGTCATCATATATTGCATTACAGGAGAAACTGACAGCAAAGCAACTCATGACATAAATATTTTCCCCCATTCCTTTTTTCGAGAGTTT
>JANJGK010000029.1:22826452-22849903 GCA_039081455.1 Macrobrachium rosenbergii
GGGTTAAGTGGGTGAGGAAAGGGGGTAGGGTATGGGTGCTTGGAAACTAGTTGGATCTTCCCACTAGCGTCAAAAAGAACCTGGGGAATTTGTCTCTTCGAGGACACTGTCTAAAACGGGGAAATAAAATTACACTGTGGCAAATTGAAAGATGAAAATTGTCAAACGCCGTTTCAACCGATTCCAATTCGCACCTCCATATCCTTTGGGACCATTCAGAGCAATTCAGGGGAGGAAAGAATCACCTCAGAATTTTTTCTCCCCACGTCTCTCGCCACTCTTGGATTCGGGGTTTTTAGACCAGCAGAGATTGAACAAATCTATAAAGTGATTCATAAGGGCTGGGTGTGCATCCTTGGATCACGAACTGGCATTTATTTCTAGAGGGCTTTCAGTGTATCCGTTTTCTTTGCTCGAGAGGCCGTTTTCTTCGATGATGGTCTAGGTCGCGAAAGAAAACGATATTTTGTTTGGAGTCCTTTCACACAATTGATTTCAATCGGGAGCTTTCAGTAATGTCTTTCGTATCTGTGCGAGTTACTCGTTCCGAGGGTTGTCTTAATCCACCCAGCGCCGCGCTTTGTGGTACAGGAAGAGATAGAAGGGGATTTACCACCCGAATCCTCAATCAAGAACCCTTTTGCAGGCTCAAGTCGGGAACTATTATTGCTATCGGTTCATCCATTCTATAGATATTTTGTTAAAAACACACACACATAAACACAGACAGAAACGTTGTTTTATCCTAACTCCGTTGGCGGAAGTAAAACCAGTGACACATTCGACAATAAACAGTCCTTTCTAGAAACAGAAATTGTAACAATCGATTAGAACAACAATGGCACTTGGCAATATTTCTCAGCAGTACCTTCAGGAGCAAAATGAAGTCACCAGCAAAAACAATGACGACACTTCAAGACACTACGCATTTCAAAATAGTACTAAAAAATGCCTTCAGAGAGACAATTAATTCATCAACAAAAACCTCGACACATCGAGAAGGTTCTTTCGCTGCTACGGTGGTAGAGAAATAGTTCATTGTATGAATGTATCATAATAAATTTATTTCAATAAAATCAGTCATAATAAATCTTACTGAATTGATATTAAAACCCCCAGTTGATATATAAAAAAAATTATTTAAAAATGTAACCATCCAATATGAAGACAGATTTTGAACAAATAGTTTAACGTGCTTAATAAAAAACGTTGATAAAATCGGACCTGATGATAATTACTTTTGATAAGAGACTTACCTCCAGATTATTTCTCTGAGCCACGGGAATCAGAAACAGCATCCAGCCAGGAAGGGATTTACCAAGTCACTCCGCTGGCAGGCACCATCCTGAAACGTTCGGTCTGAAAGAAAATTATTATAATTTCATTAATACGTCGTTATTTGTGACTCTGGGATATAATCTATACAAATGGTGATTTAGTACAAGAAACTCTGTAAATAAGCTTTATGTACACATACACAAATTTGTGCTCCAATTTACAAATTCATGCAGCGATAGACTCACCCACAGACAAATATGAAAGACCAAAAAAAATCCTGTACAAATTCAGCTGATTGCAGAAAATTAAATTTGAGTCAAGCAAGAAAAACTAGTGAAAACCAAAGCAATGTGTCACTTTTTACAAAGATACTATTAACCCAGTCATGTTTAGCATCAAGTATAAATCTTGGCCAATTAAACATTTGAAAGGATACGGAATGTCGACATTTTCTAATATAACTACTTGATCTATCCAGCTTTCATTTCAGCTAACGTTTCCACATTTTCCTCTGGGCTACTATTCCTGTACCACCTCTCACCCGTAAACCTTTTTATTTTATCCTCCAGCCTCCATTATTTTTTCTTTCATACGGTTCCTATTCCTCCCTCTCGCATATTCCTTTCCGCTTGGCTTTTGTCGCTTCTCTTTTGTTTTGGGATTTTTTTTCCCTTTCGTTATCCTTTGATGCTTTATGGTATAGATACCCTTTCCCATTTTTTATTTCCCTTCGTTATTTATATATCCCATTCATCTGGGCTCTCTTCGTGGTGTGTAGGGATGCAGGGATGCGTGCGGATGAGTGGATGGTCACGTGACCGTTGACTCCAAGTATGTGGGCCTAATTGCTTTGAAGTCAACTTGACTGTACTATATATCTACGTGCCAACTGAATGAGCACATAAATATAAAGGAATAACAATGCTCACGCTATATCTATTTATCTATCTACCTATCTATCTATCTATCTATCTATCTATCTATCTATCTATCTATCTATATAGATAGATAGATGGATGGGTAGATAGATAGATAAATAAATAGATTATATATCATTCCCCTTAGACAAGACTTGGTATTACCAAACTAGCTCAGCTCTGAACAAAATTATCTTAGATATATCTAATAAATTTCAACGGGAATGTAACTGTCCTTGCAAATGGATAAATTACGATTAATCTATTGGAGAAAACGGTATTTTATGTTTTATTCCTGTGGTAAATAAATCGAGACATATCATTAAGTCTTCACTGACCTTACCCTGTGACGTTTGAATAGATAATGAAGGGAATAAAAGTGGAGAGGAGAATAAAGATGACAGAACGAAGATTGGATGGGGTGACAACTAAAGTAGATCTTCGATGAACAGGGGGAAGGAGTTAGGAAGAGACAGAGAGAGAGAGAGAGAGAGAGAGAGAGAGAGAGAGAGAGAGAGAGAGAGAAGGAATGGGATGTGGAAACAAAGCTGTATATGGCTGTCCACAATTGAAGAACTTCAGGAATAAAATGTCAAGGAGAGACAAACAAACAGACAGATGTCTCGGGTATGGAATTGTAATGACCAAAATGTCTTCTTAACTTCTCGAATTCTTCACACTTTTGGATACGCTTGTCACTACAAAACCTAAGATCTAACCGCAAGATCTCAGGCTTTGTAATGACAAGCGAAGCCAAAATTCGGGAAGTGTCTGGTAAAAAGTGACCAGTAGATTCTATGTATATATGTTACAGGGAATATGTGAAATTCAGGGATTTCACGAAATCCCTAGGGGATTTATGAAATGACCAGTTCGCTTAGGAACATTTGATCCTCGAGGGCTAATACTAAACGTGGCGAAACAGTGATTCGTCTACACTTTAGAGCATTTGATCCCCCAGGGGCTAGTACTAAACAAGGCGAAACTCATTTGAACCCCCAGGGGCTAGTACTAAACATGGCGAAACAGTGTATATGATTTACTGTTTCGCCATGTTTAATACTAGCCCTTGGATATCAAATGTTCCTAAGCAAATTGGTAATTTCACATATTCCCTATGGATTTCGTGAAATCCGTGGTTTCACATGTTCCCTGCAAGATATACCTGTATATGTTTCATTGTGATCGAGTCCATAAACACTAAATGAAGTCACGACCTTACAGAACATAAGAATTCAAAATTCTCAAACCACCATCATCCTCAAAACCTCAAATCTTTAGAATCCTAAAATGACTAGTTTACAAATTAAAATGAGGTTTTCCTTCTCCAAGTTCCTAACCTCAATCTAACTTAAATTTTGGAAACAGGATTCAGCTAGTGGTTGACATATAACCGTTTTATGGACTTATTCAAGTATTCTCATTTCAAACATTTGAGCATGAATATCATCTTGGAAAGGCAAGTTGTTTTGCAGCACCAATTACTTTTAACTGAACCGATAGGAAATTGTTGGTGTGCCAGAGCCTTTTCCAGAGGAAAAGGCTCTTAAGTATACTCAGTGAGATTTCTTTGAAGTTTATCATCGGTTTATATCGTGTAATTTTGACTTTCATTCCTTGGGTTTATCCTTTAACGCAATGTACATCCACTACCATCTCTTCAGCACCTCTATTCTATGGAAAACCTACTCAGATTAACTGTGGTACCATAATTATCGTAGAAGTTCCTAACCAACAGGAGTTAAAGGGGGCAGAATATTAAATGGGCACTAAAGATCCATTTAGAGATATATCCTACATTTTGCCAACAAAAATACATTGCGAGGTAACTAATCAGCAAAACAAGTGCAATGAAGAATTTGCACAATTCGTTTAGTTTTTTGTTGGCAAAATATAGGAAATTGATCTCTAAATGGATCTTTAGTGCTCATTCAATATTCTGCCCCCTGTAACGCCCGTTGGTTAGGAACTTCTATAATAATTATGGTATCAGAGTTAATCTGAGTAGGTTTTCCATAGAACAGAGGATGCTGTAGAGATGATAGTGGATCTACATTGCGTTAAAGGATAAATCCAAGGAATGAAGATCAAAATTACACGATTTAGATCGATGATAAACCTCAAACAAATCTCACTGAGTACTTATGAGCGACCTGTTTCCTCTGGAAAGGGGTGGAGTAGATAACACTTAGGTTGTATAAGTGTGGCGTGAGGACTTAACATTCTAGTTGATCATTAACATTAAGAAAAAAAAAACTTCCACTAATCGCACTTACGATGAAATAAGAAAAACACTTTTCACAGTACTTCCAAAACTTTCGTCTTCCCCTCTCATTTAGTCGAAATAGCTTTACAAGAGTAGACAGCTGCGCCCCAAGTTCCTATCCTTATTAAACAATCTGCAGATAATTAATAATTCTTAGCGTTTAATTTCACAAGTTAATTAATGGCGTCATGGCCAAAAGGAAAAACTGCTGCTAAGCAAAGTACAGTAAGTTATGCCTGTCTTTTTCTTCTGATAATTACCCCAGCATGAACGCCAAAGGTTTTATGCAAATTCTTGCCAAATAGAACAGTTCTTAATAATCATTTTCATTTCACTCATATTTGGTACTAAATTTCATTAATCAGTTTAACACACGAAGGCAAACCACCATTATCTTCTGTAGACAAGGTAAAAACGTTCGACCCCTCAGCGAATACTCGACTTTCATAGGGTCGTCAAAGACCCATTTTTTTATTTCTTTCTATTACGAGGCAAATTTTACTCTAGAGCACCTTGGCGCTCTGACAATATAGTATCTTTAAGGTGCAATTTTAGTATAATTGCATCTATCTTTATACATTTTTGCTTAAAATAAGTGAATCGCTCACCTCCAGGTGTTATTCATTATCCTAATCGTTCACCTTCAGTTGTTTTCACTGTCAGTCTTTTAGTTCAATAGAGTCTACGTCCAGACATTTAGAACTAACGTTTTCCTCAGTTTTTAAACTTTTGGCCAAAATTGTAACCTACTTCAACAATCTAGAACAAATTTCAGCACAGCTTCGATTACATAGTTTTACCCCCTTACACCTATTTCCAGTAAACATCAAGAGCCTTTACGTAAATATCAATATTTACTAGCGGCCTAGAACGACTCACTTTTGAGCCTGTCATAGTAGATACATTCAAATCAAGCAGCTTATTTAAACGCAAGTAAAGAGGTCACCGTATGAGTTTATGAATACCCAGTATTTGCCACTAAGGAAAGAAAATAGGCTTATAGAGGTTAATGGTTTTTATTTTCTTCAAAGTAGAATTCCACAACCCTTAAGTAAAAGTTAGCTCAAGGAAAAAGTGAAAGGTACTCCATTTCTACTATTCTTTCAGATTAAGAACGGAAACACTGAACGACTTTGAACTTTTAAAAACCAGAACTGCCTTATGTCAATTCGACAAAACCACGAGACCTTAGGAAGACCCTCTTGACCGCACCAAACAAGGGGTTTCAAAGCCCACGTACAATCAATGTTAACTTTTTTCATTACCTCTAAAAATTCTTAGTTTTCCCGTAAATATCGGCATAAAAACTATTAAACATTAAAGCACCTCTTATAAGACGTAGACTGCGAACTATAAACAAACCTGAATATGAAAAGTGAAGTCACTTTCTCGAGTTGACCCGACAATGCTTCAGTGAAACGGGGCAGCCTCATCACAATTTGAAAAGGAGTCTCTGGATACATTTTCATACAGCACAACCACCCTGCAATTAAAGAAAAGGAGCAGAAGCCTTGCACTGTGCTTGTGAGCAAAAGTTCTTTAATGGCCCTAAGCTTAATACAAGATGCTATCAAGGTACAAAGAGTAATTCTAATGAAAATAAGCATGTATGTAATAATCAAGACCATTCTCTAATATTCCTCATTTAACTTTGGACAGATTCATGTGGAATTTCACGATTAGTTACTTTACAGTAAAAGTACTTCTTTAAGTAGTCACTTGACACATAAGTACGTGCACAAATTCTTGACTACATAAAAATATTCTGTCATGAAACAAAGGGTATTATAAGAATTGATTATTTCTGATACCTCGGCTGACAAATGTTTTAGTTCCAACAGTTTATTTTAGCATACTAACAATACGGTTCAAAATAAATTCAAGTATAATAAACATCACGCAGTTTCAGCTACTACTGAATTGCACAATACGGCCAACTTCTATACAATTCACATTAACTTACACCAGAAGGAAGGTTTACAACTCAGCAAAAGCTTATTCTTATGTGCTTAATACATCCTAAATTACGTTATTACCAAATATTTATATTTAAGTCATTACAGGCAGTATAATTAGCTTATTAGCGATTTTCTAGTTCTTAGAAATCCAGCCACTTGAAATGTTGCAGTGCCAATAACAGAGAATTAGCCCGCTATGAATGGTTCTAGTTAGTTCACTGTCCCTGAACTATGTTTTGTAATGCAATATCCCTGGAACCTTGAAGTTACCAATAACTTAATGTCCCCTGAAAGTTAAAAGTAAGTTTAAAGATCTTAACTCTTTCAGTGTGAGAAAAATTCAAAATATTGAATGATTACAAAAAGCAATGCAGAATAAAAATAAATATTAAAAGGAGCAATACCGCACCAAAAACTACATTTGGCAGATTATATATTCAATTATTTAAGTTACAAATGCAGTTACTGGTCAACCTATGAAAAATCGAAGGTATTTAATTTTTCTTATCCTAAAATTACAAACTACCATCATATTTTGCTGAAGACAACAAAGTATGTTGACTTGGGTAGTTGGCAGTTAATCAAGCATAATTTTGCACATTAACTTGCATAAAGCAATCTGAATACTAAGTAAATCCTAGATTACTTTTGGGGATAAACCTATTATTGAAAACTACCTGTTAAGATGTCTTGAGGAGAAAACTTCAACCATTTAATAATACAAACTGAGGTGTACATACATATTTAACCATTACCAGCTTTAAGCAACCTGAATCTAACAGCAGCTAACTTAGTTCACCTGCAAGCCATTTACAGGTATTCATTTTTCTGCTAGCCCAATTTACCGGCACGTTATACAACTACAACAATTTTTATCCACAACCTATCATACTAGTAAGACTTATCAGCAAAGTTATAAATGAGCCAAATTCATCACAAAAGCTATTAATCTGCAATGAACAAACAATCAAGCTTAGAACTATTGGAAACTGAAGTTCTAATAAATTTGCAGTTAAAACTATTCGTCTGCTGGGAGCTACGCGCCTACTCCCATGCAAAGTATAAACCCATCTATCCACAAAAAAATGTATCTAAGATTAATAGCATAACCCTAATACAAAGAAAAACTATTCAAGTTGATATCTATACATCTCTACTTAAAATGTCCCAGCTTAACACCTAAATTACCTCAAAAGCAATCTAGTTCACCTAAAGATTGATAGCATTCCTTATAAGTCATGTCATAATTAAGACCCTACAGTAATACTATCAGACTAAACAAATTTTAACTATTAAACATTACTTTCCACCTGAAAAGCAAGAGTGGTATTAGAAGTTGGTTTGTTTTGAGACCCCCATGATTTGTGTAGCACGTCTAAAAAGACATATCCACATGTCGTGGGAGTTGGAGGTTTACCCCATCCCTTCAGGGGTGCCGCCCTTGAAGGGGTTGGGGGGGGAGGGGAGGTTGAGTGAGCACATTCATCTCAATACTGCACTTACTTCAAACGATCTCCAACTGAGCAATTAGGTTCATCTCTTGGTCCATCCTAGATCCTGGGATTTGAATGAATCGTGTCCTGAATGAGGGACATTCAGGAACATTCGCCGCATCCAAAAGATCCTGCAAATATAAATTTTAGCTATAAAATTTTCAAATGATTATAAGTCGTTATTAATAGTTCAGTAGAATTGCGGCACTATACGTAACTTAAAGGGAAATTTATAAATTAAGATTTATACAAAAGACCGGAAAAGAATGATAAGCAAGATGAACATATTTAAAATATAAGCTAGAGGCAATTACAAGGGCCAAAACATCTATAGAAGCAGTTTAGTACAAAATCTTTATAATGAAAAATTTGTACAATTAAAGTTACAAATAGCAAACAATCAGCAAAAAAGCTTTTGTAAGTCTTGTAAGTCTCAATAGAATTTTTATTCACTGTCTACCTAAACGAAACACGAATAACAACGGAAAGAAACGTTTACCTTCTCTGAAAAGCTAGTTCTAAAAAAACAAAAATAAAACTCATTAACTAATAAAAATGGATTTTCAAGTATTATTGACAACCGGGAAACCTCACCAACTAAATCAATGGGATTTTCAAGCACTAATGACAATAATTTCCGTTAAAATTGAGTTCCATAGAATCTGAGTTTAATGAACAATATTGGTAAGGCAAAAAATAAAGCGCTTGTAATTCGAATATGTAGAAAATAATACAGTTAGGTGTACTTTAGGAATATATATTCCTAACAAACTACTCATCGATCTCTGCAGATACTGGTAGATACTGCTGCACTCTATAATCCACATCACAAATCCTTACGCCCTGTTCTGCTGTGAATGACAATGCTGCAGCAGAAGGTGTAAGTCTCCACGATGTCCTGTGAGTGACCTCAATTTCGAAAACATCTGCAAAAAAAATAACTAAATACCACAAGCATGCAATCTATGTACAGTACATTCTAGTTGTTAAGATAGCTCTTCGTTAGGCGAGCCGGTAGAGCTGTGGACTAGCACTCGCTAAGCCCGAGTTCGAGTCTCCGGCCGGCTGATGAAGAGTTAGAGGAATTTATTTCTGGTGATAGAAATTAATTTCTCCGTATAATGTGGTTCGGATTCCACAATAAGCTGTAGGTCCCGTTGCTAAGTAGCTAATTGGTTCTTAGCCACGTAAAGTAAGTCAAATCCTTCGCGCCAGCCTTAGGAGAGCTGTTAATCATCTCAGTGGTCTGGTAAAACTAAGCTATACTTAACTTTAACTTAGTTGTTAAGATATAGAAAGCCCCAGAGGGAAATTTCCATTCAAGTTCATACCGCCATAGGAACTATTGTAATAGGTGCTGAATTGGCGTTTAGAAAGTGCTTTAGTAAATTTTTACTCTACCGTATTACCATAATTACTGCCATGGCCGACGTGTTCAGCACTAGTACAGCATCGTGAGAATGAAGACTCAAACAAAAGACTAGATACCTTGATAGTAGGAAATATGAGGTGAATTTTTGTCTGATTTCCGTATGAAACATGTTTAAGTCACTTAAAAGCACAGCTTATAACATCAAATATCGATTTTTTATATTTCAGTACACATCAAAGAATAACCAGAGCCATCGCACACTCTGAACAGTTGCAAACACTTAAAATTTAATTGTATTTCTATCCATTGACGTTTGACCCAAAAACCAAAATACTTAGGCTTTCATATACACAGTAAACTTCACACTATAGTGCCTAAACATTGAACAAAGTTCTAAAGCCTGCCGTAAGATATAAATACTCTGACAATCATGGTGAACAGAACTAATTACCAGATACCAAATATGCCCTTATCAAAATTAACAGTTCTAGCACCAAAGGATGTACAGCTTCTAAAACTAAATTAAGCAATAATTTAATAACAGCAGGAAGCTACCAAGTGTAGAGCCAAAGTTAAGGCGGTATCAACTCTTCATAACTTACGCAAGAACGCAAATCCTTTTCGTGTCTCAGTAACTTAACTAAGCGAGAACTTAACATTGGTTCACTGAAAATAAATCTTCATATGCATACATAATATTTAATTCGTGAAAGTCACGCTTCTAACACCACGTTAAATACTTATGTACAAGGAAGAACAAACTCTTTAAAAGAAAATCGTCACTCATTGTAAGTCTTCCACCATGGAGAACAGATTTCTGCCACGAACACCGCAATTTCCAATCATTTAACCCCACCTCTTCACATAAACTTTGCTTCACTGAAAATTAAGCCTTCAAATGTACAAAAAAATACCGGATCATGTCAATACCGGATCATGTCAAGATTAGCGAACCCAACATCTCCCTGTCAAGAACAGCGAACCCAATGATCCCCATGTAAAGAATGGCCAACCCTTTCCGGTCCGAACTCCAATTCCACACGAGGGATAGTACTAAACACGGCGAAACAGTGATTCATCTACACTGTTTCGCCGTGTTTAGTACTAACCCCTGGGGGTCAAAT
This sequence comes from Macrobrachium rosenbergii, assembly GCA_039081455.1. NCBI lineage: Eukaryota > Metazoa > Arthropoda > Malacostraca > Decapoda > Palaemonidae > Macrobrachium > Macrobrachium rosenbergii. The sequence goes on from JANJGK010000029.1 coordinate 22,836,861, forward strand.
GTATTTTGCCTTGTTTATTAGTAGCCCCTGGGGGATCAAATGTCTGGTACCGAAGTGTTCATGTCTAGAACAGCGAACCCGATTATTCCCATGTAAAGAATAACGAACCCAATAATCTTTTTTTAGAGAATAGCGAACCCTGCTGTGAGTGGGTTCGCTAATCTTGACATGATGCAAGATACCTACTGAAGTCACAATTCGACTACCAAGTGAAAAACTTGCACAGGGAGAACAAAATGCGTTACACTCACATCAGCCTTTGTTGGTTTCCCCACAAAGGATAACGGATTTTTGGAGCGATGACCTCCACTTACTGAACCCAAACAGCCCTACTACCGAGGATACTAAATAAAAAAATTGAAATGTAACACTGACGTGCACATTGGGGAAAAGGAGAAATTAAATAGTTGAAGTTTTTATCAAAAATTAAGAATTTTGTTTCCTGTTGTCAAGATTTTGGTTTCTGTATATGATAATAATGTAATGAGCACAGTTTTCCCCCAAATTACTTGTCGAAAAGCAAAGTCAGCTTAAGGAAAACTTGGTAATCGGAAAGGAAGTTCATTAACTGCTTCTATTTTTTTTTATATTAAAAAAAACATTTTATAGAACATTCTCCTTTCTTTCCTTATTCCCCTGTTCCATACGACACTATCCCCCATCTGCGGCCGTCACTGCTTTCCTTTCCTTTCTTTCTTTCTTCTGTCCCTTCCTCTCTTATATTCATCGACATCATTTAGCTAAAAGTCGAAATTTTATAAAGGGATTCTGTCAACTGGGCGTGACCGCGTTAATGTCCTCTTTATAACTGGGATTACACGGGATTTTTTTTCCCCGCCTAGATTCCTACTTGGTAATTGGAAGCTGGGATATGTGATATCTCCGCTGGGATCACTGACCATAATTATAACCTCTCTCTCTCTCTCTCTCTCTCTCTCTCTGTTTTCCTTTATGATAAAAAATTCTCTCTATGACTCTCTCTGTCATAGTTTTCCTCTACAACAAAAATAAAAACTCTCTCTCGCTCTCGCTCTCTCTCTCTCTCTCTCTCTCTCTCTCTCTGTATTTTCGTTTGGGTAAATATCCTTTCTCTCCCCATTGATGGCCGTATCACCATCTGCACTCGGTTTCAGTGACCCTGACATTTGCGACGCAAAATATCATAAAAATAAGCAATTATAATCTACATTATTTTATTTCAAAAGTTGGTACGAATATCCTCAATATTACAAAGAAAACGACAATGAAAAAAGTCTGAACGAATGACAGATGACCTTTAGGTCGTTACGTGGAATGAAATCCTGACATAAATAAGTCGTAACATTTCCTTTATCCTTTTAACACCATTGATGACATTTGCTACAAAAAAAAAAAAAAAAACATGGAGTTGATAAACATTTTCCTGGACTAAGGACGCGCGTTTTTTAATTGTTTTTTTTTTTCAGTGAGCTGCTGACCTACTTGCAGATCTAGGAAAGGAGCTGGTTTCCTGTCTATGTATCAGCTGATGGTGCTGTTAATAACTCTTGGAATCTTAAGAAGCTAACAAAAAAGATAAAATGAAAAAAAAAAATTAAAGAAACGGAAGCCTAATAAATATTAGAATACATAACTGATTGCGTTATTTTCTCACCATAACAAAATACAGAAAATAAACAAGATTAAAAATTTTGAAGAGTTGAAATTGTCAGACCTGGATTATTTTCGCAACACGACAAGAGAAACGTTTTAAAACCCCCATGTCTAAAAATTAAAACGAATCGAAGTTGATAACTGATCTCAGTGAAAAAGAACCTTTTCAAAAATTTGTAAAAAGGAGCTAAAAGCAGAAGAAAAAGATATATAAATAAAAAAGGAAATGTTTTCGCAAAAACTTCCGTCCCTTAAAGGACGGGAGAATCTGCCAGATTTGAAGCGTCAGCGGCCAATCAGGGGGATTGCCTCGATGGGGCGATGAAAGAAAAATGAATGGAAGGAGATAAAGGGGATAAAGAGAATAATAAAAAAAAAGGAGGGAGGAGGCATAGATGGAAATGTGCATCTCTCTCTCTCTCTCTCTCTCTCTCTTTCTCTCTCTCTCTCTCTCTCTCTCTCTCTTTGGTCATTTCAAAAATGGAAGTGTGTCCTCCTATTATTTTCTCTTTTAGCATGAAGTGAAAAATCTAGATTTTTGCCATGAGTGCCTATCCTTTTGTAGTGTCTGATTTTTTTGGTATTCTTTGTCACAAAGAGTTAAAATTTTTTAACGAAGTGTACTCGTGGAAATTATTCTTCATGCTGTGTTAAATATATATATTTTTTTATATACTACTACCACCAATTTCCTTTTACATTATCATTTCTGTTGGCTGTTTACTCTGCTTGTCTGGTTTATTGATTCGCACACCTTTATTCATTTATTACCCTTTTGAATGATTTGTAACAAGCAACGTGCAAATAATGACAACCCTCTGAGCTGTTACGTGTTAAAATACCGGAAGTTCTCCTGTTACTCAACCGCCAGGCGATGAACAGGGCAGTTGCTGGCAAAGTATTTTCCTCTTAAACAGTCCATTGATATGGAATATAATTTCCTGGTAAAAAAACTTAAGCCTGACAATGATAGAAGTTAAATTCTATTTGCAATACTATGCAGCCTTTTCTGTAATTTAAATAAATCCCACTTTGTAACGAATAAATGTGTATCCTCGCCTTCCTCTCTCGCATTATTCACAAATCGTTATTTTGTTACGAGTAAAATGTTTAGCCCTCTCATACGCGTTAATCATTTTCAGTAGCACTTTATGTTAAGCTTTCTCTTGTATAGTAAATATTTATTTGCAACGCAGAAAACAACTGCTGTCCTACAGTATATATGTAAAGCCTTGTACACTCCCTTCTTTTGTATACATAAGCCATTGTTTGCGACCGTCAGAAATAACAGCGCTCCCTGTTCTCTTCGATGAATTCACTCTTATTTTCATCAATTAGAAATGAGACTTTTTCCTTTATGTATGAGTCATTATTTGTAATAAGGAATCTATAAATAAATCTACATTTTTAGGACCAGTGATGCAACGGTATTTCTTTAACCTGCAACAACAACAAAATCTCAGGAGCAGCATTCAGAAATACAACTTGTTCTATTTAGAAATAAACAATTGTCTGTAAACATTTCTTCGCCCTAACTTATACGCGGAAAGTCTTATTTATAGGAAGCAGAAACGTAGTAACCTCTATCAGCTTCTTCGCATAAATCCTCCTCACTTAGATTAACAGCCACCCTCTCCCGTATCTCAGTGATGATAAGAAACATCCCTTTCACTTCAGCGAAGTCTTTGGGCTCTGGACAGACGCAGTAATGGGCCCCCTCCGTACCTCTGCACGTCTCTCCCGTCAGTTTAAGCACAGATAAAGAACAGAAATGACATCGAGAACTGACGTCTTTGCTGCTTTGGCTGGGGACCTTTGATGTCCGGAGAAGAGGGCGCAGTGATCTCCATATCAATAAGGTCTTGGTTTATGAGTTTCCGGGAGATGAGAAACACGTTTCATCTAAAGCCTGTGAATCACTCATAAGTTGCAGTCATTTCTGTAATTGGTAATTCATTTAACTGTCGTAGACGGCTCATGTTTAAGTTATGTGTTGGTGAGAATGTATTTCTAATTAAAGTGCTTTTATGATTACCTTAATCTGTATTCGTACATTCATCAAGCGTTAAGATTAAAAGCTCAGATGACACCTGGATGTTGGAGTATATATATATATATATATATATGTATATATATATATATATATATATATATATCTAAGAGAGAGGGAGAGAAAAATAGAGATACAATGACAGGCGAAGTGTCGTTTGGGATTATGCAATCTCTGGCCTGTTTGATACTGAAGTCTCAATAAGTATTACGAAATGATTGAAGTCTTAATGAACATGTTAATTAAGCAGAATTTGATTGATAACGCCTCTGTCTAGATCAACTGAAAGCAGAACCTTCAAGTGCCAATGAAGCTTCGAGGAGACAGACAAGAGAGCTCTCCTGACGCTCTCTGAAAGGGAAGATCGATCCAGTATCAAGTATCATTTATCAATACTGCCTCGAGAAACCTCGGGTGAGTGAAATTACTTACGTATGAATTCACCCGCTCATGAATTCACCTATGAATGATGTGGAATTTACTGAATTGTATATATTAGTTTTGCTACTGATTTTTTATTATTTCAATTCTTTCGGGAGATTTTAAGCTGAACCCTGAGCCTGTGACTCATTACGGTACGAAAAATTGCAAAGTACTTTACTCAAATATCAGGCACTTGGTTAAAATTTTCGCTATCCCCAGAGAGTTGTGCCCATAACTACGATTTTATATTTTTATCTGAGATACTTGAAAGTAGTAACACGTCAAAGGTTGAGTTTTTAATCCCAGGGTTGGATGGCCATGAATTTACTTATCGTCGTAACATCCCACATGGGAAAGGTATGGCTGTATACTCAAAGTCAGGACGACCTATTATCGTCAGAAAAAGTTGGAGTGTAGTTGCAATGAAGTTCTTTGTTTAAAATTTTCACTAAGTTTTGCAGTGTTTACGTATTTGCTGTTTACCGCAATCCAGATATCGACGATTTTATATAAATATACGACTTCTCTACGAAAGGATTAGTATAGCTCAGTCACAGGATTCGAAAGTTTCATTCGTTATTTGTGGAGATTAATGCAAAGCACAGTGAGTGGCTAAATTCAAATTCCTCTCGTCAACTTGGCCCGTCTGCTCTTGAGCTCTGCGTGTCCGATTTTGTCCAGCTAATTGAGGAACCCACGAATATTTCTGATATTAACAGATGTTCCAGCTATTGTCTACGAATATATTGGCACATCTGATCATTGCGCCATTGAGATGGACATATCTGTCACTAAGTATATTCCTAATGCCACCAATGGAAAAACAGTCTGAGTGAAATCTAGGAACAATTGGAATCGCATTATTGAAGCTTGTCAGGCACTTAATATTTCAGATGCTACATTAGATCTTGATCCCAAGAAAAAGTTAAATGAAATGCTGATGGTTATTTTAATAAAGTATGAACCTAGGAAGGTCATCAAATTCAGGACAAATGACCAGCCATGGTTTGATGATACATGAAGACGAGCTTACCATGACAAACAGACCAAATTCAACATATGGAGACGAACTCGTTCACATGAAAATGAAACTGTTTTTGTTGGGTCTCGATGTGCTGCGAATAAAACCTACCATACAGCCGAGAGGGATTGCAATAATTCCTTGAATAGGAAACTTAAATGAATTAGTCTTAGCCGTGGTGGACCAAGTTGTCACCATCTATCTTTGGGTCAGGCTCGTCTTCCATTACACCGCTACTGACAGATGATAGTAGATTGGTTACTTGCCCTAGGGAAAAGGCTGAGCTGCTTCATCGAGCTTTTGAAGCTAAGCAGTCAGCTGAAGATGGTCTCTCCCTCTGGTACTTGTCACCCTAAACTTGTTCTTACAAAAATTGCATTTCGCTCTAGGGATGTTAAGAAAATTCTGGATAATCTTGATAGCTGGGGTGACGAAGATCCCGATGGTTTCTGCCCTTTGTTTTTTTAAAAAAGTTTCTAGTGTGTTGTCTCCCAAGATTAGTAGATTCTCTAGATTTTTATGTTGAGTCCAAGCTTAGTAATACAGTGCCTGTTCCAAAGAAAGGCATATCTGCAGACTGCAATAACTCCAGGCCAATTTCTATTCTTCTTGTGCTCTCCAAAGTTGCTAAAACTTATTTTTAAGCCACTATATAAGTATGCATATAGGAAGCAGTTGGGTACCTGAGATGCTCTTTGTGACATAACATGCCATTTGCAAGAAAACCTTGATAAGGGTTTTGAGTGCTGAGTAATTCAGATAGATTCTAATACTGCTTTCGATTCAGTACATCACAGGGCACTTATTATAAACTTCAGAATCTTGGAGTGGGTGATATGTTTTAGGGTTATTTCAAGATTTCCTTACAGGTAGAATGCAGCGAGTTGCTTTTGATCCAGTCTTAAGTGAACCAAGACCTATTGTGTCTGGAGTTCCACAGAGTAGTGTTCGTGGTCCAGTTATTTTTAGAGTATACAAGTGATATGGTTATAGGCCTGGAAAACAAGATTGTTCAGTATGCCAATGATGCAAAACTTGTGTGTGTAGTAAAGTCTCCACTTATGAGAAATGAAGCTGCCCTCAGCCTCAACTGACACATGGACCGGATCGGGGAAGGGGGTAGTCGGTGGGGTATGAGGCTGAACCCCAATAAAACGAAAACACTATTGATTGGCAGATCTCTTACAGAGTTTCCACTCCATCCTCCCCTTCAGGTAGATGGGACTTGGCTGAATGAGTCTGAAGCTTTAACTATTATAAGTGTAACTTTTGACTCACACCCTAGTTTTGAGAAACATCTAATGAAAGTTCCAGCAAATGACGCATGAAAGTTAGGTATTGTTCGTAAGGCCTCATATATTTATAACAATAAGATCAATGCAACCTATTTTAGGTCATTTGTCCTTCCTTTACAGGAAAACTATTCTCCGGAGTAGATATCTGCTTCTGCCAGAGATTTATCTCTTTTAGACAGAGTGGTTCGCGGTGGTAGGTTTCTGTTTCCTAATAGTAGCAGTTATGACTTGGAACATCGACGGATGGTCGCTTGTTTGTCAATTTTTCATAAGTTGTATTTGAACAGAGATCTTTCACATTCACAGTTGATCACCGACCCCCTTGTCCTGCCGAGAGAAACCAGATTCGCTGAACAGCAGCACCAATATGCAATAAATGTACCTCGCTGCCGAACTTCTCAGTTCTGGAGGTCCTTTATTCCTCACACTTTTGGACTATGGAACAGCCTCCCAGAGAAGGCCGTGCAGTTGCAACCTCAGAAGTTTAAACAAAGATGCAATGCATTAGTACACTAATACAATTCAACTAATTTTTTTATATTCTACTCACATTTTTATTTATCTATTTATATGTTAATTTATCTGTTTTGCTAATAACTGGTACCCTCTTTCTATATTTCCCATTTCCTTCTGTTACTTCTTTCGAATGAACACCATGTTCTTTGGAAGCCTGAATTTCAAGTCAGTGGCCCCTGTGGGCTTATTCCATATGAACAGGGTTCAGCATCTAAATAAAATATATAAATATATATAAATATACATATATATATATATATATATATATATATATTCTCATATTTTCATTCGTCCCTTTTGACCTGCTAGATACGAGGATCGAAATTAACGAACAAACTCGCTTCTCAGTTAAATTCTAGGCTTAATTTGGCGGCGGGAAGGAAGAAAGTGCTCAGATTTGAACTCATGTAGGACTTAAAGTTTAAACCACCCAGGTCCCCAATTTGGGAGTAGAACAATACCGCTCTTAGCCGCCCCCCACCCGCCATCGTACAATTTGTGGGGGTGTCAGGTGGCTGTAGAGAAGTCGTTAATTTAACCAAGGCAAAAACGGGATAAAGGAGGCTACTGTTTTGAACTTTAGGAACTTAGCTTTAAGGTCTCTTTCTGTATGAACCTATTACTGGCCTTGGGAACTGCTTTCAGATTCGACCTATGCCTCTGTTGTCTGCCTCACCCATACCCCAAGACGCCGAGCCGTTGGGGCCAAGACTACGCTGTCAGACTTGTCGCTGCAGCCAGAGGAAACACACTAAAAGCTCCTCATCTTTATCTTCACACTGGCTAGACTGCCATCACCAGAGTATCCAGATCTAATTGCAAGAGCTCTGCAACAACAGGTTAAGGTACATCTATGAATGCAACTCCCTGCCAGTTCTGTTCCTTCTCGTGAATTTCTCTCCATATTTTCCGAATTTCTATCTTTTCATTCTCTTGAACAAAGCCCCCTTTGTCAAAGAAAAACCTACCAACAAAGCAGCCCATGATTCGCCCCATGACTTGTCCTGAGCTCCAATTTAAGTCAATTCAGTGATCAGAATTAGATTATTCCCACCATAGTGTTAACAAGGGCAAATTAAATTTAATTGATTAATTCCTTAAAGTTTCATACGAGAGAAACTTCTTGATTTGGAATGCTAACCTGGGCTTCTCTTCCAGGAGGTCGACCCAGCCTTGTGAATCAATTACACTTAGAAGTACTGCCATTTCTGATAAGCCAGAGAGTCTGATACACAGTCCCGGGGGGACTACCCAGTTCCCTTCCCAATGTGCGCAAGTGCCGGACCCTTGCAACTCATTCAGTCAGCATTAACCGCTTACTATTTCCAAGACATGCTATTAACGGTCTAATAGTGCTTCTCATTTTATGTGAATGCCTGCTGGATCATCAGTTTTCAGATTAATTTCATGATTGCTTCATTTGTAAATAAATTCATCTCAACGTAACTAGTGACTCATTTCCCATGGCGACCTTCCAATTCCTAACTTATTGCTGATAATTAAGGTAAGTCACATTTAGTTCCCATCCATTTTATTACATTTTGGGTGCTTTCTGTTGGTCCTCAAAGGCAGTCTATGGTAAAAACCCCCTTACATGCTTCCAACAGACCCCAGAACGTAAGAATATATATATATATATATATATATATATAATTTATTTACACACATTTCTTTCGAAATTTGATCAGAAAATCCTCAGTATTACAGAGAAAACGACAATGAAAAGTTGGAACAAATGACGGATGACCTCAGTGTCATTACGTGGGATGAAATTCTGGCATACATAAGTAATGGCTTTTCCATTATCCTTTCAACGCCTTTGATGGTATTAGCTACAAAAGAACATGGAGTTTATAAACATTTCCGTGGGCTAAGGACACACTTTTCTTCTTTATTGCTCTTTTTTTAATGAGCTGCTGACATACTTACAAAGCTAGAAAAGAATTTAGTTTCCAGTCTATGAATTAGCTGCTGGTGCTGATAGTAGCACTAAGATTTTTATGAAATTATAAAAAAAAATTGAAATAAAACAAAATTAAAAACATCGAAACCCAAAATCTAGGAGAAACTTGCTGATTAGTAGAATTGATTTACTTTCCAGCGTAACAAAATAGAGAAAATAAACAAGGTGAAGACTTTTGAAGTGTTATAATTTTCAGACCTGAATTATTTTCGCAACATGACCAGAACAAGGTTTTAAAACCCTATGTCGAACGATACAAAAAATATCGAAGTTGATAGCTGATCTCAATAAAAAGAAATTTCACGAAAAATTGTAAAAAGGAGCTAGATACAGAAGGAAAAGAATTATTAAATTAAAAAAGGAAAATATTTCTTTTTAACTCTCCGTCCCTTAAAGGACGGGAGAATCTGCCAGATTTGAAGCGTCAGCGGCCAATCAGGGGGATTGCCTCGATGGGGCGATGAAAGAAAAATGAATGAAAGGAGATAAAAGGGATAAAGAGAATGATAAAATAAAAAAAGAGGGAGGAGGCGTGGATAGAAATGTTCATTTTTTATCTCTCTCTCTCTCTCTCTCTCTCTCTCTCTCTCTCTTAGTCATTTCAAGAGGGAAAAGCGTCTTCCTATTGTTTTCCCTTTTAGCACGAAATGATTTTTTTTTATACCCCTTTTCTATTTGAAGTTCTAAAGTTTTGTATTTTTGATCACAAAGTTTCAAATTTTTTCTACTGTGTATGCATCTAAAATATTGTTCATACTCCTATTACATTTGTTCATAACTATTTTTCATAACTACTGCTCATTTACTTACACATCATCATCTCAGTTGGAAAACAGGAAAAATGAAAAATGAATCAGCTGCTGGTGGATCTATGACGCTAATGAAAAAAAGGTGAAATAAGAAAAAGACAGAAATAAAAGTCCGTTGTCTAAAGGAAACTCAGTTATTACCTGATCTGAGTTATTTTCTCAGCATAACAAAAATACACAAAATATACAAGATGAAGAATTTTCAAGAGTTGAAGTTATCAGACTTGAATAAATTTCGCAACACGAGAAGAGGAAAGTTTTAAAACTCCGTGTCGAACGATACAAAAGAAAAATTGAAGATGATAACTGATCTCAATAAGAATAAGCTTCCAGGAAACTGTAACAAGGAAATAAAAATATAATGAAAAATAGATATAAAAAAGGGAACAAATTTTTTAAAGCTTCAGTCCCTTTTAGGACGGAAGAATCTGCCATAATTGAAGCGTCAGTGGCCAATCATGGGTATTGCCTCAATGGGGCATGAAAGAAAAATGAATGAAAGGAGATAAAGGAGGTTAAATAGTTTGTATACCTACCTGTTGAACTATATTTTCACTGTTCACTAAATCAATTTTACTAATTTTATTCATGACCATTTTTTTCACTTAGATCACTGAATGACACTTGAGCAAGGACCCGTGCTAGCATAGTGCTAGATTAATCGGTTTTATGATTAAACTAGCGTTTTGCCTTCACGGGCTCTTGCTCAAGCGTCATTCTATGATTTAAGTGAAAAATAGTCATGAATAAAAGTAGAACTATTTTAGTCAAATGTGAAAATATGGTCATGAAACGAAAAGTTCGACAGGTAGGATAACACACCCCCATAAATCCTTTAGGTGCCCGTCAGAAGGAGAGAAAGAGTGGCAGGAGGGAGTCCTGGCCAGTCGCAGATGGCCATAAGGAACAATGAGAAGAAATTCATCCTAAGAGGAAAAGCGGGAGAAGGAAATAAATTATATATATATATATATATATATATATATATACATATAATATATATATATATATATATATATACAGTATATATATATACACACACACAGAGCAAGCTGTGTGCATTTTGGGGTCACTTAAGCCTTGCGTGAAATACCTGAGAACAAAACGCACTAAAAAGTAACCTTGCATGTGGTTATGGCCGGCGAGACGTTTCCTAAAAGTGGATGAGGCTACCCAGGGGCCAATAATCGCCCGGAGATGAGCGTCCGGGGTAAAGTTAAGTGAGTTCTCATGATTGTCCCGTTGTTGGGGTTTCTCATGGAATATGTAAACAAAGAGAGATGGAGGCGAGAAGGAATAAGAACGTGAGAGGTTTGAATAGGCAGATACAAATGATTTAAAAAAACATGAGAGGTTTCAATAAATAAAAGGAATAGGTGGCATCAAAACGTGAGGTTAGAATGGATAAAAGTAAAGAACTTCGAAACACGTGAAAGGTTTAAATAAATTGAAAATAAATATGGAGTCAAACGTGAGGTGTATATCAATAAGAATAAATGAAATCAAAATATATAAGAGGTTTTAACAGGTAGAGTAAATTAAGTAAAAAAATGTGAGAGGTTCATTTATATAAATATAAATTAAACCAAAACATGTGAGGTTTAAAAGGATAAAAATAAATGAAATAAAAATATATGAGAGGTGTTCATAGATAAAGTAAATTAAATTTAAAAAATGTGAGAGGTTTAAATACATAAAGATAGATGAAATCAAAATATGAGACAGGTTTAAACAGAAGAAAAAACGATAATTCTAAGCCGGCTGTCCGCGGTGAGCTAGACTATGGCAATTGACGTTTTCCTATGTTATTTTACTTCCTTTAGAGGAATTTAAAGTAATATTTTGTCGGCCGCCTGTAACTAAGCTGTCATTGACCTTTGAAGACTACACGACTTCTATTACCTAACGTGGGGTAGGTCTAAGCCGGCATTCCGCGGCAAGCCCCCCCACCTCCATAGCTAATACGGCAAAATTGTAACCAGTAAACCCCCCTAAAAATACCAACCTAACGTACCCTAGAGGTGTTTACTGGTTACAATTTTGCCGTATTAGTTATGGAGGGGAGGTGGGGGGGCTTGTCGCGGAATGCCGGCTTTTAGACCTACCCTGGCGTTAGGTACTTAAGTCGTGTAGTCTTCAAAGGTCAATTACGGTATATTTACAGCCGGCCGACAAAATATGACTTTAGATTCTTGTAAAGCAAGTAAAATAACATAGAAAAACGCCAATTGCCACAGTCTAGCTCACCGCGGACAGCCGGCTTAGAATTACCGAAAAGACAAATGAAATCGAAGCATATGAGAGGTTAAATCAGTATAAATAAATAAAATCAAAACTTGTGAGAGGCGTGAAAAGATAAAACCAAAAGAAAGCAAAACAGATGAGACGTTTGAATAGATCAAAATAAATGAAATCAAAGAATATGAGACGTTTAAATCGATAAAAATAAATGAGATAAAAAGATATGTGAGATTTTCAGACAGAAAAATGAAGCAAAGATTCTATTTCCATGCTAATACAAGTACTTGTATTTTATATAATTTGAAACTAATATTACATAATCTATTAATATTTATATCTCACTTCAGAGAGAATTTTGCTGATTACGGCTATAGGATACCATCTGATGACAAAAGATGACGGACTGAGAAAATGCCGATTAATATCGCCTGCGCGTTCATCACCAGCTTTTCATAGAGAGAGAGAGAGAGAGAGAGAGAGAGAGAGAGCGGAAAGTTGACGGAAAAATCTCTAGTCTGACACCGAGTTTGAAGTTACATAACTACTTGGTGTCTATTGGCTCTATTCACCAGGCCTATGTGAAAAATAGCGGCCATGTGCAATGATCTTTTGACTTCTCAAAATCGTATTTATTTTCAGTCTTTCCACTGAAAACCACCAAATTTCAGTTTTGTGAACGAGAAATATAAACTTTCATAAGCTCAGCTGAAAAATGGGTAGTAGCTCATATACTTCGTCCATTATAACTTTCGGATTCCATTTCATTCCTTTGGAAGAATCTTTTTCTCTGATTACGGGGAAAGTGCTAATGGCTTCTCTCTCTCTCTCTCTCTCTCTCTCTCTCTCTCTCTCTAATATATCATTCCAACACCTACTTCACTACGTCTATTGATATGCAAATTTCTTACCTATATCTGCATTTTTTAAAGTTTATAAATCTTACGTCTTATATCAAACTACTTGAAACTAAAGCGATGTCTTTCTGAATGGGAACTCCAAGGACAAATCCGATGATATCAACAGTGTCTAAGAGACATATATCCTTCAATATAAGGAAAAAGAAGTGAATGTTGTGCTTTTATCTTTGGGGAAG
>JANJGK010000029.1:22850003-22857503 GCA_039081455.1 Macrobrachium rosenbergii
TTTTTCTTTGTGTGTCTGTCTGTCTCTCCTCCTCTCTTTCTTTGTCTGTCTGACTGTCTCTCCTCCTCTCTTTCTTTGTCTGTCTGTCGATCTCTCTCCTCTCTTTCTTTGTTCTGTCTGTCTGTCTGTCTCTCCTCCTCTCTTTCTTTGTCTGTCTGTCTCTCCTCCTCTCTTTCTTTGTCTGTCTGACTGTCTCTCCTCCTCTCTTTCTTTGTCTGTCTGTCGACCTCTCTCCTCTCTTTCTTTGTCTGTCTGTCTGTCTGTCTGTCTGTCTCTCCTCCTCTCTTTCTTTGTCTGTCTGTCTGTCTCTCCTCCTCTCTTTCTTTGTCTGTCTGTCTGTCTCTCCTCCTCTCTTTCTTTGTCTGTCTGTCTGTCTCTCCTCCTCTCTTTCTTTGTCTGTCTGTCTGTCTCTCCTCCTCTCTTTCTTGGCTGTCTGTCTGTCTCTCCTCCTCTCTTTCTTTGTCTGTCTGTCTGTCTGTCTCTCCTCCTCTCTTTCTTTGTCTGTCTGTCGGTCCGTCTCTCCTCCTCTCTTTCTTTGTCTGTCTGTCTGTCTCTCCTCCTCTCTTCTTTGTCTGTCTGTCTCTCCTCCTCTCTTTCTTGTCTGTCTGTCTGTCTCTCCTCTCTCTCTTTCGTTGTCTGTCTGTCGGTCCGTCTCTCCTCCTCTCTTTCTTTGTCTGTCTGTCTGTCTCTCCTCCTCTCTTTCTTTGTCTGTCTCTGTCTCTCCTCCTCTCTTTCTTTGTCTGTCTGTCTGTCTGTCTCTCCTCCTCTCTTTCTTTGTCTGTCCGTCTCTCCTCCTCTCTTTCTTTGTCTGTCGTCTCTCCTCCTCTCTTTCTTTGTCTGTCTGTCTCTCCTCCTCTCTTTCTTTGTCTGTCCGTCTCTCCTCCTCTCTTTCGTTGTCTGTCTGTCTGTCCGTCTCTCCTTCTCTCTTTCTTTGTCTGTCTGTCTCTCCTCCTCTCTTTCTTTGTCTGTCTGTCTGTCCGTCTCTCCTTCTCTCTTTCTTTGCCTGTCCGTCTCTCCCCCTCTCTTTCTTTGTCTGTCCGTCTGTCCGTCCTCTCCTTCTCTCTTTCTTTGTCTGTCCGTCTCTCCTCCTCTCTTTCTTTGTCTGTCTGTCTCTCCTCCTCTCTTTCTTTGTCTGCCTGTCTGTCTGTCTGTCCGTCTCTCCTCCTCTCTTTCTTTGTCTGTCTGTCTGTCCGTCTCTCCTCCTCTCTTTCTTTGTCTGTCTGTCTGTCTCTCCTCCTCTCTTTCTTTGTCTGTCTGTCTGTCTCTCCTCCTCTCTTTCTTTGTCTGTCTGTCCGTCTCTCCTCCTCTCTTTCTTTTGTCTGTCTGTCCGTCTCTCCTCCTCTCTTTCTTTGTCTGTCTGTCTGTCCTCTCCTCCTCTCTTTCTTTGTCTGTCTGTCTGTCTCTCCTCCTCTCTTTCTTTGTCTGTCTGTCTGGCTGTCTCTCCTCCTCTCTTTCTTTGTCTGTCTGTCTGTCTCTCCTCCTCTCTTTCTTTGTCTGTCTGTCTGTCTCTCCTCCTCTCTTTTCTTTGTCTGTCTGTCTGTCTCTCCTCCTCCTCTCTTTCTTTGTCTGTCTGTCTGTCTCTCCTCCTCTCTTTCTTTGTCTGTCTGTCTCTCCTCCTCTCTTTCTTTGTCTGTCTGTCTCTCCTCCTCTCTCTTTCTTTGTCTGTCTGTCTCTCCTCCTCTCTTTCTTTGTCTGTCTGTCTGTCCGTCTCTCCTCCTCTCTTTCTTTGTCTGTCTGTCTGTCCGTCTCTCCTCCTCTCTTTCTTTGTCTGTCTGTCTGTCTCTCCTCCTCTCTTTCTTTGTCTGTCTGTCTCTCCTCCTCTCTTTCTTTGTCTGCCTGTCTGTCTGTCTGTCCGTCTCTCCTCCTCTCTTTCTTTGTCTGTCTGTCTGTCTCTCCTCCTCTCTTTCTTTGTCTGTCTGTCTCTCCTCCTCTCTTCTTTGTCTGCCTGTCTGTCCGTCTCTCCTCCTCTCTTTCTTTGTCTGTCTGTCTGTCTCTCCCTCCTCTCTCTCTCTCTTCTGTCTGTCTGTCTCTCCCCTCTCGATCTATCTGGCTGTCTGTTTGTCTGCCTGTCTCTATGGGTAAAATATCTTTTTATCAGCCATGTTCTTTTCGTGCATTATAGGGGGCGGCTACTGAAGGAGTTTCTTCACCTGTTCTAAGCAAGTTTTTCCCAGATGAGGTTGCTAGACCCATGTCGTTCTCCTCCTTAATCGATTCTCACATCAGTTAACTTACTCCCAGGTACATCACCAAATCGTACAGGTAAACAGGGCGCAAATGGGATTTATCAAACTGGACTAAAGTGTTATTGTTCACGTACGAATCGAAACCTGTTCTCGTTGGCGACTCAAGAGTCAAAACTGCCCGACGAGTTAAACCCGTAAGATTATCATTATTATTCACCAACGCTAGGAAAAATTATTCAGATATTGATTGCAGGGAATCTTCTCTCCGTTCTTCTTTTAGTATGTTTGATTTATAAAAACGTTTCGACATCTTACACACACACACACACAAATAAATAAATATATATATATATATATATATATATATATATATATATATATATATATATATATATATATATATATATATATATATATATATATACACGCATATACATATATAACACCCCTCTGTTCTCCATTTCTTTGATATACAAGAACATTTTTCGTCATCATAACATATATATATATAATATATATTATATATATATATATATATTCTATTAAAACAGAATTCTATCTAATAAAGCAAGCCCATAAAGGCACCAAAAGCATAGAATTTACAGCGTTATACTTCGAAGACAACTGTCTTCCTCATCGGACAGGTAATGGATTACGAGGTAGAGGAACAATGCTATTTACACAGTTGAAAGCATGTTCCAGAAGTCGGTTGCTACGTCAATTCCTTTTGACAGCTTCTTCTATATCTTCTTAACTGCTGCTTGGAGGAAGATTTTATCAATCAGATCTGAATCCCAGGCTCCTTTTGAGAGGTTCATCGTATGTCTTTGTTTAATCAGTGCTGATTCTAACATCTGGATTTTGAACTGACAATTGCTGCTGTAAATTATACTTGACATATTCCAATTTATTCGATGATTATGGCCAACAGTGGTTAATTGCCTTTTGGCGTATATACATACACACACACACGTGCACACAAACACACACACACATACACACACACACACACACACACACACACACACACACACACACACACACATATATATATATATATATATATGTATGTATATATATATATATATATATATATATATATATATATATATATATATATATATATATATATAACAAAAGTTTTGGAGTCGTCCCTGAAAAATGCATAATTCATGTCAGAACTTAATACGTTTTCAATACGTTTAATGCCGTTCGACATCTGATATAGCTGATAAAAAATAAATTCTGAATAGCTATGTTTCATAATGAAGTTTTCTAAATAACGATACCTAAGCCATTCAAAGTACATATGGACACAAGATTAATTTGAAATGGCGTTTATTTTTTCGTAAGTAATCTTAGCATCATATATTATCTTAGCATCCATATATTATCTCTCAAGATTGGGATATTTTAAACTCGTTATTAAAGGGCGCAGGCAGACTGGGTTTCGACAGGATAACTCGTGTTCAAAATGGCTATGCAACCACACAAAAAGAAATAAAGAGAGAATCAGTTTCGAGGCATTTCATCTCCAAGCACCAAACGTCTTAATTACAGAAGTATGAAATTCTGTGCTGATGGTCTTCCCAGTATCATGGATTAATGGACAGTGTGAAAGGTCGTAGAATTAATATCTTAGGTTGGGGTGGGGGGCGGGGCGTAACCCTGCAAACTGTAATGCACAGCTGCAGATTCTATATAAAAAGTTGCATGTGTTGATTAATTTGCAACTGTCTAGGTGCACCTGTCATGGAGGGAAGGGCAAGATGTACACACAAACATAAACTTTCTATGTATATATGTAGTACATGTGTATAACTGAAAAAAATTCACACACACACACATATATATATATATATGTATGTGTGTATATATATACTTATATATATGTGTGTGTGTTTATGTATAAACACTTTTGTGTGGGTGCGTGTACAGACAAATACATTGCCACTAAAACAGAAAAGTTTTCAATCTCCTCCATTCAGATGTTTTCCATGCTGGCCAAGTTAATGTTCCCCTAAATTCGTTTAATGGCTGGCTCGCTTGATTGCCGTGACGTTTCCCGGAGTCACAAAAGGGGAAGTAAAAAGCCTCGGGCCATAACGACTGTAAAAGGCAAGAGTTTCTTCACTCGCGCAATCCATCGGCCTCACGCTGTGGGACTCAGATTCCTGGTGGAGGCGGGCGGAAGAAGAAGAAGGTTTCGGAGACCTTTGTCAAAACTGTTTTAACTTTTTTTTTCGGGTAACGAGTAACTTATGATGCTGACTGTGTGTGTTTGTATGTGTGAATGTGCATGAGAGAGAGAGAGAGAGAGAGAGAGAGAGAGAGAGAGAGAGAGAGAGGACTTTTCAAGGTTTGGCTGGCGCTTTTTTCTATTAGCATTCTGGATTCTGTTATTGCTTGCGGGATTTTCTATTTGTCATGTAACTCAACGTCTGTTTCCAGATATGTATGTGTCTGCATGTGCATGTTTGCATGTATTCGCGCATGTTCGCACGCAAGAGAGAGAGAGAGAGAGAGAGAGAGAGAGAGAGAGTGAGAGAGGAGAGAGAGAGAGAGAGAGAGAGAGAGAGAGAGAGAGAGAGACGTACAAAATTGTTATTTGATTTTGGCAGGTTGTCCGATGTTCGACTAATCCAGGAGAATGGTGTTTTGAACTGCTAAGCGCTGGGTCAAGATTCCTCTGTGATTTTGTTTTTTATATTTATATTTTTGGGACACCTGTAAACAAGACTCATGGATGCCATCTAACACCAGCAATAATAATTCCCACGCTTTCCCATTTACATTATTCATAACTTGCCAGATTTTGTCCGACATATCCTGCCAAACGGATTAAATAGCATTTATATGTAATTTTGTATTTATTGATTTTACTTTATCTGTAATGTATTCCACTTCCTCTCCTCTCTCTCTCTCTCTCTCTCTCTCTCTCTCTCTCTCTCTCTCTCTCTCTCTCTCTCTCTCTTTTCATTTTTGTGGACATTCTGTCCTGGAAATTTAAGTTACCGATTTAAGTGGCTGGCATTCAGATTTGTTCCAGATTAATATTAGACACTGTGAACAAAAATAACTCCAATATTATTATCACAACATTATGACCAATGCAACTGATAGTTAAATTCACAGCAAGTCTGCCAAAGTTAATGAAAACCTGAAGAAACTTGATATATAACTCACATATTTGAATAACAAATTTGGCATAAACAATTATTGGGATTGCACGGCTTAATAATAATAATAATAATAATAATAATAATAATAATAATAATAATAATAATAACTAATAACCGTCTGTAATACTAAAAAAAGTAAAGAATTCCAGTACTTTTGGTTGTTCCTACCAGTGAGGCATGGAAACTTCTGCTCATTAAAAGTTTGGAATTCTGCCTGGTAATTTTGAGAGACAAAATATGTGACAACTTTGTCAGTTCCGAAAACTGAACCATAAAGCCGTTACAAGTTTTAGGATACTTCCGCTTCTCTTTAGAGACAACAACAATACTCCATTTACGGATGTTGATCAAAACAAATGTCTAGTTTTTATAACATGAGAGGGTTATTATTAGTTATGTTATCTATAGTTATCTCTTTATGAAAATACCAAAGATATATCCTTTGGAGACTTGACTTCAGACGAAACCTCAGGGTTAATTTAATATTTGAGAGTCAAGAATCGGTGGATTGGTTAAAGTACATAATAATAATAATAATAATAATAATAATAATAATAATAATAATAATAATAATAATAATAATAATAATAATAATAATAATAATAATACCCCAATCCAGACTGTAAGGATTGTACCTGGGGACATCAGGATGGAGTATGGAATAGGAAAATGCGCCTTGGTCAACATACGAAAGGCAAAGTAAAAAGGACTGAAGAAATAAAGCTACCAGACGGGAAAAGCATCAAACACATAGATGAGACAGGATACAAATACCTGGGAATAATAGAAGGAGAGGATATAAAACACCAAGAGATGAAGAACACGATCAGGAAAGAATACATGCAGAGATGTAAGGCGATACTCAAGTCAAAACTCAACGCCGAAAAACATGATGAAAGCCATAAACACATGGGCAGTACCAGTAATCAGATACAGCGCAGGAATAGTGGAATGGACGAAGGCTGAACTCCCCAGCATAGACAAGAAAACTAGAAAACACATGACAATACACAAAGCACTACATCCAAGAGCAAATACAGACAGATTATACATAACACGAAAGGAAGCGGGGAGAGGGCTAATAAGCATAGAGGACTGCGTCAACATCGAGAGCAGAGCACTGGGGCAATATCTGAAAACCAGTGAAGACGAGTGGCTAAGGAGTGCATGGGAAGAAGGACTGATAAAAGTAGACGAAGACCCAAAAATATACAGAGACAGGAAAATGAAAAACAGAAAAGAGGAATGGCACAACAAACCAATGCACGGACAGTACATGAGACAAACTGAAGAACTGGCCAACGATGAAACATGGCAATGGCTACAGAGGGGAGAACTCAAGAGGGAAACAGAAGGAATGCTAACAGCGGCACAAGATCAGGCCCTAAGAACAAGATATGTCCAAGGAACAATAGATGGAAATAACATCTCACCCATATGCAGGAAGTACAATATGAAAGATGAGACCATAAATAACATAGCAAGCGAATGCCCGGCGCTTGCACAGAGCCAGTACAAAAAGAGGCATGATTCAGTAGCAAAAGCCCTCCACTGGAGCCTGTGCAAGAAACACCAGCTAGCTTGCTGTAATAAGTGGTACGAACACCAAACTGAGGGAGTTATAGAAAACGATCAGGCAAATATCCTCTGGGACAGATAGGGTGATACGTGCCAATAGACCAGACGTAACATTGATTGACAAAATCAAGAAGAAAGTATCACTCATTGATGTTGCAATGCCATAGGACACCAGAGTAGGTGAGAAAGAAAGAGAAAAAATTGATAAACATCAAGACCCTGAAAATCAAAATAAGAAGGGTATGGAATATGCCAGTGGAAATTGTGCCCATAATCATAGGAACACTAGGGCATGATCCTATGGTCCCTGAGAAGGAATCGGGAAAAAACTAGATGCCGAAGTAGCGCCAGGACTCATGCAGAAAAGTGTGCTACTAGAAACAGCGCACACAGTGAGAAAAGTGATGGACTCCTAAGGAGGCAGGATGCAACCCGGAACCCCACACACTATAAAAACCACCAGTCGAATAGGATGACTGTGATAGACCAAAAAAAAGAAAAAAATAATAATAATAATAATAAGGAAGGAGACCTTCCTCTTGAGTGTAGTAGCG
>JANJGK010000029.1:22862503-22880003 GCA_039081455.1 Macrobrachium rosenbergii
TAATGGGCCCAGCAACCTCGCATCTACAAGACTGACAAGGAACAGGAGGAGAAACTTTTTCTGGAGCCTTTCCTGTATAAGGGAGAGTATCATACGGCAAGAAAACAAAGAAGTTGACTGATTGATAAATAAATAAATAGGTGTATCAATACATAAATAAATAGATAGATACAGTTTCATGATCCTTAGCAAAATTGCTTATACATATCGTTGAAGACAACAAAACAAAGTGAACACAAAAAAACAAAACAATTAAGTGAAGCTGCTGAGAAGGCCTGAGGCGAAGCGCGAAGGTTTTAATCCCTGCAAAATCAGCTTAGAGTCAGCTTACTTCGGTAATCTTCCAACGAACTTAGCTAGATCGGGTTTGTTTCTAAAACTTTCCTCACCCTTTTCTTCTTCCTCATCTCCTTTTTCTTCTTCTTCTTCTTTTTTTGACAAAGAATTATATCAAAAGTGAAAGAGAGGGGGAGAGACGGACAGACAGACAAACAGAAAGAAAAGGGAGAGAAAAACAGAGTAGGGAAGAGACAGATAGATAGACACACAGAGAGGGGAAGAGACAAACAGACAGACACGCAGTCAGGAAGAGAGAGGCGGGGGGGGGGGGGGACAGACAGACAGGGGGAAACAGACATACGGACAGACAAGAAGACGGAGAGGGGGAGAAAAAACAGCCAGACAGACATGAAGAACGAGAGGGTGAGAGACAGCGAGAGAAGAAGAAAGAGAGGAGATGACACAAACAAACAGACAGACAGAAAGACAGGGAGAAAAAGACAGGCAGGTAGATCAGAATCATCCCACCTAATAGGCCTAAATGCGTGCTGACGGGCATAACAACGTGATAACTTAATAGCATAACAAACATAACAGAACGCAACCCCGTCCTTTGAAATAAAATTCGGGTGGCGCCCGTCAGCAGAGGCTCAGGAGCGGCCAGGCCTAATGCGACGTGGAATTTCCAGTTTCCCGGAAGTAGGGAAAGGAGGCCTAAGCAGAGGCCTATATTTATAGGATGCGGGAAGCAGATTGGCGGGGGATGTTTTGTGTGTCAGATATCCTGTCAAAGGACGTCAGGCGCCTAGGATTGGGCTGTTCTCCCTGAATGGATGGAAATGGATGGACTGTGAATTCCTCAAAATCCTTCGCTTTGGAGTTTTAGATTTTATCGTGCTTTATATATATATATATATATATATATATATATATATATATATATATATATATATATATATATATTTGTATACACACACACATATATATATGTATGTATATATATATATATATATATATATATATATATATGTATATATATATATATATGTATATATATATATATATATATATATATATATATATATATATATATATATATATATATATATATATATATATATATATATATTTGTATACACACACACACACACACACACACACATATATATATATATATATATATATATATATATATATATTATATGTAGAATCTACTGGTCACTTTTACCAGACACATATGTAATTCTAATAGCCACAATGCCCTCTTAACTTCTCGAATTCTTCACGCTTTTTTGGATATGCTTGTAACTACGAAGCCGAAAATATCCAGACGGAAGAAATTGAAGAGCCTGTGAATAGCGGTCGCGAGAATCGAACCCGCGTTACCATATTCACAAGGAGGTCACGATGCCGACCTGTTTGTGTGTACGCAACCGGTGATAAGAGAGAAAGAATTATACCTTTTAAGGCACAAATAACATTAATAAAAACATACATTACCGACATCATTTGCAACAAACTTTAGGGATCAAGTGAGAGGGAACGAGGGACAAACAATTACGAAATTCCAGCACCCTTACCTGAATCGGAAAGGTAAACTAAAATAAAATCGATCATTGTTCTCTCTCTCTCTCTCTCTCTCTCTCTCTCTCTCTCTCTCTCTCCCGACAACTTCCGCTTCTCTCAGTACTTTTAAATCAAGTTTGCATTTTAAATGAAGCTGCAAAATTTGGTGTCCTCTTCCCTGTGTTGTAGGAACTGTATGAAATGTATTTGCTCGAACGGCAATTAAACAAAATAAATGTTCATTCGCCTTTCAGGGACGATCCACACCTACATTTCCATGCAGCATTGCTCGGGGCTCACCACACTCCCTTTTTAGAAACAACAATTCAGTTTCTACGTTCAGTTTGTTGCGGAGACGTCACGTGTAAACAGATTCCACTATTTACTTGTCTGTTTGCTTCATGTTTAAATTTCTGTTTTCTCGATTTTTTGCCTATTCTACATTGCGGGATAACCATAATGTAAAATAGGCAATTAGAAATGAATTCCGTGAAAATTGTGCTAATTTTTCAGCCTTGGAAATTGTAAACCTGCTTTGCCCTTCTCTTTCTTAAGGTAGCCACCAGATTATAAATGGAAATTGTATTTCCTTCATAAGTATCAAATGTGCTTTTAATAGTTTATGATGACCAAAGTAGACACAAGAAAAAACTATGAAAGCCATGAATGATATACGCATAAAACGCCAATTTAAATCTTCCAAGAATAATCTCAGACCTACTGCAATTTTTTCTTATTTTCCAACAAACAAAATGCCCTTTAATATATGAGGCTGCTGTTAAAAATTACAAAGCTGGAAGCTGGACCAATATTGATTGTCTCCATTAGGATTTGTGTCCATCAGTGACAGAAGAGTAGCTTCTGAGCAATGTGACACCAAAGCAGATTTTTGCAGATCTTGACACTACCCATCCATGGCTTGGGTACGACTTACTATTTGGTGCATGTTTGTTGCCCGTGTGACATTATAAGCCAGATGGTTCGACAGGTCGGCAGTATATTATTGTCGTAGCCGTTTCGTTCTTGGATCTTCTACGTGCAACAATATGACTTCCGAATGGACCAGTTACTTTAAGTAGTAGTAGCATTATGACTGTTTACATGATGAATAAATATATCGGTATGTGAATAAATATATCGTCATTAATAAAATGTTTTTTTTTTTAGATTAATATAGCATTATGCTAGTACCACGCTATTTCGAGCATCCTAACATATACAAATAGGCAAATATTTGAGAGAGCAGAAATTGATCCTGTTTTTAAAACTGAAACAGACGCAAGTGGTGAAGTTTGTGTACGCGTAATATTCCGTCAATAAACTGAACGTAGAAACTGTGATATTGTGTCCAAAAGGCGAAAGTGGTGAGCCCTGAGTAATACTCCATTAAAATGTAGGTGCGGATCGTCCCTCGAAGGCCAATGAATATTTATTTTGATTAATTGCCGTTCGAGGATAATTTCATACATTTCATACAGCGACGGGGAGAGGACACCAAAATATGTATGTCCATTTTGGAGAAACAATTGATTTGAAAGTACTGATGGAGGAGGATGATATCAGGGAGAGAGAGAGAGAGAGAGAGAGAGAGAGGAGAGAGAGAGAGGAGAGAGAGAGAGAGAGAGAGAGAGAGAGAGAGAGAAGAGGGGAACAATGATTACTTTCATTTCAGTTGAGCTTTTCCATTCAGGTAAAACTGATGGAATTTCTTAAACATTCGCCACTCATTCTTTCATGCTTGACCCCTAAGGTTTGTTGCAAGAAATATTAATGTATGTTATTATCATTGCTATTCATCATCATTATTATTATTGTTACTATTTATGCTCCAGAGGGTGTAACCCTTTCTCTTATCCTTGACTTTCGAGATGAGACTGACTGAAGCATCTGGCATTAGTTGGTGGTCACCAGTCCGAGTACTGACCAGAATCTACGAGTCTTGAAAAACTAAAGACCCGAAATGTGTAGAACGTGGTTCTAAACACTATTAACAGTAGCTAAAAAGAAACTAATCTGTGGCAATCATACGAGCACATCATATAATGGATACTCATAAAAATTACTATGATATTCAGAAAATGAAGAACGTCAAGTACATCAATAAAAATTAGAATAAAATAAACAAAAATATTGAACCATCAAGCATAGCTCTCGGAAATGATGACGCTGCAAAATAACAAAAAAATAGATAAAATCCTTTAAGAGCAGCAAAAGAGTAAATAAGCCACTTCAGGCATAAAAAGTTTTAAATCTGAGGAACGGAAACTCCTTCAGCAGATAAAAGATCCCACCAGAATTTTTCAACAACTCTGTCCAAGAATTATTTTATGAATCCTTTCAGAATATGCGAAGTAGAAGTGATATAGTGAGCATTGTGATGAGAGGAAAAGGTCAAACTCCTTTCTTTCGTGCGTTTGATCATGAACATGTTTCTCATTTCTCAAGCCCCCCCCTCCCCCCTCCCCCGTCCATACATCCCAAACCCCATTCCTGTACCCCCCGTCCCCCCAGCCTAAAAAAAAAAGTAGATTAAGAAAAATAAAAAGAAGAAGAAAGCCGATTTACTTGTTACTCTTCGGATTTCCATCCCGGGACATTTGCCAAAATCTTCCAGAGGCGTCAAGGGAAGACAATTATCTACTTCCCTTTAGACCAAATAACACTTCATCCGTTTTGATAAAGTAGTTTTAGCGAAAACAATTCTCACGAGATATTCGAGGCGAGGTTCTGACCAACAATCTCATTAGGAGCTTCCAGGTCAGCTGTCGTAAGCCTCTCGCCTGCAGGCCTTAGGCGCCGGCGGCTTCCCGTCTTTTGTTTTGGCGATCTCAGGTGTCTTTTGGAAGTGTTTCTCTTGGCGAATATACTTCATTGTTCGCACAGCTTTTGATGTTGTTTCTTTAACCTCGGATTTTTGCTTTCATTGTTTCTTTCGCCACTTACGATTCATATTCTAAAGCATAATTTTATTCACTTTTTTGAAGGATTTTCCTCGACAATACATATTTATATAATTACTTCAATTTCTCGGCTTTGTCTTTCATTGGAATTTTCTTGGCTTCCAAGATCCAGTAACCACGGAAAGTTGTTTTTTGAAGAATTAGTTTTGTGTTTAACTGTAATTCCAAATAAGAGGGTGCATGATGTTTCCAATCTTACAAGTAATATCCATACAACGAAGTGACAAATGAAAGGTAAGAGAAGAAGTTACCTTTAATTTCTGAGGAAAACGTAGCAATGGAGAACTCTCTATAATGTCCACATAAAAAAAGGGGGCCTTCGTAAAACATCATACTCTCTCCATGTTCTAATAACTAGAGCAAGGTGATACGTTAAAGGACGTCGTGTGTTATTACTAAAGGTTCTTTGCGGCGTCCCTTCGGCCCTTAGCTGCAACCCCTTTCATTCCTTTTACTGTACCTCCATTCACATTATCTTTCTTCTGTCTCGCTATCCACCCTCTTCTAACAATGATTTCATAGTGCAACTGCGAGGTTTTCCTGCTGTTACACCTTTCAAACTTTTCTACTCTCAATTTCCATTCCAGCGCTGAATGACCTCATAGGTCCCAGCGCTTGGTCTTTGGTCTAAACTCTATATTCCATTCCGTTCTATTCCATCTTGTGTTGAACACTTTCATAATTATAATAACTTCGTTAATTTGGGATTCTCTGTCTTACTCTGTATTTCCCATATCATTTAACCTTTTTCTTGAAGCGGTTGGTCTGCCTCGACCGAAGAAGAGAAATCTATCAAGACTTTTATTTATAGTTAGATTAGTATTCCATCGTCGTTTAAATGAATGCTAATGGTTTTGGGCTATGATGAACATTAAACACGTGAAGTAAGGAGATTCAAGTGTGTGAAACTTTGATGAAAGAAAATGTAGCAAAAAAGGTCAACATAGCATAAAAAGATTATGTTTCATTTGAAAAGCTTCGTAAAGTGTTCTTACAGTCCCGATTTGAGACTACTCTACCATCCTCATTATCAGAGTCATAAAAAGTTTTCTTTATCTTTATCGTTATTACCTCGCATCTCGTCAGCCTCCTTCGGGTCATCAGGCTTAGGGCGCAATTCCCTACCATCAGCAACTTTGCAACTTTACAACTTTGCAAGATTCAGTTTCATCTCCGGCTGAATGGGCGCTTTCCACCAACTTAAGGTCGTCGGTGGTGACGACACGATGTTGTTGCTTGCCATCTGATAAAAACGGTTTTTTTTTTCTCCTTTTGTTTGTTAGTCTTATTTTCAAGTTTTCTGATTTTGTTTTGATCTATGCTCAAGTTTTTAATAAGTTTTAATAAAATATATAAGTTTTAATTCAATACATAAGATACATTTAATTTTATATATCAGATACATTTTTATCCATGAGAATAATTTAGTTAGGAAAACGAGTTAAAAATTTTAACTAATTGAGCTGTTTCAAGTGTTTAATTACGTTCATAAATAGTCTGTTGTTTCATTCATCATCCCAAATTTGTGTTAGGGTTAGAAGGTTTTTTTCCATTTTATTTATTTAATTTTCACTTCGATAGGAAGCCTAAATTTACACCACACTTGACTCCACTGGGCTAGGGTGGGAGGGGTTGC
This sequence comes from Macrobrachium rosenbergii, assembly GCA_039081455.1. Taxonomy (NCBI): domain Eukaryota; kingdom Metazoa; phylum Arthropoda; class Malacostraca; order Decapoda; family Palaemonidae; genus Macrobrachium; species Macrobrachium rosenbergii. The sequence continues at coordinate 22,868,945 of JANJGK010000029.1, forward strand.
CATTTCTTTCCTGGCGGTGTTGCCAATTCCTTGAATTTTCTACCTTGATTGTTCAGTCGACAGGTTAATTAGTGTATCAAAACACCTTCGGGGATTCTAATCACAATGAAGAAACTGAAAACCAAAGTGCTCACTTAAAAACACGAACGTCAATAAGCACTTTAATCAAATCATTAACAGAATTTCGCAACTTGTGTGATAGGGATACGTTTCTGAAGACCTCGTGTAGTTAGGGATTAATAAGCAGTTAGATAATTGATTCTATTAACCTGGAGAACAACGTCAGAACAAAACCAATAAAACTGATGATGTTCATCAGTTAACCTTTCGAAAGACAAACTGGATTCAAAACAACTGAAACCAATTACAGCCTGAAATCGTCCTCAATAAAAAGTCCCTTTGAATAGACCGACATTATTTTGTCCCTCGCGGCCACACGATTCACCAAGATTTAACTTAATGCATATTATATGAAGTGGACCAAATAATCCTCTTCCAAAGGGAAACGACAATATTGAGTGAATTAACTTCAGTCCTGAGTTATTTATGAGTCGCTGATTGCACATTTCTAATTAGGTTGGTGCGCCTGGTTTGGCCGTCATCCAAGGATCAGAAATGATCTTGTTATTATGATTCAGCAAATGGTGTTGTGTTTTTTCTGAATCCTTTGATCTCGGTGCTTTTAACATTCTGTTCTGCAGTTCATGTGGTCCATGTAAAAAAAAATATACTTCTGTTACTGGGCGGAGATTATTAATATTAAACATTTCCGCTAATTTGAGATCAATTTTTGTAGGGGATAAGTGCATGATATGCTTTTGTTAATGGGGATTATATAGATAGATAGATAGATAGATAGATAGATAGATAGATAGATTTGTAACAGAATTCACTATACCCTCTTTAACCTAAGCAGTTAAGTACGTGATGATTATTCGAATCTGGAGGGCCCCATCAGATAAGAGCAAAGGCTCGCACCCTCATCCGCGCCGAAAAGACTTGCAAAGAATCGGAATATACACACACACATATATATATATATATACATATATATATATATATATATATATATATATATATATATACATATATATATATATATATATATATATATATATATATATATATATATATATAATATATATATATATATATATATATATATATATATATATATATATATATATATATATATATATATATATATATATATATATATATATATATATATATATATATATCACAAGAAATGGATATTCATTAGAAGCCCCACATCATGTACGTAGAAGTTAAAATCTTAATAAACCTCAGGCAATGTAAATTGCTGGAGGTCTGGAAGGTTCATATCTTATTGAAGGAGCCTGAATACTTAACGAGAAGTTTCTGCTTTGCAAGTAAATGAATTCTCTGAGCTGTAAGTTTTTACCGCTTGGCATTAGTTAATTAACCAGCGTCTACTGATGAGCGTGAAGTAATATACATACATACATACATACATACATACATACATATATATATACATATATATATATATATATATATATATATATATATATATATATATATATATATAATGTATGTATGCGTGTGTGTGTGTGTGTGTGTGTCTACATATGTATAAATGTCTGTAAGGCAGCATGTCAAATGGCAGAATCCGCATTTCATTTCCATGAGTTAAAGGTGTGGGCGGATGGTTTCTGAAAAAAAAAGACCTCAGTCACTGTCCTAATATTCTACACAAAAATACAGAACTTTACTAGAAATCTAATATAAAATTCTTCTTTTTCAAGAGTTTTTTTTTTTGTATTTTTTTTAGAATGACACCATCAAGCTAATGGCTTCATACTCTTTATTCTCAACTTCTTTGTTTCCAGATTAACATATACATTTTTGTTTGGATATTTTTGTTTTTTGTTTTTTGTTTTAGCAGCTAATGGAAGCTTCTGTTTCTAGTGGGAATTTAGTCTGTTTGTAGTATTAGCAGTAGTTATGATAATAATAATAATCCAGACAAAAACTTCTTTCAGTTTTCTTCTGAAGATGGAAAGAGAAACCCACAAGATTCCTGTGTGTAACTTGTTTACTTGTAAATATTTACAAGTAAACAAGTTATACACAGGAATCTTGTGGGTTTCTCTTTCCAGTAATAATAATAATGATAATAATAATAATAATAATAATAATAATAATAATTGACTATTTTTAGTATTATTATTATTATTATTATTATCACACACACACATATATATATATATATATATATATATATATATATATATATATATATATATATATATATATATATTATATATATATATATATATATATATATATATATATATATATATATATATATATATATATATATATATATATATATATATATATATTTCTGACTCTCTTCGGGCGCAAACCCCGGTCTTTCAAGTGACAATCCAGGGCATTAGCAATTGCTCCATCTGAGTCATAAAAGATGTTGGAATCTAAGTAATATGAACCTGAGGTTTTTCCAGGGCAGTCACCTAGTGCCAAACATATCAGACAATTTTACCCAACTTCTCGACCCAGCAGCAAAAGAATTGCTAACATTTCATTCAGCTTACCCTTTCAACGTGAATGATAATGGAAATGAACACTTGGGAACGTATATAGAATCTACTGGTCACTTTTTACCAGATACATATGTAATTGTAATAGCCTCAACGCCCTCTTAACCGTAAGAAATCTCCGCGCTCTTTGGATACGCTTGTCACTACAAAGACTTTGGATCCAAGTGCAAGAAATATGAAGCAATCATGATGTCCGATAGAGGGAAGCGAACCCGCGTCTCATAATCGCAACCAGGTCATATTGCCGACCTGACCTGTCGAATTCAGATTTATCTATTACAGCGGGAACTCATAGTACCCATCCTCACCATCGTAGCCAAGTGGGCAATCGTTTTTATTGCTTTTTAGGTTGAAATACACACACACACACGCACACACAAACATACATATATATATGTATATATAGTATATATATATATATATATATATATATATATATATATATATATATATATATATATATATATATATATATATATATATATATATATATATATATATACATATACATATAACGTGCCTCACAGAAATAAATTTCTGACCCTACCAGAAAATTAAATAAAAAGAATAAAAGAATGAGATATATTTTCCCAAAATAACCCGAGGCCCTTTCCCTTCCGGAAACCTTCGAATTACTTCCCCAGGTCTAGGGGAAGTGGTCCCCCCCACCCTTTCCCCTCCACCACCAGCTTTCGCCACAGGTCCTAAGATTCTTGAAAAAAAAAAAATGACCCTGTGGCCAATCTCTTTCGTCCCCTACGAATGGCACAGTTATCTGCGAGAAGGCGTTGCGAGTGACTCGTATTTTTATCTCTCCACAAAAAAAAGAAAATAAAAAAAAGAAGGGTTGAGGGAAATTTTGTATGCAAATTAAAATGGTGTTTATGCCAGTCCCTGGGTCAGATATTACTCTTTTGTTTTTGGACGGTCTTGCAGAAGTGGCGCCTTAATTTATTTCTTGATTTTATCCTATTTTATTTTTGCTATTCACAGATCTCAGGTTTTGTGTTTGTGATGAAATTATTGACAGAATTTATAAAGAGGACATGAAGATCTTATCATAAGGCATTGCAATCTTAGTAGAGACATATAACAATTTTTTTTTATTACCATATTGCTCTTGAAAATTAACTTATTTTCTAAGCTTTTTATTCTTCTTTTCTGTGATAATACTAATAATGATGGAAATAACTGTGTGTGTGTATATATATATATATATATATATATATATATATATATATATATATATATATATATATATATATATATAAATATATATATATATATATATATATATATATATATATATATATATATATATATATATATATATATATATATATATATATATAAGCGAATCCCACAGGAAAAAGACAGGCAGAAGTTCAGTACCAAGCGCTTTCACGTTTATTGATTCATCGTCGGGGCACGAATGAGACACAAACATAAAGAAGGTTACAAAGTAAACAAAAAGAACAAGAATAACAGATGGTCAGTTGTCAAAGGGTAATAAACAGAAAGTTAATCCAGGATAATCCGGGATCGAGCTGTCACAAACTGGACCTAAGACCCAACAAAAAGAAATACTAAAGTTTAGGCTTCGTGATTAAAATCAGAATAACAACATCTGTGGTGGTCATTAATCAGGATAATAACATCTGTAGCGATCATGGATCAGAATAATATCTGTGGTGGTCATTAGTCAGGATAATAATATCTGTGGTGGTTATTAATTACGATAATAACATCTCTGGTTGTCACTGATCTGTGTAATAATATATGTAGTGGTCATTAATCAGGATAATAACATCTGTGGTGTTCATTAATCACGATAATACAGTAACATCTGTGGTTGTCATTAATCAGGATAATAACATCTGTGGTGGTAATCAGTCAGGATAATAACATCTGTGGGAGTCTTTAATCAGATAATAACATCTGTGGTGGTAATCAGTCAGGATAAAAACATCTGTGGGAGTCTTTAATCAGGATAATAACATCTGTGGTGGTCATTAATTAGGATAATAACATCTGTGGTGGTCATTAATCGAGATGATAACAACTGTGGTGGTCATTAATCAGGTTAATAATAACCATTTGCCCTGCTGAGGCAACCAAGTTGCTTGCATGCCAGGAGCGTTGATAATCGAAGGAACCATTCATTCATTCATTCATTCACTCATTCATTCATACAATCCAATTCCAGTGAAGGAAAGCGCAGTGAAGGTGCATAGCAGAATATTCCTCTCGTACGAACAGCTTCTCTTGAAAATCAGCTCAGCCTCACTCCGCGAAAGTTATGACCTTTCGTTGTTTATGCAAATATTCTCGTTCACCTTAAGAGCATTATTTAGGAAGAGTACGATTTACCCGGAAGCTGAAAAGAGGATTACGCTGAAAGCTGGCGGGAAATGAAGACAGTCTTCCTTTGAAGACCTGTACAGAAAATGAGAAGAATGGAATCGCGTAACATCTGCTCTTTCCCAAACCCCCATGGGAACTTGTAAAGTTTGAAGGGAACTTCTGTCCTCCACAAGCATAGGAGGGCATTGACGATGGCGCAAATTGGTGAGATTTAGCACACGGCAGAATTGTTCTAATCTGGGAGATGAAGTTCGCGACTGAACGGCAACAAATATATTGAATAAGTTCTTTGCGGGCTCATGACAAATAAGGGGATTAACGTATTCTACAGTGACGAAAAACAACATCATAAAAACACATCTTACTATACTCCATACACACAGGAGCACAGTTGTCATTCACAGTGTTAAATATAATGAAATATATACAAAAACAATAAAGAGAAAATCTATTTCAAGCCCTGAAAAAATCTCATAATTATTATTATTATTATTAAAAAGATAGCGATATAAGATGGGATTCAAACATTAAGTTTAGACCACAGGGACGTTACGTACCTTCCGGAAGGTCGACCAAGGAACCTTCATTCTACAAAAACATATAAGGGCTGGTGATGAGAGAGGCTGGTGCCGGGTTGGTCAAAGGCAATTTTAATTGAGTGTTTTGTATAATATTGTTATTACACACAAAGAAAAAATAAATATGGATGTGCAATGCGTTTTAGTTTTCTGTAAAAGAAACCTGTTGAGATGGTTTTGTCTTTCCGTCCACACTTTTTCTGTCCGCCCTCAGATCTTAAAAATTTTAATATTGAGGTGAGAGGCCTGCATATTGGTATGTTGATCATCCACCCTCCAATCATTAAACATGCCAAATTGGAGCCCTCTAGCCTCAGTACTTTTTACTTGATTTAATGTGAAAGTTTGCCATGATCGTGCGTCTGGCAACGCTATAGGACAGGCCACCACCTGGCCGTGGCTGAAAATTTCATACAGCATTACACCGAGACCACCGAAAGATAGGTCTATTTTCGATGGCCTTGATTATACGCTGTACAGAAAACTCGATTGCGCCGAAGAAATTTCGGCGCATTTTTTACCTGTTTTATTTAAGGTTGAGGTTAGCCACAGATCGTGCGTCAGGCACCGCTAGCTAGAGGTGCCAGCCGCCGATGCATCTTCACTTGACCGCATCTGGGGAGCAACTGAGAGCTGCCCTCTCGTGGCTGAGAGTTTCATACTGCAGCACATCGAGAGTTCCATACAGCATTATATGCTGTACAGAAAACTCGATTGTGCGGAAGAAACTTCGGTGCATTTTTTACTCGTTTTCACTATGCATCACGTTGTTAGGCATTTCAAACAAAATATGACAACACATAGTGGTACAGTACAAATCAGCATACAAATATCAAATTACAGGCATTACCAAGAAAATATAAAACATCGGTACATAAAGCAACCATTGCATTTGGACATTAAACTTCCAGAGATATTCATAATACAAAATGTGTAAAAACCAGACAATGACCTGAAATACTGACTGTATCGAATTGCCCGCCAGGGATTCAAAAACCTGAGACTTACTCATTCAGACTTTGAAGAACTATTACTTTGACATTTCTCCTTATCAGCAGAATCTCTCGCTTCCCGTCTTGCTACTCTATCGAAGCTTTATCTAAAATGAAAATCCATAGAAAGGACGGAAGCCCAAAAGTATTCCCGAGAGAACTCGAAGAAATTATTGTTTGTTCTTCACCCTGCCTTTCCTTTACATATGTGTGTGCGTCTCTCTCTCTCTCTCTCTCTCTCTCTCTCTCTCTCTCTCTCTCTCTCTCTCTCTATCCCGTATCCCGCAGAATAGTTTAGAAGCTCGCGATCTAAAGTAGTTAAGACTTGCAATACAGACCTCTTGAACGATGTACTCGAAGTCGGTGCAGAGTTATCGTTTTGTGGAGTTATTCCATTGAATACCTGAGTTCCAGTAAGCTTCCCGTCTGCAACTTCGTTTGAATATCTAACAAACTTTAAAGGAGATCCTAGAATCTCAGGTAATACGATTCCTAGAATAGCTATTTATAAATTTAAGTAGGAGGGTCCTGTTAAAATACGCAAGTTTTACTTTGAACTTGCTGTGATTCTCGGATAAATCTTAGACAGTTGTTTAGTTTTGGAAGTCAGCAGCAACAGTGGTGGCAGTAGTTGTAGTAGCAGTAGTAGGTATAAGCATTTGCCTTTGTAAAGGCTCATCACAGAGCTCCAAACAGACACCAGATGTGACATCATCATCCCAACATGATTCTTGGCAATGGTATCGCTTTGAATAACTGACGAGGTATGGCTGTTTGACTTTCCCTCTTGAGGAGTTGTTGTTCTGAGGAGAACAAAGCCATTGTTCTCCTGCCGAGGAAGACGTTGTTCCCCAAGAAACAACAGGCCTTTCACCCACGTAAGTCTTCCTCGAAGCGATTATAGGAAAACCTTGTTAGATAGATATTTCCTCCAATCCGTCTACCAAGAAGCTGCGATATTGCGCCATCCAGATAATGATTGGTTATTGGTTTCTTGAATTATAGTAAGGAAAATACGCGACTTAGAATTTGTTCTAGATAAGCGGAAGTTTATTATATCAGAGAAAGATTGTCAGCGCATACATGTGTATGGGAGTAGTGGGATTCCAAAGGTTTACTGTACATGAATTGGTTAATTTGTAATCTGACATAACTATTTTTGCTCCACGTGTCAACCTCATAATAGGGACTAAGCCTAATCCAAATTCTGACCTGAGGCAGAAACGTGGCTTCATAGATGAGGTCCGTATATGAACGTGACATAAGATAAATATTTGATTATGATAAGTCTCTACATTGGAATCTGGTTCACTGAAATTGAGAAGTTATTTCATAACACTGAGGTATATTCTAATCCTCTCTAGTCATGCGTATTTTACTCCCTTCTTTCTTGGTAATTTTTTTTTTTTTTTTTTTTTTTTAATCTCCAAGTAAGTTGGACGTACCAGTCACTCTAGTCACTGACATTGACGAGATATTTTGCCTCAATCTAACATATTTTATAGAATGATAAGGAGATTTTTTTTATTAAAAGCACGGCATTAGTGGGAAGATGGCGGTCATAACAGCAGTTTCGTAAATAGCATTAACTGCTACCGTGACATGTATTTAAATTAACATTAAACTATTTTGAAAAGAGAAACGTGATAATATTGTTTTCTCTTTTTAATTGGAGTCTTTTGAAATGTAATTGTTTGAAATGAAGTTTATCGTCACTGATAAACATCAATATTTCATCAATTGTATCTTTTATGTGGTATCAAATTTAAGATAATCGAAAAATATTAACTTCTCATCAACTTACATTTTTTTTTATGCTAAATCAAATTTGACAAAACTTCCTACAAAATGGATTTATTTATTTTAAATAAGTGAAAGCATTATCCCATTATATGGTGACTTACTATTTCTTCTAGGCTAAATATACCAAAGGTCCGGTAGAGTAAAATTGAATTATTTCGAAAATAAGGAATAAATATATGGCTCCCGTCAATTGCCTTATTTTTTCCAATTTTAGTTTTTACATTGGATTTGAAAATGAACGTGGCTTCTTGCTTTGCCTGCAAAATTTATTTTTACAACATCAAACTGTCCAGTCCCTCCTTTTTTTCAGCCATATAAAATACTTTCTTTATTAAGGCATCTAGAGTCACGTCTTTTAGTTCTCGAGTATAATGAAGTTTTCCGGTCATCAAGAGTAATGTCTTCATTTGCGGTCCAGGAATCAAAGAAAAAATTATTACTGAAAATGGGAATGGTCCTGAATTAAAAGTATAAATAAGACGAAAGTAGGTGGGTAAGAGAGAAGATAAATGGTATACAAAAGAAAAAGAAATTACAAGAATTTTGAATGATATAGTGACACTGGAGCACAGGCAGAATAAACGGCAAAATATGGATGACCTACAAAATGAAAATAAAAGATGACGTCACCTGTTTTCTTCCGGTCTGGGCTAGAAAAGGCATTAAATGACCTGTCCCAAAATGTCAGAAAAAAAGGGATTTTACTCTTATTTATATTCATATTTATTCTTATTTTTAGTGAGTCATGGAGAAGAGTATAGGGAGGATGGCATAGGGGGAAGGGGTGGGGGGGGGATAAGACGAGAGGGGGGCGGGGCAGTGAAAAACACGCCAGGAAAGACAGTGAAAAACCCAACCTTTTTTTTTTCAGGGTTCTTTACGCAATACTTTTGAGTTTCCATCCGACCTATGGACTTTCATTTTTGATAAAGTTTCGATACAGTAGCAAGACGGGAGGCGAGAGATTATGCTGATAAGGAGAAATGCCAAAGAAGTAGTCCTTCAAAGTTTAAATGAGTGTGTCTCAAGTTTTTGAATTCCTGATGGGTTGTTCGATACAGTCAGTTTTCCAGGTCACTCAGGTTTTTGATACCTGTAATTCGATACTCGATTCGTATCTTGTATCACAACGTGTTTTTATATTTTGTTTAGAATTCCAAAAAATATTGGTTAATAATAAAATATGGTGCTAAAAAAAGCAGTGTTTATCTACATATATTTTTTACCGTGTGCGTAATAACAATAGTCTTCGGGAATAAACCCTAATTTAAAATCAGCGTCGTCCAGCGCGGAACCAACCTCTCTCAATACCGTTCTATGATCGGGACTTGCTGTCTCGATCCCCTCTCTTATCAACGCCTTGTCTGACAGTGATAATAATAATAATCTTGATAGTGTCATTTTTTCAGGTTTTAAATAGATTTCCAAGCCCTTCGTTGGCAGAGTCGGTTGAGCTTCGGACTGTCACTCGATGGGCCGGAGTTCAATTCTCCTGGCCGGCTGATGAAGAGTTAGAGGAATTTATTTCCGGTGACAGAAATTCATTTCTCGCTATAATGTGGTTCGGATTCCACAATAAGCTGTAAGTCCCGTTGCTAAGTAACCAGTTGGTTCTTATCCACGTAAAATAAGTCTAATCCTTCGGGCCAGCCCTAGGAGAGCTGTTAATCAGCTCAGTGGTCTGGTAAAACTAAGGTATACTTAACCTAAATAGATTTCCTGCTTATTGTTTTTATATTATATTGAATTATATACAAATAATTCCAGCGTACTGAAAAATAGAAATTACATACTGCTTAGAATTATTAGAAAACGATATAATTATTTCACAGCTTTCTGCTTCAGTCTTAAAGAAATTTCATTCATTATACATTTAAATGTAAATAAACATGTGTGAATGACAATTGTGTTCCTGTGTGTATGGAGTATGGTAAAATATGTTAAAATGATGCTGCTTTACTTCACTGTAAAATACGCTAATTTTCTGAGTACGTAGTTTGAACTTTACTTAGATTTCGAAGTGAACTGAATGACTTATTTGGTCAAGCCCTAAATCTCCTTGTCTATTGTAAGTTCATAAAGCTTTTACTCAGGCGATTCGTTGTCATTCTGTCGCGAACTAAATCTCATACATTTTGAGCAACTATGTAGTGTGCTAACAGTAACGAATTTCCGTCATCATCAATGTCTTCTTATGCTTGAGAAGAACAAAAGTTTTATTTGGGAAAGGGCAGATGTTAGGCGATTCCATTCTTCTCATTATCTGTACAGGTCTTCAAAGGAAGACTGTCTTCATTCCCCGTCAGTTTTCAGCGTAATCCTCTTTTCAGCTTCCGGGGAAATCGTACTCTTCCTAAATAATGCTCTTGCAGGTGAACGAGAATATTTGCATAAACAACGAAAGGTCATAACTTTCGCGGAGTGAGGCTGAGCTGATTTTCAAGAGAAGCTGTTCGTACGAGAGGAATATTCTGCTATGCACCTTCACTGCGCTTTCCTTCACAGGAATAGGATTGAATGAATGAATGGATGAATGAATGAATGGTTCCTTCGATTATCAACGCTCCTGGTATGCAAGCAACTTGCTTGCCTCAGCAGGGGAAATGGTTATTATTAACCTGATTAATATCACCAAAGATGTTATCATCTCGATTAATGAACACCACCGTTGTTGTTATCCTGATTAATCACCAACACAGATGTTATTATCATG
>JANJGK010000029.1:22885003-22895003 GCA_039081455.1 Macrobrachium rosenbergii
AGTTGTAAAGTTGTAAAGTTGCTGATGGTGGGGAAGTATGCCCTAAGCCTGATGGCCCGAAAGAGGCTGACGAGATGCGAGGTAATAACGATAAAGATAAAGAAAAGTTTTTACGACAATGATAATGAGGATGGTAGAGTGGTTTCAAATCGGGACTGTAAGAATATGTTACGAGACTTTCCAGATTAAACTTACGTCTAAGTATGTACATATTATCAGTATTTAGCCCAAGAAATAAGAATAGATTTATAAATATTCATATTCCTTTTCAATAGGAAGCTTTTTCCTGAAGAGATGATGGTCTTGAAGATTATTCAATACCAGCACGCTTAAGAGATGGTCATAAATAATGTGGTAATATTATCCATTTTAAATATCCAAACTGCTGACTGAAAGATGGGCTTTCTCTACTTATATAAAAAAAAAAACCAGGATCATTACAGCTTCATCTTCACATACTGTTGCTGTCCGTTAACTTCTGAAATCTAGGTGTCCTCTAATTACACCATTCAATTTTCGGAATTTATCCACCCTTTACTCAATGGCCTATTCGTCAATTTCCCTTAATGCTACTTAAACCATGATAATTTTCCTCTTGTGTTGATTTTTTTTTTTTTATATTATCCTTTACCAATGTTTCTCTCACTTTTAAATCTCCTTACTTCCCGTTTACCGTTCGTGTCTACTTGAAGGATGATAGATTAATTATCCATTTATATTCAAAAGTCATGACAGATTTCTCCGGTCACGGCAGACCACCCACCTTTAAACGATGTTAAATCATATGGGAACTACAGAGCAAGATAGAGAATCCCAAATTCAAGAAACTATTCTATAAAAGTGTTCAAGTCAGAACAAAAAACCACATGTCTTATAATCTTTAAGATAACAAAATTATGCAAACGATTACCGTTCATGACTCTTGAACTTTTGCTGCAATTATTGGACTTAAAGTGAGAATGGTGATTCACGAAGTCTCCTTTTCTTTTATGCCCACATTTTAGAAAGTTTTTATAGATATATTTTCTTCAGAAAGTTAATATTTACTTTCTTTCTGTGTCTTTCGCTTTACTTTAATTCGCGACTTTGCTGTATAAACATTACTTTTGAGATTTGCAAAAGTATGTGCAATCTCGTTTCAGTTACATTATAGCAACAAACTAATTCTTCAGAAAACAACTTTCAATGTTCACTGAATCCTAGAAGCCAGAAAAAATTCTAATAAGGGAAACAAAGGAAAAATTAAAGGAAGTATATAAATATGTACTGATAAAGAAATTACTTTACAAAATCAATAAAATTATGCTTGAGAAAGTAAATAATAAAGGGGTAAACAAAGCAGACTCGAGGCTAAAGAAACAACAGGAAAATAAAATGTGTGAACAATAAAATATGTTCGCCAGGGAAACATTGCCAAAAGACACCTGAGATCGCCAAAACAAAAGATTGCGGAAGCCTAAGACCTGCAGGAGAGAGGCTTACAACAGCTGACTTGTAAGCTCCTAATAAGATTGTTGGTCAGTACTTCGCCTCGGATATCTCATGAGAATTGTTTTCGCTAAAACTAATATATCAAAAGGGATGAAGTGTTATTTGGTCTAAAGGGAAGTGGATCGAATTGTCTTCTCTTGACGCCTCTGGGAGGTTTTGGCAAATGTCCCGGGATGGAAGTCCGAAGAGTTAAAAAGTAAATCGGCTTTCTTCTTCTTGTATTTTTCTTGCTCTACTTTTTTTCGAGGATGGGGGGATGGGGGGACGGGAATAGGGTTTGGGATGAGTGGACGGGGGAGGGGGGGTTGAGAAATGAGAAATATGTTCATGATCAAACGCACGAAAGAAAGGAGTTTGACCTTTTCCTCTCATCACAATGCTCACTGTATCAGTTCTACTTCGCATATTCTGAAAGGATTCATAAAATAATTCTTGGAAAGAGTTGTTGAAAAATTCTCGTGGAACCTTTTATCTGCTGAAGGAGTTTCCGGTCTTCAGATATAAAACTTTTTTTGCCTGAAGTGGCTTATCTACTCTTTTGATATTCTTAAGGATTTTATCTTTTTTTTGTTTGTAGTGTCAGTATTTCCAAGAGATAAGCTTGACGGTCCAGTATTTTTGTTATTCCAATTTTTATTGTTGTACTTGACGTTCTTGTATTTCAGTTTCTGAATATCTCAGGAATTATATGATTATCTATGATATGATGTGCTCGTATGATTGCCACAGATTAGTTTCTTTTTATCTACTGTTAGTCCCACGTTCTACACATTTCGGGTCTTTAATTTTTCAAGGCTCGTAGATTCTGGTCAGTACTCGGATTGGTGAACACCAATTAATGCCAGATGCTGCAGGCAATCTCATCTCGTAAGTCAAGGATAAGAGAAAGGGTTACACCTTCTGGAGCATAAATAGTAACAATAATAATAATGATAATAAATAACAATGATAATAACATACATTACTATTTCTTGCAACAAACCTTAGGCGTCAAGCGTGAAAGAATGGACGACAAATGTTTAAGAAATTCCAACAATCTTACCTGAATGGAAAAGCTCAACTGAAATGAAAGTAATCATTGTTCCTTTCTCTCTCTCTCTCTCTCTCTCTCTCTCTCTCTCTCTCTCTCTCTCTCTCTCTCTCTCTCTCTCTCCTGACATCATCCTCCTCCCTCATTACTTTCAAATCAATAGTGTCTCCAAAATGGACATACGTATTTTGGTGTCCTCTCCCCGTTGTTGTATGAAACGTATGAAATGTATTTGCTCGAACGGCAATTAATCAAAATAAATATTCATTGGCCTTCGAGGGACGATCCGCACCTACATTTTAATGGAATATTGCTCAGGGCTCACCACCCTCACCTTTTGGAAACAATACCACAGTTTCTACGTTCAGTTTATTGATGAAATATCTACGCGTAAACAAACTTCACCATTTGCCTGTCTGCTTGCGTTTGTTTTGAAAACCAGGCGAATTTCTGTTTTGTCGACTATTTGCTAATTAATTATGCAATATTATTCTCACAAACGCAGGATTCTGCCAGTATTATATTGCCTTATTAACCTCACGAAAACAATGCAATAATAGTGGCAATCGATGTGATTGCAGGCCATGTAGCTACTTATCATGGCAACACTTAGGATGTTATTGCTAATTCAATCACCAAGTCCATCCGGAAATCATATTTATATATATTGTCGCATTTTACAGACATACAAAAACGAAAGACTGATGTCATGGCACATGGATAGCAAAACAAACCCAATAGTGTGTCATATCAAAGCCACGGATGGATAGTGCAAAAATCTGCAAAAATCTGCTTTGGTGGTACACTGCTCAAAAGCTACTTTTTTTTATCAGTGATGGATACAAATCCTAATGTAGTCAATTACTATTGGTTCAGGTCCCAGCCTGATATGTTAAAAGGTATTTTGTTTGTCTGAAAAAAAAATTGGATATGAGTCAGATGTGTTACGAAAATTTCAATTGGCTTCATATCTGCACTTTTCATAACCTTTCTAGCTTTAATCTGTTTCTAATTTCTTCGTCACCTATAAAAAAATTATTTAATACTCTTGAAGGAAATATAAATCTATTTACAATCTGGTTGATAATTTAAGACTGTGAAGGATAAATTAAGTTTACAAATTCAAAGACTGAATCATTTGCATAATTTATTGCCTGTGTTACATTATGAGTATCCCAAAATATATAATATCAAAAAGTCGGGAAAACAGAAATTTATCTAATCATAAAAAGTAAAGCAAACAAACAAACAGGTGGCGGAGTTTGTTTCACCAACAAACTGAACACAAGAACTGTAACTTTATTTCCAAAGGGTGAGGTGGTGAGCCCTGAGCAATACCCCATCAAAATGTAGGTGCGGATCGTCCCTCGAAGGCGAGTGAATATTCGTTTTGTTTAATTGCCGTTCGAGCAAATAATTTCATGCATTCCTCATAACAAAAGGGAGAGGACACCAAAGTATGCATGTTCATTTTGGAGGCGCAATTGATTTGAAATTACCGAAGGAGGAGGATGTTAGAGAGAGAGAGAGAGAGAGAGAGAGAGAGAGAGAGAGAGAGAGAGAGAGAGAGAGAGAGAGAGAGAGAGTAGAAAAGAATAACTGCATTTATTTCAGTTTATCTTTCCCATTCAAGTAAGAGTGCTGGAATTTCTTAAATATCCGTCACTCTTTTTCCCATGCCTGACACCTAAGCATTGTTGCAAGTGCCTGCAATAGATGTTTTATTATTATTATTATTATTATTATTATTATTATTATTATTATTATTGATTGTGGTTCAAAAGGTGTAACCCTTTCCCTCGTATCAATGACTTTTGTTGATGAGATAGTCTGCGGCATCTGGCATTAATTGGTGGTCACCAATTCGCGTGGTGACCAAAGTGTTTCTTTATTATAAATTGGAGACCCGAAATTTATCGTACGTGATAAAAAATAACTGTACCGATAAATAAAAACCGATCTATGGCAATCACAAGAGCGCTTTTTAGAATAAACACACATATGATTACTTGGAGACTGAGGAACAGAGAGATAAAACATTATATGTAAAACAAAAAAGAAATGGGAATAAACTGAAATATCTGACTTTCAAGCTGAGCTCTTGGAAATCCTGAGAACTACAAAAGAATAAGAATATCCGTTAAGTATAGCAAAAGATTAGACAAGCCAACTTCATTACAAAACGTTTTTTATATCTGAGGATCGGAAAACTCCTTCAGTAGATCAAAGATCCTGCCAGAATTTTTAAACAACTCTTTCTAAGAATTATTTCATGAAATCTTTGAGAAATATCCGAGGAAGAGCTGATATGGTGAGCACAGTGAGCAAGAAAAATAAAAATAACAATAAGAAGAAGAAGAAGTAAGCCGATTTACTTCTTACTCTTCGGGCTTTCATCTGCGGGCATTTGCCAACATCTCCCAGAGGCGTCAAGAAAAGACAATTCCATCTACCTCCCTTTATCTCTAAAGACAGTTTATTTTGCAAAAGCAGTTTTAGCGAAAAGAATTCGCAAGTGAGATCCGAGGCGAGGTTTTGACCAACACTCTTTTTAAGCGCTTCCAGGTCAGCTGTCGTAAGCCTCTCGCCTGCAGGCCTTAGGCGCCTGCGGCTTCCCCAGTCTTTTGTTTTGGCGATCTCAGGTGTCTTTTGGTAGTGTTTCTCTTGGCGAGTAGATTTCACTGTTCATACACCTATGTGGTGATGTTTCTTTAACTTCGGGTCTTTGCTTTCTTCGTGTTACGTGCGATTTATTTTCTGAGGCATAAATTAGTTCGTTTTGTGAAGGCCTTTGCTTAACAGTACACAGTGATATAATTACTTCATTTTCTCCCTTTTTAATTATTTGGAATTTTCCTGGCTTCCAAGATTCAGTAACAATATAAAATGAAGTTTTATGATGAAAGAATTTTAGTCTAAAATATAAAGTAAAAATGGTATTATACATACTTTTTCTAATCCTATAAGTCATATCCAAACACATAAGTCGCAAATAAAAGGTAAGAAAAAAGTAATTATAAATTTTTTAGGAAAATGTAGATACAAAGAACTTTCTAAAAGGTCGACATAAAAGAAAACGAGATTTCATGAAAAGCCAGACTCAAGTTACGTTCTGATAATTCCAGCAAAAGTTAAAGCTTCAGTAACAGTAATCGTTTGCATAATTTTGTGACCTTACAGAATAAATGAAACGAGTATTATATTTTGATTCGAACACTTTCACAAAATTAATTTCTTGAATTTGGGATTCTCCGTCTCCCTCTGTGTTACCTAAATCACTTCAACGCCTCCTAATGGCCAGATCTGTTTCGCTATGAACTCTGTATACTATGAGGTCGGGTTAAGGCTATCTCGGGGATATGGAAAAAAGGTTACTCACTTATTGTGGGGGAAGGATGGGGTAAGGAAGTGTAAAGAGTTATTAATTGTCTGGTTAGCAAAAATCATTGAAACTCCCCCCAAAAATTCCCCGAAGGGTATTAGTGCCGTCAGTGCACCTCACGTGGTGTACAGTAGGCATTGCTAAAACATTTTTTGCTGCGGTCCTTCGGCCCATAACCGTACCAACTTTTTAGCCGTTTCATTTAGCCTTTCTCCATTCCTGATTCCTTTCTACGATCTTACTGTCCAATCTCTAAATATAAATTCTTCATGCAAGTGTTTGGTTTTTCCGAGTTCCACCTTTAGATTCTTGTAATTCATTACTTTATAGATCCCTATACCTTGCTGTCCAACCATTCTAACTCCTCCTTTTCACCATTTTAAAACCCAGTACTTAGATTGACAGCCTAAATTAAAAAAAAAAAAAAAGAAAATCAGCAGTCCAGTGTACAAGCACTTTGTAAGACGTCTGGAAATCATCGGAATGTCTTCGCTACACTTCTCACGACTCCAGAAAATGTCATAGTAACTACTCAGAACGCCAGGAAATGTCATAGTAACCTAAAGGTAAAGAGTAAATAGAATATTATATCCTAAGAGGCTTAGAGACTCAGATAACAGCATTCGAGTAGAGGCTGCATCCCTTGAGCTTAATACGTTCCAGGTGCGTTTGGGTGAGTGATTTTGTTTTCCTGAATGTTACTGGGTACGTGAAATAGTTTTTTGCAGAAAAAACCTTTCACGCTCACATCCAGAATTGACGAAGGCTTGGAAATAAAGTCGAAACCGGTCAGGACCTACACCCCGTGTCTTATTTTTCACCTGTGATAATGTGTGATAAATGAATCACGTACAAAAGTGATTATAATCATATATATATATATATATATATATATATATATATATATATATATATATATATATATATATATATATATATATATATATATATTGTAAGGAACTTCAGTTATTTGAAGTTGTTGATTTGAAACGGCCTCGTTTAGGCTGTCTGCTCTCCTGTGTGTCGTGTGCAGAGGCAAGGTGAAGTTTGCCTCTCACTCTGTCTTCGAAGTCAGTCAGGATTTGGAAGGCGGACCGACTACTTCTCGACCAACTTCAAGTCGGGAATGTAAGCAGCAGCAGCAACTTTTGAAATATTACATTGCAGTTGGTAATTGTTATTGCCTGAAGATGGTAATGGCTGAGCATTGCTCATCGAAAAGGAAGACGTGATCTTCAATGACAACGAGCACTGTTGTCCCATCAACACCATGGGGGTTGTTTGATGGAGGATCGGTGATGTCTCAGCAGTGTGGTGATGGTCGTCCTCGAGATTCTGCAGTGATGACGTGGATGGATACTGCTGTGATGAGGATGTCAATTCAGTTCTGAGGATGGTGGTGACTGAACCCTGGTCATCAGTTTTGAAGATGTGTTCTTCTTTGGCAACATGGTTGTTGTTGCATCGGCGCTGTGGTGGTCGTGCGATAGAGGATATCGGCGATAATTCAGCAGTGTGGCGATGGTCGTCCTCGAGAACCTGTGGTTACGACGTTAGGGTATACCATTGATTTTTGGATACCGTTATTACTCCTGAGGATACCGTTTACCTTTGTTTATTATCGAAGTATCATTATCATGATGGAATAAGAGTTCGAGTATGACTCGTGTTGAGCAGAAGCAGCTCTTGTTGATTGATTATGTTTATGATGTTGAGTTGTTCATTTTGTCTTATATTGCTGTGTAATGTTGCTATTTATATTGATCATTTATTTTAAGAGTTTATTGCTTGTTGATGTTTTAGTTAAAATATGGAGTTTATTGAAATTTGATAAAGGTAAAGCAACGGTTATTTTGACTTAGTTTTGTGGTTTAAAATTACTAATATTGGTATTGATCAAGATTGAGTATTTCTCTCCGCTTTCTGAATCCTGGTCTCAATGTAAATATGTAAAAAGTAATTAGGATTAATAAACTAGGTTTAAGGTAACCAGAGTATTTGATTACACCCTCTTCAAAGGTTTCTCTGTCCACCAGTCCACTCCAGTCCACTTTAACGTAAATGAAGAATCTGAAATCTTATGGAAAAATTCCTGCGAGATTAAATTTAATGGAATTTGTGTTACGGTTCCCTGGAGAGAGAAAGGGACCATAACAATATATATGTGCGTGTGTGTGTGTGCGTGTGATTGTGTTCGTGTAGTTATTTATTGACCATTACCCTTTTCCTGTCCAATATCAGTAAGCTTTCTTTTGGGATGGTGTTGCTAACCCCATGCCCCTCACCATCCAGAATGCCACCCACCACAGTCGACTAACCACATACTAACAATATTTCACAGTTTATGTCAAGGGAAGCACAATGAAATTTAAGATTCTCTGTTGAGCGGAATGAAAATAACCAAAATAAATTATGTGATTCGAAAGAAACTAAAAAACGCGATGGCAAAATGACAAACGATTCCAGACTGCAGATCAAGATTTGCACGAGACGCGAAATGATCAATGAGGGAAAACGAGGTAATTTGTTGCTTGTGGGAAGAAATTGCCGCTTCTGTTATCCGCTCTGCGTCATTCATTTTCTGATTATGAATGAATCTGTCACTGCATCATCCATCCCTTCCTTGTTGCGTCGTCCATTTTTCATTCCTCAGAATTTACTCCACTCCGTTCTTCTCAAAGTGAGTTCTGTACGGGTGGTTTCATTCAGCAACTGATGAATGAATGAACTGAGTAATCGTGAGTGAGTGATGGATGGATGTCAAGGAGGGATCTCAATGGCGGAAGCTGGATGCGGAGATGGCTTACGGATGTTAGGAATGAGGATCTTTTTCTTTTGCTTTTAACGTGTTTTTTTCCCATTTGTATGGGGTAACCACAATGCCTTCTTTTGAAGGACTCTGATTTGGCTTTGGGGTACACCGTAGTCTCGATCGGCTGCCTGCCTGTCATCGCTTAGACCCCGGTAGCGTATGTACATGTACTGTACCAATCACCAGCCCTTTCTCCCAGCAGCGAGGAGTTGCTGCGCGGTTAGGTCGACAGTCGAGACGTGTGAGGTATCTGTTATGTTTTAAGGAGATGTTGGAGTGGCTTTCTTTGTGTGTGTATTAGTCTGTAACACCCATTTGCTTTTAAGCAAACCTATCCGTTGATTACATACATAATCCCGGGGCGTCTACACGGATAGCAAAGTGTCCGCCTCTCTGACCGGTCGGCTGCGGATTTGAACCCGTGCCACAGACCTCTATAAGTACGAAGCTGCTGCTCTAACCGACTTGGCCATCGAGGCTCTGATGTTAGGAATGAGGATAAAGGTTATAATTATGGTGATAATGGATGTGAAAAGAAAAAAAAAACTTACGAAAGATGATTAAGAATAAACTTACGAATGATGAAAATGGTGCTTGAGGGCGTTGATAACATATGTTTCGTCACTTTTGAGGTTGTCACTTGCACGTGTCTCTTACCATAATCATCAGCTCCTATCCTTCTCCTAATTTTGATAATGGTCTAATAATGTTCGAACATAGATGGGAATTTAACGTTATGTTTTTATTTATACGTTTCTTTATCCATAATAATCGTTTTTATCTCAAAAAGACATACTGTAATTCTTTTCTATTCATTCTGTCTTTCTCTTCTTATTTTTATTGTTAATGTTTTTAGTCTCGCTCAACAACAATTAATCTCAGTGGTAGAGTACTGAGCTTTTGCCAACAAAGCATGGCTGTTGATTTCCGCTTGCCCTCACCCAGTCGACCCAAGTGTCAGTCAAACTGAAACCACCACAGGGATAAATAAACCTAAAGACAACGTAAAAACAGAAAACTACAAGCATGTAAAAAAAAAATTACGAGCAGCATAACAAAAAAAAAAACGCAAAACAAATAAATATCGAAAAAACAGAGCATAACAAAATGGTAAATTTAATGAAAAGAAGCATATTGAAAAAGAGAAAGTAGAAACAAAAAAAAAAAAAAACAGTAAAAAATGCGCCG
Organism: Macrobrachium rosenbergii; assembly: GCA_039081455.1. Lineage (NCBI taxonomy): Eukaryota > Metazoa > Arthropoda > Malacostraca > Decapoda > Palaemonidae > Macrobrachium > Macrobrachium rosenbergii. The sequence goes on from JANJGK010000029.1 coordinate 22,894,907, forward strand.
AAGTTTCTCCAGCACAATCGAATTTTCTGCACAGCGTATAATCAAGGCCACCGAAATAGATCTATCTTTCGGTGGTCTCGGTATAATGCTTTATGAG
>JANJGK010000029.1:22905003-22910106 GCA_039081455.1 Macrobrachium rosenbergii
CTGCAGCTGCGTGGCGGGAGGAGAAGTCGCTGAGACGCAGAATGAAATAGAGAGCTCGTTCCATCCGCTTAGGATTTATGCGACTGAGATGGAGTGTCTAAACAGTCGTGAGAGACATGCGAGGTCCCTAACAAACCGTTTGTATTTTTCTTTATTTAGTTTTCTTTATGTCGTGTTTAGTCGTTCATATGTATTATATACTTCGTACCCAAGATTGGATATTTCGTATTTTGTATTTAGTGAATCTTGCGCACCTCGTATTTCAGTTTCGTATTTTATAATTCGTTTATCGAATTCTGTACTTCATATGAATGTTGCCTGTTTAGCAATGCAGATTTAGTTATTCATATTTCGCATTAGCAATGCATATTCCACATTCTGCATTTCGTGTAGCTAGTGTTTCAATATCGTATTTTGTAATTTATATTTCGTAATTCGTGTTTTGTAATTTCGCATTTAGCACTTAATGCTAAGCATTGCGTAACTAGCATTCGGTATTTCAATGTTAGTATCTCGTATTTCGCAAGAGTATTTCAAACGTCGCATTTACTGTTCCGGTTTGTGCGATCGGTATTACATTAAGAATTGCGGAATTCCGCATCCCACATTTAGTTTTGTAATATTTCGAAATTATGTTTTATTCATATACTGCATTTCGTTAAACTGTTTCGTACATTACACCGAAAAATAAACTCTCAAATAATAATAATAATAATAATAATAATAATAATAATAATAATAATAATAATAATAATAATAACAAAGTCTTGTATCCCTAATTATTTACATATCATTGAGAAAAACGTATCATCACAAATATAACAATAAAGAAAAAAATAATTGAAACTCGTTGGAAAATTGTAGCTTCATAAAAACGTGAAAATACGAAGCCTTGTTAGTCTATGACGTCATGTTCCCGCGGCTAGGACTTGGGTACAGATGACGTCAGTTCGAAATTATTCATAACAATTGTTAAACAAATAAATAAGTAAATAAATAGAGAGGGGAGCTGAAGTTTATCAGGTTAAAGCGTGGGGAGGTGTACCCTCCCCCCCTAACACCCCACCCGCCACGTGCATGTCCCAATTCTGCATAAAAGAGGTGGGTTGAGTTATATTTAACCCATCTCTTTGCAATATAATACATGAATTGATAAATAAATAAATAAAATTTACTCCTTTCCTACTGAGGGTTGGCTTCGTAAGGTATTAAGCTTCCTATTCTCAGCAAGTTTTTTTTTTTTTCTGAGATGAGGTAGCGAGGCCTACGCCTTTTTCCCTTTTCATTTATACTCACCATAGTCGAATAACTTGATTCCTGTGTATCTTAACGAAGGCACACTGGGGTAGCGAAACGTGTCAAAAATAATCCGAGTTGGTCAGGAATCGAATATAGACCCTTTCACTGGCGAACCAAAAAAAAAAAAAAAAAAAAAGCTCTATTGAAAATTTCAGCAAACACGGCGCTCGAGTGCAAGCGGCAATGGATCACAATAAGGCTTAAAAGTCAATGGCGTAAGAGTAAGAAGTTCAGCACAGACATTTCTTATTTCAATATGAAATATATTTTAGGCTTAAGAATCTTTAGGAAGAATTAAAACATGATTAAATATTCAAGTAGGTTTAACTCCTGTATAATTTACATTTTTCAACTGATTTTCGTAGGTTACCTTTAATATTCTACATTTTTACTTTTCTGTAAAAGAAAACTATTGTGCCGACTTTGTCTGTCCGTCCGCACTTTTTCTGTCCGCCCTCAGATCTTAAAAACTATTGAGGCTGGAGGGCTGCAAATTGGTACGTTGATCATCCACCCTCCAGTCATCAAACATAACAAATTGCAGCCCTCTAGCCTCTGTAGTTTTTATTTTATTTAAGATTACAGTCAGCTATAATCGTGCGTCTGACAACAATATAGGACAAACCACTTCCGGGCCGTGGTTAAAATTTCATGGGCCGCTGCTCATACAGCATTATACCAAGACCACCGAAAGATAGACCTATTTTCGGTGGCCTTGATTATACGCTGTACAGAAAACTCGATCGAGCCGAAGAAACTTCAGCGCATTTCTTACTTGTTTTACCTCAATGATATATCTGACACGGAATCCGAGAATAGCTCTTTATAATTGCTACTTTCCATTATACATAATTCATAACTGAGGATTTCCGAATAAATTTTGCTCAGCTCTAAAGGGTCATGTCGCCTAACTTGAGACTTCTGTGATGTATTTAGATTTCTCACAAACGAGATAAGAGCTTTTAGTAATTACTACATACGAGGGAATAGTTATTTCACAGAAAATCCTAGGAAAGGAATCTGGTCTCCCGCAGAATTACCAGTGGAAAATGTCGTTAGATGTAAGTTATTTTTGGATAAAAATGAAATAGAAACAGGACCAAATAATAATAATAATAATAATAATAATAATAATAATAATAATAATAATAATAATAATAATAATAATAATAATAATAATTATTATTATTATTATTATTATTATTATTATTATTATTATTATTATTATTATTATTATTATTATTATTATTATGTTACAAAAGATAAAATTCATTCGAGTTCCTATACACAAGTATACAATACATTCTTCTGGTAGGGAATATAAGTGTCATGCTTTTTTCCCAAAGTAATTAATCAGCTGGTACAGTTGAAGCTCTCATTCCAATAGAGAGGTTCCTACTTACATCGATGCAGATTTACGATATTCCAATACAATTCAGAATCGTGGCAAATTCCTTCATATTATTGATAAAAATATAATAAGAAAAATTTCGTTCTCAAAACAAATATTTTCACTTAGTCGGATTCAGGACGAAATGAAATGTATAAACTGTCCAAAACATCTGAAATATTTATCAGTAATTTGTAGACAAAATTCCTCACATTTTGCAGATAAAAATGTAAACAAATATATCCACCGGTTTGGAATGTTTTACTAAATTGGTATCTGCATAAAACGAAAAAAAATTTTTTAGATATGGAAACTTGTATATATTTTCCGCACATGCAGACAAGGGCCATTACTCTGAATAAGTGACAGTGCATTTGTAGAACCAGAGCGTGAACTGAGAATGTTATTTTTTTATACAGTCTGGGTAAAAGATAAAAATGAAATTGAAATTTACTTTTGTTTCCAACTGATTTTTGTTTCTTTTTCTCTTTGAGTGTATTGGTATTGCGCTGCTTTGCCACTATAAGGTTTGGTAAAGATATTTGAGCTCCTTTATAACTTTACAATTGAAAAAGCTGAAATTCTGATGAGAATTTACGGTTAATTAAATTTTTCTTTTATAAATGTTTTCTCGTATGAAATATACAATGCTGTACTATTTTTCAAAGGTAAATATTCAAGTTGTGCAGCAGAGGCTGTCTTCCCAATAAAATGGAGAAGATGCAAAACAATAGCATTGCCTTCACTAGTAAAAAAAAAAATTAACTTATTTTGATTGGCATCGAAGCTTTAAAATTCAATTCGTTATGAAAACATTTTGAAAGAAATTTGTGAAAAATGTTATAACTACAAGGAAGTTCCTGTTTTCTTCGGTGCAGAAATTAAGATATATGGAAAAATCTTGTATAAATTATATTTCAATTAGAATTGTGGCAAATCCATCACATTATGAATAACGAAAAATATATGAAAAAAACCGTTCATCCCTAAACAAATATTTTCACTCAGTCGGATTCAGGGTGAATTGAAATATACGAGTATAAACTGCCCTGAACATCTGAAATATTTATCAGTATTTTGGAGGAAACATTCCCCACATTTTTCAGATTAAAATATAAACAAAAATATCTACCCGTATGGATTTTTTTTCTAAACTGGTATCTGCATAAGACGAATAAAAAGTTTGGACGTGGAAAATTTTATTTTTTGCACATGCAGGCAAGGACCATTATTTTACATAAGTGACAGTCTATTTTTAGAATCCGAGAGTGAATTAAAAAAAATATTGTTTTTCATGGAGACTGGGTAAAAACGGAAAATGAAATTGAAATTTGCTGTTACTTCCAACTTTTTTTTTATTTGACTTTTATATATAATTTTTTGAGCTGCTCGGACACTACATAATTTTGTAAAGTTTTGTAAAGATATTTGAACTGCTTGTAAGTTTATAATAGAATAAAGTTCAAGATCTGATAGGATTTCACGGTTAGTTTAATTTTTCTGCATATTTACAAGGATTCCTCGTGTATTTATGAAATGGATTGTAATTTTTATTTCAGTTAAGTCAAGTCTAGAACTGAAGTTGATTACTAAATCAAAAACATTTTCCAGGATTCTAGAATCGTTTGATAATTTCTGTGTAACTCATAATTCTGCCATAAATATATCAAGGTTTAGACTATAAAAAGTTGATTATTTGATAATTTTCTCTAGTCTGAGTGTTTCTTGCATTGTCTCGTAACTATATCCTACACAAACGTTTGAAATCATATTAAATTTTATTTTTAATTCCAATTGTGTAATGAGTTTTTGTACAGCTAGTACGCAGGACGACTTCTTCTCTGTAGAATTCGTTATTCAGTATGCATTTTCGACTTGAATTGAAATAAATTCCATACGAAAACATTCTAATCGTTTTATTGACTAACCCTTACACGTATTCTTTACATTTGTACTTAGGTTAAAGATAATTCCAGTAAGCATATTGTTTTATGAGCATTAATTGGCTTACCTGTATTTCACCTTTTCCTAGACTGAAACCTAAAAGTAAAGTTCATATTTCAGAACTTCTACTCTCTACAGTCTTTAAACCATCTCCATAAAATGAATGACTAAAGAATTACATATACTTTAGGAACTAACAAACTAAACCATCAGTTTCCAAAACCAACACTCGAAAAAGAAGATTATATCAGCAAACTAGAACAATCTAGAATCTGCAAACAGTTTCCAAAAATTAGGGACGAGAAGAGTGCAAAATTTCTAGAATTATGCTCTGGGGATTTTACATTACACAGAACATAAATAACCCAAGAACGGAACTCATACTCTAAAAACTCAGAATCCAGTCTTTTTCATGTTCCAGTTCTCAAGACGAAAACTTTAAGGAACTCTCTTGTCTCCACACTCAACAC
>JANJGK010000029.1:22910206-22917706 GCA_039081455.1 Macrobrachium rosenbergii
GGCGTCTTAATAGATACATATATGAGAGCGTCTCATTAGATGCATATATGAGTGTCTCATTAGATACATATATGAGAGTGTCTCATTAGATGCAATATATGAGAGCGTGTTATTTGATGCATATATGAGTGTCTCATTAGATGCATATATGAGTGTCTTATTAGATGCATATACGAGAGCGTCTCATTAGAATGATTAGATGCATATATGAGTGCGTCTCATAAGATACATATATGAGAGCGTCTCATTAGATGCATATATGAGAGCGTCTCATTAGATGCATATATTTGAGCGTCTCATCAGATGCATATATGAGAGCGTCTCATTAGATACATATATGAGAGTGTCTCATTAGATGCACTATATGAGAGAGTCTCATTAGATGCATATATGAGTGTCTTATTAGATGCATATATGAGAGCGTCTCATTAGATGCATATATGAGAGTGTCTCATTAGATGCATATATGAGAGTGTCTCATTAGATACATATATGAGTGTCTTATTAGATGGACATATTAGAGTGTACAAATTAAATGTTGTAGAAAATAATATTACATTCAATTGTTCTGCCATCACAGAACGTCCCCTCCCTAACATCAGTATTGTTATTGGCAACAGATAAATATTGCAACCACATAAATAACAACAAAAATAAAAATAAAGAAACAACACATGAAAGACGAAGACTTGTATATATTTCGTGTTGACGAAAGAGGAAGTACCAGGGAGGAATTTCAGACTGAAAGGAAAACAGCACCTAAGAGACCTTTCCTTGCCGGGAGATAAAAGCTGGTCTCTCCAACCTGATCTAAAATAGATTGCATTGCAAAGTGGCTGTTGCTCCGTGGTTGTTGATCCCATTTGTTAAATGAAAAATCCGGGATTTTTGTCTCGGGACGGATTTGCTTTGTCAAAACAGGACCTGACTCTGAGTGTTGGAGAACAGAAGGGATTCTGTCTTAATCTCTAACTTGTGTTTTAGCTTTCGTTGTTCTTGCGGTGGAAAATGTTTTGGATTTTGTAATTTTCGTGGCATGGAATTCCTTTCATTTGTCATTTCAAGGTAGAGAAAAAAACCGATGTTATTGCTTTTAATAACTAAAATGTTACATTTCCTCTCTTAAACAACATTTTTTTGACAGTGTTTCTATGCGAGCGTCATTGTGGCTATTTCCGCAAGAATTAACTGCAATGTACTGCACAAGCTTGCTATGCAAGGCTTTATGCATGGAATTAACGCTCTGTTGCGATAATATTCGGGAAAAGTTTATTTTTGCACATCGTATGAAAAAGCCTGCCAAAGCATTCCTCGAAATTCATAGGAATTAGACGAAAATCTCAGAATTTCGTGCGATTATTTTTTTTTGAAAAATTCATAAATGTCGAAGGGATTTTGTGTACTAGCAAACGCGGATGAATTCATAAGAAGTAAACTTCAATTAAAGAGGACATTTTTCATAAACGAAGAAAAATACTTTAGAATCTAGTCCATGAATGTAATAATATAATAATAATAATAATTAGAATCTAGTCCACGAATGTAATAATAATAATAATAATAATAATAATAATAATAATAATAATAATATTATTATTATTATTATTATTATTATTATTATTATTATTATTATTATTATTATTATTATTATCATCACATTCATGGACTAGATTCTAAAGTACTTTTCTTCGTTTATGAATAATAATAGTAATAATAGTAATAATAATAATAATAATAATAATAATAATAATAATAATAATAATTAAATAATAATAATAATAATAATAATAATAATAATAATAATAATTATTATTATTATTATTATTATTATTATTATTATTATTATTATTATTATTACATTCATGGACTAGATTCTAAAGTACTTTTCTTCGTTTATGAAAAATAACAACAACAACAACAACAACAACAACAACAACAACAACAACAACAATAATAATAATAATAATAATAATAATAATAATAATAATAATAATAATAATAATAATAATAATAACCATTTCACCAGTCAAAGTAATAAAATACTATATACATTTTCCACTGCGAATCTAATACAAACCAACGATTTTCAACCCTGAAAATGACACAACAAAGACATATGCAAATTGACAAAAAAATAATGACAACAAAAACAACGAAAACAAAGAAATAACGCAGAAGAAAACACGAAGAACCCACATGAATACAGTGTGTTGAGGAAAGAGAAAGTCCCAGCGAGAAATTAGAGAAAGAAACGGCAAACGGCAGCGATAGACTTTTCCTTGCCGGGAGATAAATGCTGGTCTCTCGAACCTGATCTAAAATAGATTGCATTGCAAAGTGGCCGCTGCTACTGGTTCTTGATCCCATTTGTTAAATGAAAAATCCGGGAGTTTTGTCCCCAGACGGATCTGCTTTGTAAAGACAGGACTCGGCTCTGAGTGTTGGTGTATAGAAGGGATTTTGTCGTGATCTCTTAAACGGTGGAAAACGTTTCAGCTTTCGTTGTGCCTGCGGTGGAAAATGTTTTGGCTTGTGTAATTTTCATGGTTGAAAATTCTTGGTTTGTGTTAGATTCACAGTGGAAAATATATACGATTTTATTACTTGGACCGGTGAAATGATTTACATTTTACTTTAATGTTTGAAATATTTTTATTTTAGTATTTTCAATGTGTAAAATGATTTGAGTTTTTATCATCTAAAAATCTGAATGGTGGAAAATTCCCGTCTTTTGTCACTTTCGTGGTGGAAAATGTTTTGGACTTTATTTCATAAAAAAATAACTGAAATGCATCATTCCGTCTCTTAAACAAAATCCTTTTTCCTTTAGTGTTTCCATGAGAGTGTATTTGCTGCTACTGCTGCAAGAATTAGTTGCAAAGTATTAAAGGAGCTTACTGCAAGCGATTTTACATCCCGGATTACCACTCCTTTGCGATAATATCCAGGAAAAGTTTATATTCGTACGGAGTTTAAATATACCCGCCAAAGCGTTTCTCTGGGCAAATGTTTAATCTGAGGAATTAGATGGAAATGATTGAATTGCATATGCTATAAATTTATGTTCATATAAAAGTTCATAAATGTTTTTTCTATATCATGCAACAGCACAATCACACGCACAAAAAAAAAACTAAACTTTAATTAATGAGGATATTTTCCATAAAAAATTAAAAATAATTTAGAGTCCGAAAGAATTGACAACACAGAGCCCAAGGGAAGTTCATAAATGACATAATAATAATAATAATAATAATAATAATAATAATAATAATAATAATAATAATGATAATCATCATCATCATCATCATAATCATCATCATCATGAATAGCGGGTATGTACCGCATTTAATTTGTAATGAGTCTTCTCTATGCGTCTCATAAGATACATAAAGTCGACCATACGAAGTAAATGTCTTTGCAACAGCTTTTATATTCAATGTTACCGACGCAAGAGAAAGTCTCCTCTCTAACGATATGCTAAGGCCAATAAAACCATAACACAACTGCAAAAAATAACAACAGCAAGAACAACAACAACAACAACAACAATAGTAATGAAACAACGCACCAAAGACGCAAATCCACTGATGTGACTTGCTGACGGAAGAGAAAGTCCCAGAGACGAAATTCAGACAGAAAGGAAAACAACATCAAGAAACTTTTCCTTACAGGGAGATGAATGCGAGTCTCTCCAACCTGATCTAAAATAGATTGCATTGCAAAGTGGCTGTTGCTCCTGCTTGTTGATCCCATTTGTTCAATGAAAAATTCGGGATTTTTCTCCCCCAGACGGATTTGCTTTGTCAGAACGGGACCCGACTCTGAGTGTTGGTGGATAGAAGGGATTTTGTCTTGATCTCTTAACTTGTGGAAAATGTTTTAGCTTTCGTTGTTCTTCTGGTGAAAAATATTTTGGCTACCGTAATTTTCACTGTGGAAAAATCTTGGTTTGTGTTAGGTTCACAGTGGAAAATATATACGATATTATTACTTGGACCGGTGAAATGATTTACATTTTACTTTAATGTTTGAAATATTTTTAAATTAGTATTTTCGATGTGTAAAATGATTTGGGTTTTATTACCTAAAAATTTGAACGGCTTTTGTCACTTTCGTGGTGGAAAATGTTTTGGATTTTATTTCATAAAAAAATAACTGAAATGCATCATTCCGTCTCTTAAACAAAATCCTATTTCCTTTAGTGTTTCCATGAGAGTGTATTTGCTGCTACTGCTGCAAGAATTAGTTGCAAAGTATTAAAGAAGCTTACTGCAAGCGATTTTACATCCCGGATTACCACTCCTTTGCGATAATATCCAGGAAAAGTTTATATTCGTACGGAGTTTAAATATGCCCGCCAAAGCGTTTCTCTGGGCAAATGTTTAATCTGAGGAATTAGATGGAAATGATTGAATTGCATATGCTATAAATTTATGTTCATATAAAAGTTCATAAATGTTTTCCTATGTCATGCAACAGCATAATCACACGCACAAAAAAAACTAAACTTTAATTAATGAGGATATTTTCCATAAAAAATTAAAAATAATTTAGAGTCCGAAAGAATTGACAACACAAAGAGCCCAAGGGAAGTTCATCATCATCATCATCATCATCATCATCATCATCATGAATAGCGGGTATGTACCGCATTTAATTTGTAATGAGTCTTCTCTATGCGTCTCATAAGATACATAAAGTCGACCATACGAAGTAAATGTCTTTGCAACAGCTTTTATATTCAACGTTACCGACGCAAGAGAAAGTCTCCTCTCTAACGATATGATAAGGCCAATAAAACCATAACACAACTGCAAAAAATAACAACAGCAAGAACAACAACAACAACAACCACAACAACAATAGTAATGAAACAACCCACCAAAGACGCAAATCCACTGATGTGACTTGCTGACGGAAGAGAAAGTCCCAGAGACGAAATTCAGACAGAAAGGAAAACAACACCAAGAAACTTTTCCTTACAGGGAGATAAATGCGAGTCTCTCCAACCTGATCTAAAATAGATTGCATTGCAAAGTGGCTGTTGCTCCTGCTTGTTGATCCCATTTGTTCAATGAAAAATTCGGGATTTTTCTCCCCCAGACGGATTTGCTTTGTCAGAACGGGACCCGACTCTGAGTGTTGGTGGATAGAAGGGATTTTGTCTTGATCTCTTAACTTTTGGAAAATGTTTTAGCTTTCGTTGTTCTTGTGGCGAAAAATATTTTGGCTACCGTAATTTTCACTGTGGAAAAATCTTGGTTTGTGTTAGGTTCACAGTGGAAAATATATACGATATTATTACTTGGACCGGTGAAATGATTTACATTTTACTTTAATGTTTGAAATATTTTTAAATTAGTATTTTCGATGTGTAAAATGATTTGGGTTTTATTATCTAAAAATTTGAACGGTGGAAAATTCCCGTCTTTTGTCACTTTCGTGGTGGAAAATGTTTTGGATTTTATTTCATAAAAAAATAACTGAAATGCATCATTCCGTCTCTTAAACAAAATCCTATTTCCTTTAGTGTTTCCATGAGAGTGTATTTGCTGCTACTGCTGCAAGAATTAGTTGCAAAGTATTAAAGGAGCTTACTGCAAGCGATTTTACATCCCGGATTACCACTCCTTTGCGATAATATCCAGGAAAAGTTTATATTCGTACGGAGTTTAAATATGCCCGCCAAAGCGTATTTCTGGGCAAATGTTTAATCTGAGGAATTAGATGGAAATGATTAAATTGCATATGCTATAAATTTATGTTCATATAAAAGTTCATAAATGTTTTCCTATATCATGCAACAGCACAATCACACGCACAAAAAAAAACTAAACTTTAATTAATGAGGATATTTTCCTCAAAAATTAAAAAATACTTTAGAGTCCGAAAGAATTGACAACACAAAGAGCCCAAGGGAAGTTCATAAATGACATAATAATAATAATAATAATAATAATCATCATCATCATCATCATCATGAATAGCGGGTATGTACCGCATTTAATTTGTAATGAGTCTTCTCTATGCGTCTCATAAGATACATAAAGTCGACCATACGAAGTAAATGTCTTTGCAACAGCTTTTATATTCAACGTTACCGACGCAAGAGAAAGTCTCCTGTCTAACGATATGATAAGGCCAATAAAACCATAACACAACTGCAAAAAATAACAACAGCAAGAACAACAACAACAACAACCACAACAACAATAGTAATGAAACAACCCACCAAAGACGCAAATCCACTGATGTGACTTGCTGACGGAAGAGAAAGTCCCAGAGACGAAATTCAGACAGAAAGGAAAACAACACCAAGAAACTTTTCCTTACAGGGAGATAAATGCGAGTCTCTCCAACCTGATCTAAAATAGATTGCATTGCAAAGTGGCTGTTGCTCCTGCTTGTTGATCCCATTTGTTCAATGAAAAATTCGGGATTTTTCTCCCCCAGACGGATTTGCTTTGTCAGAACGGGACCCGACTCTGAGTGTTGGTGGATAGAAGGGATTTTGTCTTGATCTCTTAACTTTTGGAAAATGTTTTAGCTTTCGTTGTTCTTGTGGCGAAAAATATTTTGGCTACCGTAATTTTCACTGTGGAAAAATCTTGGTTTGTGTTAGGTTCACAGTGGAAAATATATACGATATTATTACTTGGACCGGTGAAATGATTTACATTTTACTTTAATGTTTGAAATATTTTTAAATTAGTATTTTCGATGTGTAAAATGATTTGGGTTTTATTATCTAAAAATTTGAACGGTGGAAAATTCCCGTCTTTTGTCACTTTCGTGGTGGAAAATGTTTTGGATTTTATTTCATAAAAAAATAACTGAAATGCATCATTCCGTCTCTTAAACAAAATCCTATTTCCTTTAGTGTTTCCATGAGAGTGTATTTGCTGCTACTGCTGCAAGAATTAGTTGCAAAGTATTAAAGGAGCTTACTGCAAGCGATTTTACATCCCGGATTACCACTCCTTTGCGATAATATCCAGGAAAAGTTTATATTCGTACGGAGTTTAAATATGCCCGCCAAAGCGTATTTCTGGGCAAATGTTTAATCTGAGGAATTAGATGGAAATGATTAAATTGCATATGCTATAAATTTATGTTCATATAAAAGTTCATAAATGTTTTCCTATATCATGCAACAGCACAATCACACGCAAAAAAAAAAACTAAACTTTAATTAATGAGGATATTTTCCTCAAAAATTTAAAAATACTTTAGAGTCCGAAAGAATTGACAACACAAAGAGCCCAAGGGAAGTTCATAAATGACATAATAATAATAATAATAATAATAATCATCATCATCATCATCATGAATAGCGGGTATGTACCGCATTTAATTTGTAATGAGTCTTCTCTATGCGTCTCATAAGATACATAAAGTCGACCATACGAAGTAAATGTCTTTGCAACAGCTTTTATATTCAACGTTACCGACGCAAGAGAAAGTCTCCTCTCTAACGATATGATAAGGCCAATAAAA
>JANJGK010000029.1:22920206-22957706 GCA_039081455.1 Macrobrachium rosenbergii
TAATCATCATCATCATCATCATGAATAGCGGGTATGTACCGCATTTAATTTGTAATGAGTCTTCTCTATGCGTCTCATAAGATACATAAAGTCGACCATACGAAGTAAATGTCTTTGCAACAGCTTTTATATTCAACGTTACCGACGCAAGAGAAAGTCTCCTCTCTAACGATATGATAAGGCCAATAAAACCATAACACAACTGCAAAAAATAACAACAGCAAGAACAACAACAACAACAACCACAACAACAATAGTAATGAAACAACCCACCAAAGACGCAAATCCACTGATGTGACTTGCTGACGGAAGAGAAAGTCCCAGAGACGAAATTCAGACAGAAAGGAAAACAACACCAAGAAACTTTTCCTTACAGGGAGATAAATGCGAGTCTCTCCAACCTGATCTAAAATAGATTGCATTGCAAAGTGGCTGTTGCTCCTGCTTGTTGATCCCATTTGTTCAATGAAAAATTCGGGATTTTTCTCCCCCAGACGGATTTGCTTTGTCAGAACGGGACCCGACTCTGAGTGTTGGTGGATAGAAGGGATTTTGTCTTGATCTCTTAACTTTTGGAAAATGTTTTAGCTTTCGTTGTTCTTGTGGCAGAAAATATTTTGGCTACTGTAATTTTCACGGTGGAAAATTCTTGGTTTGTGTTAGGTTCACAGTGGAAAATATATACGATTTTATTACTTGGACAGGTGATATGATTTAAATTTTACTTTAATGTTTGAAATATTTTTAATTTAGTATTTTCGATGTGTAAAATGATTTGGGTTTTATTATCTAAAAATTTGAACGGTGGAAAATTCCCGTCTTTTGTCACTTTCGTGGTGGAAAATGTTTTGGATTTTATTTCATAAAAAAATAACTGAAATGCATCATTCCGTCTCTTAAACAAAATCCTTTTTCCTTTAGTGTTTCCATGAGAGCGTATTTGCTGCTACTGCTGCAAGAATTAGTTGCAAAGTATTAAAGAAGCTTACTGCAAGCGATTTTACATCCCGGATTACCACTCCTTTGCGATAATATCCAGGAAAAGTTTATATTCGTACGGAGTTTAAATATACCCGCCAAAGCGTTTCTCTGGGCAAATGTTTAATCTGAGGAATTAGATGGAAATGATTGAATTGCATATGCTATAAATTTATGTTCATATAAAATTTCATAAATGTTTTTTCTATATCATGCAACAGCACAATCACACGCACAAAAAAAACTAAACTTTAATTAATGAGGATATTTTCCATAAAAAAATTAAAAATACTTTAGAGTCCGAAAGAATTGACAACACAAAGAGCCCAAGGGAAGTTCATCATCATCATCATCATCATCATCATCATCATCATGAATTGCGGGTATATACCGCTTTTAATATGTAATGAGTCTTCTCTATGCGTCTCATAAGATACATAAAGTCGACCATACGAAGTAAATGTCTTTGCAACAGCTTTTATATTCAACGTTACCGACCCAAGAGAGGGTCTCCTCTCTAACGATATGATAAGGCCAATAAAACCATATCACAACTGCAAAAATAACAACAACAACCACAACAACAATAGTAATGAAACAACGCACCAAAGACGCAAATCCACTGATGTGACTTGCTGACGGAAGAGAAAGTCCCAGAGACGAAATTCAGACAGAAAGGAAAACAACACCAAGAAACTTTTCCTTACAGGGAGATAAATGCGAGTCTCTCCAGCCTGATCTAAAATAGATTGCATTGCAAAGTGGCTGTTGCTCCTGCTTGTTGATCCCATTTGTTCAATGAAAAATTCGGGATTTTTCTCCCCCAGACGGATTTGCTTTGTCAGAACGGGACCCGACTCTGAGTGTTGGTGGATAGAAGGGATTTTGTCTTGATCTCTTAACTTGTGGAAAATGTTTTAGCTTTCGTTGTTCTTGTGGCGAAAAATATTTTGGCTTCTGTAATTTTCATGGTGGATAATTTATGGCTTTTATTGTTTTCCTGACGTTTTATTGTTTTCAAAATGGTCAATTATTGGATTTTATTACTTTTCCGGCTGAATTACTCGTACTTTAGATTTTACTTTGATGGCGGACATATTTTTATTTTAGCATTTTCACAGAAGAAAATTATTTGTTTTTTATTATCTAATTGACTGGAACTTTTTGTCAAACCATTTCAGTAGCGAAAAAAATGTTTCGGATTGGAATGGAATAAATATTTTTGTCGTAATTCCCAACAGTGAATAATGTTTTAGCTTTTATCATTTTAAAGGTGAGAATGTTTTTAGTCAATGATTCCAACAGCCGGATGTGAGTTTTTTTTTAAATTTTTAGTTACTTTATTGGTGGAAATTTCGTTTTCATGGAGCGCTTATATAAAAGACAATAATGCTGTCTGATAGTTGGATACGTTTTAGTTTTTCATCTTAAAGGTTGAAAATATTTTACTCCTCATAAACTTAGTACTGGATAATGTTTTTGTCTGTTTACTTTAGGGATAGAAAATAAACTCTTGGCATTATAAATTACCAACCTGATAGTAGTAAATGACTTAGCTGATGTCATAAAAAGTGCTTGCTTCATTTATAAAAAAATATCTAATTAAATTACTTAATTAGAATAGATATTGCAGCTTTCATTGTTAGAATTGTAGAAAATGTTTTCGATCTTACTAATCTAGTGGTAAAAACGTTTTAGCTGTTGTTATTGTGGTGGTGGAAAATGTCCTGAATGCTATTTAGTTTTTTTTTATCATTATGACATTGAACAGCACAGATGAATGCTCTACTCATAATATGAACATTGAGCTTCCACGATACATAAAACGTCACGGAAGAAAGGCGATCTAAGTAAACCGGAGGAAAGGTTCCAGAATGGAAATCCTTGGAAGATAATTTGAAAAATAAGTAACACACCTCACACAGCAACTAAAATGAAAATAACACAACTTCCCCAGATGCAGGACTTCGACATTTTACATAAACAAATCCTTTCAGAACACAAACCTTCCAGAACGCATTAACAAGGAGAAACCCCAACAAAGAAATCAGAAAATGTACGAAAACAAACGGGGAAGTCCCACTGGAAATCTTCTCTCTTATTCCCTAAATAACATCAAAGGAAGGAAGAAAGTTTGAAACTTTTCAGTCGCATTAAGCTTTTCAGAAGTCTGAACATACTTTAACTTCATTACGGGGCTTAGTCATGATTTGAAATTTAACTATATAGAAAGGACTTTTTTTTTTTTTTTTTTTTTTTTTTTGGTGGGGAGAGTCAGGTCTGATGCGCTGCTGACGAACAAAGGGTGAAGGAAAAAATATTTTGGAAGGGGACCTTCATTAGCGTTGTCACCCTGTTAAATGGGTTACTTTTATGTTGATATATCGCAAAAATGAAGAGAAATACAATGGTTCGAAAAATATTGCGCATGGTTTATTTAGTAGAAACACATTAACTCAAACATGCAGACGTAACTGTGATATTGACACAATACAAGACAGGTAAAGGCCAATGAATATCAGCTTGCAGAATGACAGATTATTATTAAGACACAATCCGGTTTGACGGCTAAAGTGCAGTGAAAGGCATATGACATCTTTTTGGGTTGTTTGCCTGCAGTAAATAATGAAATAAAATTACTTGAAATAAATCTGGCCACAACAGAACCTCAGTACCTAGAGAGCCTTCTAATCTGATGCAAGAGGAAAAGGTTGGTCTCGTCTTGAAAACCGTAAGATAACCAATGTGTATCGAGTCTTTGAGAGTACCTAGTTAGTAGGTGTACTGAGACGAAAGCGTAAAAAAAGTGTTTTCCATTCCCATGATATCAACAGCTGTTATGCAAAAACGCAGCAACCCAGCAGAACTTTTCAAAAGCCAAAACTAGAATAAACGACGTATCGCCTTCCCATGAAAATCCAGCGTCGTGTCCCGCGTCACGCGACAGAAAAGTCCCCTTAATGAAATGTGAAGTGGCGGAGACAATTCGAATGACTTTTACACGGGATGGCTCTTAAAAAGCCCTATCTAGCCTTAACAGCCATGTCTAGCCCTGACAGCCGTGTCTAGCCGCCGACGGCCATCATGCCTTGCCATAAAAGAATAATTCCACAATTTTCGTTTACTGCCGGACGTAAAAGGCGTCTTCGCGGTCCTTCGTCATTTCTCGTTTGTTGTTAAGATGCTCTTCGTCAAGCTCTCTGGAATAGCGAATATTCTACAAAACCCCCTTCAACTGGTCTCATAATACACATAGTGAGCTTTTTAGAAAATAATACCTTGGTTTTAAAGACGGTATCAAACTGAAAGATGTGATGTCCTTATGAAGAAAAGGAATTTAACAACAGAAAAACAAATTTTCATCGGAATTTAACACCTGTTTGGAAAGAGTGGGAAGAACAAATGACCAAAATAATTGGTACGTTTGGAGTGGTTAAGTAGAGTTATAAATCTTAGGTCTGAATGGAAATTAGATTCTAGAAGAAATTTTAGGAATGTAACATGATATCTACGATTTTGACTGGATATTCATCTTGCTTTATGGATAATGTTTAAAGTAACTGTAGTTACTTTTTTTTCGGACCAAAATATTTGTTTTTAGTGAATGAAGTGACCAGAGTTCCTAAAGTTGAAAATCGACAAATGTGTACATAAAATATACCCTTGCGACATCATTACGTATTTCAGTTTGACATCAAGACCTGTAAAGCTACAAAGATTAGAAAATACTGGAAACTTCAGTTCTCAACCAAAAATTCCACTCTTGTTAAAAAGACGCGCGAGGGAGAGAGAATTACCACAAGGATTAGCAAGGCTCTCTTTCAAAATCACCCTTTGATTATCATTTGTCATCGCTTCATGGCCCGTTTGGTGGAGCAGTTTGGCTTCGGTGGACGTATAAACCTCCAAATGCGGCTCATTTCGGCTCAGTTTTTCCTCTCTAAGGACTTTTAGTCACGTCATCCCATCCGAGAAAATTCCTCCCTGGGCGTTTATAGTTCATATGCAAAAATTGAAGGCTTGCAATATCCCTTTTTTGCGCGGCACTAATCGCCAGATTCATCAGCACTGATGCATAACTAACAACGGAGCCTTGTTTTAGTTTTCTGTAAAAGAAAACTATTGAGATGGTTTTGTTTTTCCCTCCGCACTTTTTCTGTCCGCCCTCATATCTTAAAAACTACTGAGGCTAGAAGGCTGCAAATTGGTATGTTGATCATCCACCCTCCAGTCATCAAACATACCAAATTGCAGCCATCTAGGCTCAGTAGTTTTGATTTTATTTGAGGTTAAAATTAGCCATGATCGTGCGTCTGGCAACGCTATAGGACAGGCAACCACCAGGCCATGGCTGAAAGTTATATAAGGCCGGGGCTCATACAGCATTATACACTACAGAAAACTCGATTGCGCCGAAGAAACTTCAGCGTATATTTTACTTGTTCCTTTTGTCTTGCAGATGGCTCCTTCATCACTTTTGTTTCAGGTATTTTTCGCTTCGCATTTTATTCAGTCAGAATCTCTCTCCTGTTTTTCGTATTCTTTCTTCTAATTTGTTTCACAGGTGCTTCTTTCACCTTTCCTTTCTCACCTGACTCTTCCACTTTTGTTGTACAGATGGTTCCATCTCGTTTAAAAGGTCCATTTTTACTTCTCTTCATCCCCTCTTGTTTCAAGTACCCTCTCTATTGTTATACTCGTATATATCCTTTCTTTCATTTTGTTTCAGAGACGCTCCGTTTTTCTCGTATTTAGTACATAGTTCTTTCTCCAATTTCCTTTTGCACACAATTTCTATGTTGCTGATGTTTAAGTATAATTCTTCTCTTTCCTCCAATTTTATCAGTTTTTCTGCTTCTTTCGTTTTACGCAGATTTCTTTTCATTCTTCCTTTGAGTTGGGTAAAAATGAAATTAACTTTTCACTACTTGCGCAGGTCAGCTACGTTGCCTGTGGTTAATTCAACTACTAGGTGTTTGTAATCAATATTTAACTGAATGATTATAAACTCATTTACTCACCCATTTCCAGCGAGTGGAAAGCAATGGATTTCAATGACCATTGGTGCACAGATATTTTAAGGACATTACTAATTTCTGGGGTTTATGGCTGATCATGAGAAAAGAAACACGCATTTATAGATTCCAGCAGGTATACTGCCAAGATACATGTTATTGTAACGATGATTACCATGACTGATAGTAAAAGTTCTTGATGATAGCACTCACTCAGCGATAAATAAGATGATGCTTTAATTTCCAACAGTTATACACCATAATATCTACTGTATTGGTAAACAGGACAATTTTACAACTGGCAAAAAAATTTAGCGAAGTTGGGTCAGTATCCACCTTGCTGCCTTTTGCCTTTTTTAGTTTTCTGAAAAGAAAACTGTTGTGTCGGCTTTGTCTGTCCGTCCGCACTTTATTCTGTCCGCACTTTTTTTCTGTCCGCACTCTTTCTGTCCACCCTCGGATCTTAAAAACTAATGAGGCTAGAGGGTTTGCAAATTGATATGATGATCATCACCCTCCAACCATCAAACATACCAAATTGCAGCCCTCTACCCGCAGTAGTTTTTATTTTATTTAAGGTTAAAGTTAGCCATAATCGTGCGCCTGGCATCGATATAGGATAGGCCACCACCAGGCCGTGGTCAAAGTTCCATGGGCCGCGGCTCATACAGCATTATACCGAGACCACTGAAAGATAGATGTATTTTCGATGGCCTTGATTGTACGAAACTCGTAGTCTTCGGGCCTGGGCTGGAAAAGGGTATCAGTTCCCCTGTCTAACTGGCCTTCATTCTAAACAAGACGAAGAACAAAAAGGTTCAGCAGAAAGGGAATCACTGGCATTTGGAATGGCTAATCATTTTCAAGAAATTCAGAATGACCGCTCGAAATATTTCTCCGGGAACTACAAACGGAAATTGAGGAAGCGGACTGGAGCACAGCATGCTCGGATAAATAAATACCACCGCTATTCCTTGAAACCACGCTCTGCTAATGGAGTTATCTCAGCACTTATGAATCATTTATTCCGCACAGGACTGTGTTCACTTAACATATCTGGCTCCTGTACTGTGCTCGTGTGGCACTGAACCCCGTGCTGAAACTGGATATTTAATAAGGCTGACAGCGGACAAGACGGAGCTAAATAGAAATGAAATTTCCTTTTGTCTAAACTTGGAAGATGAGGACATTTAAATCGTTGATTATATACCAGACTGTAACTGCAATTAGGGATGTTGATTTTTTATGTTATGTACGACCATCAACTGCTTGGTTTTTATTTTTAATCATTTTACACGTAGGTACACTGGAGAGAAACCCAAGCAATGATCTAAAGAGGTGAAAATCTGGAAAGGAGCGAGACTCCAGTCCCTCTTAATGTAAGAATTTGTAAAGAAACCTTTCAACAATAAATCTTCGTATTTTCCTCTGGTGCATTCAGACGCACGTGAACAAAAAAAAAACACTGCAGACTTAGCACTTATTACAGACTTCTAAAAAGCAACTTCGCATATTCTTTCGGAGTCTACAAACACTCAGGTCATCCTCGTACCGCAGGGGAGGCCCTTTGTCGAAGGACAAGGCGCGAAGGGCGCTCGGCTAATAAGCCTGTGGCAAGCACTTGTCGCAAAACAGGAAAGAAAGTTGAAGACTCCTTGGGTCCTGTTACTAAATATTCCAGTACTCGACTCGCGACAAACATTAAAGGGGAGGGAGCGAGGCGCGCGCGCGCATGTACCTTGTCGTATTTCAAGCCGGGCGACTCTTTCTTTTCTTTATTTCTCTCTTTCTTCGTCAAGTTTCGCTCTACACGAATATTTTCCTTTTCTCGCGTTGCGTCTCTTACATAGCTTCAGTGGTGATTGTTGAGACATTTACTTACAGTAAGGTATATGGTGCTTACAGTCGGTTTGATCGCGTGATCTACTGTCAGGCAAGAGAAAGTCTCATTCATTTATTATTCTCTTTCCTATTTTTAATTCGTACTTTGCTGCGAAGGCAGCTTAATTTTAGCTTTACAGTGAAACCGATGCTATTTTAGGAGTAATACCTGCCTTGCTGTTGTTGTGAAAGATTACGTACGGTCATTCTTTTGCATAACGTAATGTACCCTGTACCCTGAGAGATAAATATATATATATATATATATATATATATATATATATATATATATATATATATATATATATATATATATATATATATATATATATATATATACTGTATATATACATATATATATATATATATATATATATATATATATATATATATATATATATATATATATATATATATACTGTATATATATATATATATATATATATATATATATATATATATATATATATATATATATATATATATATATATATATACATTACATGTGTGTGCGTGTTTATGTATATTTAATTAGACTTTATAATTACAAAGCTACGTTCCCCTTCAGTTAGAAATACAAGTAAAGCAACTTGCTCGGGTAAGAAAATAATGTCTGTCAAATGAATTTGGTGTTCATTTTGTTGTTTTTCCTTCAACTTATAAATGTAAGTCCAACAAAGTCCTTAATCTTAATCCTTGATAACAGACTTTCCTCGAAAGGTGAAGTGCAGTTGGAGGTGGCTTCAAATGTATAGCTTCAAATCAAAAATTTCCTTTATGTGTTAAAAAAAAAAAAAGTATGGTACATCAAAGATAAGAACTGTTTTTCTCCCTGGATGTTATTTGGTATGATTAGCTACATGCACAGGAGATCAAAACATTTTCCAAAATCTGTAGGAAGTAATTCATCTTTTATGAGGCATATCGCATATGGAGTCTTCCATAGCACAAAACATAACACCCATTATTCAAAAAACAGATATGTAAATGCATCCGCATTAAACGTAGGCCGAGAATAAGAAATCTCCATCAAAAATAACTAACGATTAGAGAACATGAATATTTATCCCTCTGGGCAGAGCCGGTACTAATCTGTGCAACTCGGGCTGCATAAAATCTCGCATAACTAACATTCCCCAGCTGCTGTGCACACCGGAATTGGCCTCCCAAAAATGCATACAGCTTCATTTTTCTAATTCTGTTACTTTAGGTCCGAAGTTCTGGGAATGCAAACCGTAAATTTGGGAGTAACTACTTGTCCAATAATTTCGGCTGCAATGAACGGGGCTTAAAAACATTCCAATTTTCATTAGCGCCTGGAAACATATGATAGCCAGGCGATGCTTACTCTCGCAGGGAAAGGCCTCCTCTCTCTCTCTCTCTCTCTCTCTCTCTCTCTCTCTCTCTCTCTCTCTCTCTCTCTCTCTCTCTCTCCCAGTTGTGTAGGTGGCTAGAGAATTTCTCTTGGTCTCAGCAATGCAACCGGTTAAATATTTATAGAGCTCCGTTGTCTGATGACTGAGAGTGTTGCGTGTATATATAAACATGTATATACGTGTGTATATATATATATGTGTGTATATATATACTTACATATATATACATGTGTGTGTGTGTGTATAATATGATGCAAAACTGACAGAGAGAAAGCGAGACAGACATTTTATAATTAAGGGAGACACTCTCAGTCATCAGACAACACTGATATATATTATATATAAATATGTATATTTGTATGTGTATATATATATATATATATATATATATATATATATATATATATATATATATATATATATATATATACATTATAGTTCTATGTACGCATATGTGTATGTATGTGTATATAATATTAAAGGCAGCCAGATTTCATCCAAGTGTGTAGGTGTACAGGTGGGTGAGTACGTTTTTAAATTATAATTCAGCTTTAACTGAGAAAATTGCTCTTGATCTCCACATTTAGAATATGATTGACAGGTTATAAGTTTTACTGCTCCCATGAGTAATCCTTCGATCCGGCAAATTATTTCTCTTTGAAAACTATAAATTTGAAATGGGATTGGAGGTCAAATTTTCTAGGAAAATATAATTTGTAACAGAGAGGGTCTGTAGGAGGGATTTCAATGATAGATCTGGAATTTTGAACACATTTATCTTTTGTGAAAAGCGTTGCGTTATACTTTGATTGGAGATTCGCCGTTATTGTATTTGAAGTACAAAATCAATTGCAATTCTTAATTAGTTAATAAGTCAGAATTATTGCTAAATAGGATTTTAAATTGTGCCAGTACATTTCTTGTCTACGGATTTCTCATTTAGCAAATTTTCTGAGAAAATTCTTCAAACCAAAGAAAACGAGTAAAATATTAAACCTTTGGGTCAGTAAGAATAATAAATTCAATATATACTTTTACAGATACTCTAAGTATCAGGGAAAACAAGAAATAAATAAATAAAAAAAAACATTCAGCATAACATCCAGATATGGTTGCCCAGCCTTCTGCTCAGAATCCCCCTCTTATATATCTACGCATCTTCTTCTTCCTATTTTTTTAAGATATTCCTGTCAGACCTCAGACATATAAGCCCAACGCTCATCGGTCTGTGGTTAGTTGAGGCATGGCCTGAATACCAATCACATGACTCTTGCCCAGTGCGCTTCCTGTTGTCTTATCTTCAGTCTGTATTTGTTCCCATACCTACGAAATGATGGTCAAAAGGTATTATTTTATTTTAAAAATATTTTTGCATTTTGGACTAGAAACAGACTTTCCCCAACATTTAATGTGTGCTTTGAACGTTTCTGGCATTCGTTTTGTTAGCAAATGAATACTTTTAGAAATAGCGAATAGAACAAAATAGAATATAGAATTTAGGCCAAAGGCCGAGCTCTGGGACCTTTGAGGTCATTCAGCACTGAAGCGGAAATTAAAAGAGTAAAAAGGTTTGAAAGGTGTAACAGGAGGAAAGCCTGCCAGTTGCACTATGAATCAATTGTTAGGAGAGGGTGGAAAGCAAAACAGAATAAAGAGAATATGAACGGAGGTACAGTAAAGAGAATGAAAGGGGTTGCAGCTAAGGGCCGAAGGAACGGAGGTACAGTAAAGAGAATGAAAGGGGTTGCAGCTAAGGGCCGAAGGGACGCTGCAAAGAACTTAAGTAATACCTACAGTGCACCGCATGAGGTGCACTGACGGCACTACCACCCTATGGGGTTGAAGAGATAGTGAACCCCACCCATATATCCAACAATTTGGGAGACTCCAGTGCGAAAGAGGGGTTTATGGGTGTGGAACAACAAAAAAAACAAGCAAAAAATGCGCCGAAAAAGTTTTCTTCGGCGCAATCGAGTTTTCTGCACAGCATATAATGCTGTATGAATTCTCAGCCACGGTCCATGAAACTCTCAGCCGCGGCCATAGAAACTTTCAGCGACGGCCCGGTGGTGGCCCGTGCTGTTGGAACCAATAACGGTGCCAGAAGCGCGATTATGGCTAACTTTAACCTTAAATAAAATAAAAACTACTGAGGCTAGTGGTTTGCAATTTGGCATGTTGGATGGTTGGAGGGTGGATGATCATCGTAACAATTTGAAGCCTTTAGCCTCAGTAGTTTTTAAGATCTGAGGGCGGACAGAAAAAGTGCGGACGGACAGACGAAGCCATCTCAATAGTTTCCTTTTACAGAAAACCAAAAAGCGAGTGAGATACAAGGACGTTAATCCCACTGACAGTTCTCATTCAGAATAAGGTAAGGTTATGGACTGTTGTCAAACTAATATCATGCACTAGGCAAAGAACCTCTCATCCTAGCCTAGGTAAGGTTAGGTTAGGTGTGGTTGGTTAGGTTACTTGCTGACGAAGCTAACGTCAGAAACATGCAAAGCACACATTAAAACAAGTAAAAAAATGCGCCGAAGTTTCACGGCGCAATCGAGTTTTCTGTACAGCCGCTACAGAGTATAATCAAGGCCACCGAAATAGATCTATCTTACGGTGGTCCCAGCATAATACTGTAAGTGCAGCTTCCCATGAAACTTTAACCACGGTCTGGTGGTGGCCTATCCTCCATCGTTGCCAGAAGGCACGATTATGGCTAACTTTAGCCCTAAATAAAATATAAGCTGCTAGAGGGCTGCAATTTGGTATGTTTGATGATTGGAGGGTGAATGATCAACATACCAATTTGCAGCCCTCTAGCATCAGTAGTTTTTTAAGATCTGAGGTCGGACAGAAAAAGTGCGGACATAAAAAAGTGCGGACAGAAAAAAGTGCGGACAGAATAAAGTGCGGACGAACAGACAAAGCTGGCACAAGAGTTTTCTTTTACAGAAAACTAAAAATGGAACCAATCACATTTTTCAAGTACAAAATGCAACATTGATTTAGATTAAAAATTTACCGGTCAAAATATAATACATTCTTTCTCATGAAATGTTCGGGTCAACGTCAGAAAAAATAATTCATCATATGTTTTGTATTCCCTTAGAAATGTTGTCGTAACAGGCGAGGCGGAAATTCCATGATTCGTAATCTGTTAATCATATTACAAAATTATGGAGTTTGTAACCTGAAAAACAACTAAGCCTGGCCTTCCTGGAAAAAGATGGACTCTCACAAAGAAAAACGTTTAATCTCTTAATAACTTTCTCTCTCTCTCTCTCTCTCTCTCTCTCTCTCTCATCTCTCTCTCTCTCTCTCTCTCTCTCTCTCACACACACACACACATTAATATTTAAGCATACAACAATTTACTCGAGCTTCTCTTTGTGCAGAATTCAAGAAACAAACCTCTCTCTCTCTCTCTCTCTTCTCTCTCTCTCGTCTCTCTCTCTCTCTCTCTCTCTCTCTCTCTCTCTCTCTCTCTCTCTCTCTCTTGAAGTCATTATTCTTACTGTTCAAGACTTACACTGACTGCTTTGTACCATTATGATCTCTCTCTCTCCTCTCTCTCTCTCTCTCTCCCTCTCTCTCTCTCTCTCTCTCTCTCTCTCTCTCTCTCTCTCTCTCTCTCTCTCTCTCTCTATCTCTCACTTATTACAATTTTAATTAAAATCTTATCTATGGCGGAAATGAAGAGCCTTACAATTCTCTCTCTCTCTCTCTCTTGGAGCCATTATTCTTGCAGTTCAAGAGTTACACTGACTGCTTTGTACCATTATGATCTCTCTCTCTCTCTCCCTCTCTCTCTCTCTCTCCTCTCTCTCTCTCTCTCTCTCTCTCTCTCTCTTCTCTCTCTCTCTCTCTCTCTCTTCAATGCAGAGGCAATTCATATTCTTTTGCAACTTGTTTGAGGATGAAATAGAACTATTTGTTACCATTTACTTCTAGATTTCCCACGAGAATTTTCTCCTCGAATCTCTCAAACAACATTTGGTTATAAAGTTTAATACTTCGCTTTCGTTTTGACTCAACACTCATTTCGCTGGTTAGTATTAATAGGGATCATTTTGGTCTAAAGTGGACACGTACGCACAAATTTTATATCTGTACACATACACATACACACATCCATAAGTACGCATACACACACACTCACACACAACACACACATGTATGTATAATACACACACACACACACACACACACACACACACACACACACATATATATATATATATATATATATATATATATATATATATATATATATATATATAGTATATATATATATATATGTATATATATATATAGCCTATATAAACTTTTTTCGTTATACTTTTTTTTTATTAGGGGGACACTTTCTGACATCAGAAAGTGTCACTCTTCTGGTTGCCAGCAAGAATTTGTTAATTGGTTGCTATCCCCCAGCGATTTTCCTCCTTGTAGGAATCTAACATATGACTGGCAACAAGGTGCATATTTCACCACTTCTGCCACCACAGAAACAAAGTAATTTAGCGGATATTGTCCGAAGGGAAAACGTAAATATAAGCAAAGCAGAATGACTGGAAAGGAAGAGACTTCGACTTAACGATGGTCAGTGGGTCTGACCTTTTCTTTTTCTCTTCCAGTACTTGATTTTTTACTTCCAGTCAAATGTCCTCCTCACCTGACCCTTTTCCAGCGCCTACATGAGAAGTTCATAACCTTTTGCCACGGTATGAAGAATCTGCTACAAGTAATCGGCTGTGTCTTCTAAATAAAAGGTTTATATTAACCTTTCCACACTTTGGAATTCAAGACCAAGGAGAAGACGTCATTCTGAAGAAGACTCATACACCTCATTGTTTCAAGCCAAGAGAATAGACCTATACCAAAAGTTCCAGACTTTTTATAATTATTCATTGGGATGAGATTCATCCCGAAATTATTTATTTCCCTCGGTCCTCAAAACGTGCTGGTTGCTGTAGGCAGCAGGACGGTGGCTGTGGTGGAATTCGCTAAGGAGTGTGGAACAACTCACCTGCTAAAAGCAACTAGCTCAAAATGGCATGAAGGATAAATGAAGTCGCGAGTGACTCATTAAATCATTGATACCCGAAGACAGAAGAACCTGGAAAAGGCTCACTAAAATCAGCCACTTCGACCAGGAGTTAAGCTGAGAAAAGATGACGATGATACAGCTAATCTGATATGTCCAGATCACGTATTCCAAAGCTAGTCATCAGCAAGGGTCAGCTTATCACTGATCAAGAACTTTACTCCCAAAACATATCACTAGCTCCAAAGGTTTCTACACAGGCTGGGCATAGCAACGACCCAGACCTTGAAAAAAAAAACGCAGTTCATGGAAACCCACGCAGTCCATGAACAATGGTGCTCAATCCAGGAAGGTAACTCCCAATTCTTACTCAGAAATTGCTCTATTGCAATGACAGTTTCAGCGAGCCAGTGCGCGTGATATATCTGTTTCTTTCAGCGATAGGTTACAGAAATTTAGACAACTCGAAATTCCGGAAAGCCTCTGGGGATACGTCGCACATTCCAGGAATATCTCGCTGCTGAATTTTGCCAGTGTCCTTTTTTTGGAAGTGCACGCCCTGTTAGGGGGCCAGTACAGTGAGATACGAGGGAAAAGAAATGACGTAGGCTGGATGAATTCTGCTGATTCTGTAAATGTGTTTACAGATATATATATATATATATATATATATAGTATATATATATATATATATATATATATATATATATATATATATATGAAAATAAGAAGGCCCATAAAACACTATTTAAACGTTGAAACCATACGATGAAAACATCCAAAAGGCCACCGAGCAACTCAGTTCTAATAATCCTTTCATTTTCCATTATCCCAAATCCATCGGGAGTTCGCTCGTTAACGTATACTTAAATAACAAAAGGGAAGAAGCCGGAGTTTACAAGATACCGTGTAGTAATTGTCATGACATATCTATGTAGGCGAGACAGGTAGATCGCTCTCGCAAAGAATAACAGAGCACAAAAGATCAGTACGTTACGCTTCGGAGAGTTCGGGAATTTTCCTACATATTAGAAATACAGGGCATGTCATTAACTGGAGTGGGGCGGAGTTGGTTTTCAAGAGTAGCTGTCCGTACAAAAGAAAGATGCTGGAATCTGCTATCATCAATCAAACCAACAATATGAACCTGTCAGGAGGACATTGGAAATCGGACGCCATTGACACCTTAATCCTCGGACCCCTTTTGAAGAAGATGACCCAAGAAACGCGACCGCCAGATCCATCGCCAAACGGGAGCTAATGAGGCCAAAAACCACTAGGGAATTTGGTCAATCTCCTCCTTCTTAAGAAACGCCACCTCCTTAACATCGGAGGCCTAAGGCCACACCTTCATGTTTTTGTATATATACCATTATAACTTTCCACCTGTCCATATTCTACCAGTGAACAGGGGCACAGAAACAAGTGCCCGAAATATATGGTTTCAACGTTTAAATAGTGTTTTATGGGCCTTCTTATTTTCATATTACACTGTAGTATTACAGGAAAAGACATTCATATATATATATATATATATATATATATATATATATAGTATATATATATATATATATATATTATATATATGTATATATATATAACTGTTCACGAAGATATGGAACGAGATGAATGTATAAGTAAACGCAAATACCACAAATGAAAATTGAAACAACGGAGTGGTTGCCAGGCCTTTCGACACAACGGTCCTTCACTAGAAGACTGCTAGTAAAGGACCGTGTGGCGAAAGGCCTGGCAACCACTCCGTTGTTTCAATTTTCATTCGTGGCACCTGCCTTTATATATATATATATATATATATATATATATATATATATATATATATATATATATATATATATATATATATATATATATATATATGTATATATATATATATGTGTGTGTGTAAAGGCTACACATACACATACATACATACACACAAATATACACACACACACACACACACACATATATATATATATATATATATATATATATATATATATATATATATATATATATATATATATACTGTACATATATACAGTATGTATATATATAATATATATATATATATATATATATATATATATATATATATATATACTGTACATATATACAGTATATATATATGTGTATATATATATATATATATATATATATATATATATATATATATATATATATATATATATATATATATATATATATATATATATTTATATATATTGTGAGTGAATGACAGTTTTGAGTACAGTTATTTGCACATAATTAAGAATAGAATACTGTTTAGTTGATGTACTCTAATCTTGTAAGACTAGTAAGAATAATGGTGTTGGTAAAAATTTGACAGTGATTATGATGATTGCAATTTCCTTTCTTTCACAGATTCTTGTAGATAAAGTCAAATGCTTACTCATAAAAAGGAATATTAAATTTTCACATGTAGTATTATGATTATTATCTTTATCATTACCAAACAATGAGGTTGATGCATTTCCCAGGACTCAAAAAGGTTCATCCGAATTTTTTGTTCTCGTACAAGGTAACACAGCCGTGCGCCTAGTGCAAGTTTCTTTTATGTTTTTGAGAGCTGGCATTAAATATCTGCAACCGATATCACTGAAGTTAATCGTGAATGGCGGAAGCTCATGCTGCTCCCGACCCATAAGAAGTTATAGTTCGAATTCATTAGCCAACCAGAAGCAAGATAGGACCTGCAATGATATCTAATAAACGGTGACAAAGAGAAACAGCCTACGGTCCTCTAGAACAAGGATAGAGAGTGACTCGCCTCAAGGGTTCTTTCACATATAACGTAAAGCAACTAAAGCAGAATTGTTGTCGAAGCAAATGTTAGCTTTGATGAAGGATTTGTTCTGGTACGTAATCAAAGTCAACATTCTTTCTTGGGCGTAAAGGGAAACGTGATACACTAGAAAAGGTGACCTGGACACTTGACTTGCTAATTATATTATAGAGTGAAAAAATCTAAGAGGTATGGTTTGACGTGCATCGGTATAGTGTCCAGTGCAACGGTGTTCAGTTGTAAGGAGCGTTATACACACACCCACACACACACACACACACACATTATATATATGGGGCCTCCGTATTTATCCACCTTAGACAGCGTTTTCAAAGGAATTGCAGGTTACATTACATATATATATATATATATATATATATATATATATATATATATATATATATATATATATATATATATATATATATATGACTATTTATCACATCACCGTGATTCATATACAATCAGAAAGCTACAAACGTCCTTTAATATCCAATTCACTCTACCTCGGAAATAATATATTTTCATATATGTTACCGAAGGGGAATTTTTAGTTGATAATAAGTCCACCGTCCCGTGGGATCGAACCAGCGACGGACGAGGAATCAGGACTACAGTATTATATATATATATATATATATATATATATATATATATATATATATAATATATATATATATATTATATATATACTGTATATATATATATATATATATATATATATATATATATATATATATATATATATATATATATATATATATATATATATATATATATAATATATATACACGTGTGTATGTTTACATTATATATATATATATATATATATATATATATATATATATATATATATATATATATATATATATATAATGTACACACACATAGATATATGTGTGTGTGTAAAATAAAAAAAAAATCATCGAAGTAAAATACACTAGCATATTTTTCCAAAGCTTCAGAGTCATGTTGACTAAAATTCATGCGTTGACATTTGCCATGAGTTTTTAATGACAACTACGTCTATCACAGAGCTGCAAACACGGTAATGTCTGAGCCCGGTGCATACATCAGTTTGAATGACAGTTCGTTTGTAATTAACGAAAGCGTTTTACGATGAAAATGAGGATTTCTTTTATTCTCTCTCTCTCTCTCTCTCTCTCTCTCTCTCTCTCTCTCTCTCTCTCTCTCTCTCTCTCTCTCTGTTTTTATGTAAGCATTGTATAAAGATTAATTTGCTTTCAGCAGCGTAATGCGTTTTTTCCTCATTTACTCTAAATATTCTAATCATTTCTTAGCTTTCGACCGTGATACAGAAAAATCATTGCAGAGCATATATATCACTGCAGTTTCTTGCGCCACATGTTTAGATTTTGGCTTCTTCTGAATAATTCAGACATTTTATTAAGTACAAATATTTAATATCAATTCTAATCTTATAGATTTCTTCCGCAAACCGGGATCAAGTAAACGTTCTCCTTTCAAGTTCGCGTTTCCTTTTTTGTTGTTTTGCCATTTTTTTTTAAGAAATTCCCATTTTCTACCCTTTTCTACTCATAAACTGTTACGTTTGACTCTGCCATTTCGCTTTTCATATGATCTCTATTATTACTTATTCATTTTAACATCCAAGGCCTAATTATATTAACCATAATAATCACAAGCCAATATCAAAGAAGAGGGGCTCATTAATGAGTAAAAATCCACAATTATGTATATGAGGAAGGCTGTATTCATCAAAATACAAAAAGGATTAAAAACGAGAGCTTTCGAACCTGTGCGCGACGGCCCTCTTCAGTTGGCTGAAGAGGACCGTTGTGCAAACGGTCGAAAGCTCCAATTTTTAATCAATTTTGATTTTGATAAATACAGCCTTATTCATATACATAATTACGGATTTTTATCACTATTTCCGATTACAGAATAGTGAAGCACCATAGATAAAGTGTCCATGTTTTGGCCACAATAGGACGCAAACTTCTTTGTAGCTTGTGACGAACCTTACCGCTCTGTTGCGGGAAGCAATGGCCACAGTAAGGCAATGTTAACAGTATAATATCCTTCCTACTTCAAGAGTACTTTTCTTTACTCATCTGGAATCGCTTCGAGAGAATCCTTCTTCTTCAACTTTCCCGGAGAAAGGATGGTTTTCGGAACAACTCAGCTCCACCTGCATCTCGAGCTCGGTGAAGTTTTTGACCTAATGTTAGTGTTTTTAACCTGAAATGGAGGAGTTGAAGACCCAGCCAAGATTTCGGGCGGTATTTACGAGTGTGGGGAAAGTTTTGTGAATTTTCGCTGGCTCCGCAATTCTAGCTTAATGGCTGTGTTATTTAAGAAGCTCCGAAAATGCACTGGGTTACTAACCCCAGGTGTGCAATGTAAGTTTACAGTGGGTATAAGGTAGACTTTCACGACAGGGGGTATGCATAAAGTAAAATATGCTGGCCATTTACAGTATACTTCACATGTGATGAAGGGCGTTATATTAGCAAATGTATTAGATAATCAAAAGGTTTCTACCATTAAATCACCTAAAAGTGGCAAACGGTGTCATTAGACTGTGTATGACTTTACGATTTAAAAAACAGCAATGGTTACATGGTTTTACAAGTAATAATAATAATAATAATAATAATAATAATAATAATAATAGCCACTAATGGGAATGGATGGTGTAGTTTCCCAAGAAGAATTGTGTATAGATGAATATCCCAAGTTTCCTTTTGACGAATACACTCAATGCATATTTAGGAAATTAGGAAATCATAAAAAATGTCCATATTTGAATCAGAAATAAGAGTGCACGCTCGCTCTCCTAAATGCATATTCGTTGCAATTACCTCTAGGACTATTTCTTTACGTAAGCATTGTGCAAAGATTAGACCATTTTCAGCAGTGTGTAAGGTTCTCTTCCTCAGTAAATCCCAGGCATTTTATATTTTGGGGTTTTCAGAATTACCCTTCTTTTATTAAAAAAAATATTAGCAACGTTTCAATGTTCTTAGTTCCTTTCGCAAACCGTCATGAAGTTCAAGTTTCCTTTGTAAGTGTTATTTTCCCATTTCGTCCCTTTTTTGGGGGAATTCTCATTTTCTCCCAATTTCTGCTCTTTCTCTGATACATTTAAACCTGCCATATGTTTTTTTTTTACTATTAGTATCGCTTCCTGAATTATTTAAGCTTCTAATGCTTAATTACATAAACATAATAGTAACAAGCTAGCATCACAGTTAAAAAATGACGCAAACTTCACGAAGCTTGCACTAAATCGTAACGTTCTGTTGCAGTAAGTACAGCTGTCACTGAGACAATGTTAAGAGTGTAATATTCATTCTGTTTCGAGAGCCATTTTCTCTGCTCATTTGGAATCGCTTCAAGAGAATTCTTCTTCTCGAACCTTCCCGGAGGAAGGAAGGTTTTTGGAACAACTCGGCCCCACCTGCATCCCCGGTAAAGTTTTTGGCCTAATTTTATTGTTTTTAACCTGGAGTGGAGGAGTTAAAGGCCCACTCTAAATTTCGGGCGGTATTAACGAGTGTGGGAAAGTTTTGTGAATTTTGGCAGGCTCCGCAATTCGAGTCCAATGGTTGTGTTCTTTTAGAATCTCTGAGAGTGTGTTCGTGTGCGTGTTGGGGTGGGGGTGGGGGTGGGGGGTTCCTAACTTGAAGAGTGCAGTGTAAAGTTTGCAGTGGACGTAAGGCAGACTTTCACGACAGGGGCGGTGCTCGATGTGAAAAATGCTGGTTCATTTACAGCGTATTTCAAATGAGATGCAGAGGATTGTTACCAAATATAACCGATAAGTTTCGACAATTAAATCACCTAAAAATGGTGAATAGTGTCATTAGGCTGTATATGACCGTATGATTTTTAAAATAGTAATGGTGAAATGGAGAGTTCATCTAATAATAATAATAATAATAATAATAATAATAATAATAATAATAATAATAATAATAATAATAATAATAATAAAAATACTCACAGCAGCATGAGTCCTCAAGCGAACTAACAAGCACACAGTTATGTGTGGGTACATATATTTAAAAGTAAATCGCTACGCAGAGCTTTCAGGAATCTGTTCGATTCCCCCTTTTCAACTGTATTTGTACCCATGCATAACTGTGGATTTTTTCTCCAATAATAATAATAATAATAATAATAATAATAATAATAATAATAATAATAATAATAATAATAATAATAATAACAGTAACCATTAATGGTGATGGATAATGTAGCTTCCCGAGAAAATTATGAATAGATGAATATCCCAAGTTCCTATTTTAATAATAATAATAATAATAATAATAATAATAATAATAATAGCCATTAATGGTGATGGATAATGTAGCTTCCCGAGAAAATTATGAATAGATGAATATCCCAAGTTCCTATTTTAATAATAATAATAATAATAATAATAATAATAATAATAATAATAATAATAATAATAATAATAATAATAATAATAATAATAACCATTAATGGTGATGGGTAATGTAGCTTCCCGAGAAAATTATGAATAGGTGAATATCCCAAGTTCCTATTTTAATAATAATAATAATACTAATAATAATAATAATAATAATAATAATAATAATAATAATAATAATAATAATAAAATATTAGTAACCATTAATGATGATGGATAATGTAGCTTCCCGAGAAAACTGTTAATAAATGAATATCCCACGTTCCTATTTTAATAATAATAATAATAATAATAATAATAATAATAATAATAATAATAATAATAATAATAATAATAATAATAATAATAATAACCATTAATGGTGACGGGTAATGTAGCTTCCCGAGAAAATTATGAATAGATGAATATCCCAAGTTCCTATTTGACGGACAAACTTGATAGACAGTCAGGAAATGAGGAAATCATGAAAATCGCCCCTGGTTTTGTCAGAAATAAGAGAGCACACTCATTTTCATAAATGCATATCGTGTTGCAATCCCCTCCGGCACTATATTTTTTTCTGTCAGAAGTTCAAGTGAAGATGCAACGCGTTACGGCCCTTATAAAATTCTTGTTTCAATAATTTACTTAAATTTTTACTATTTATTTATTACATCGTTAGTCTATTTTTTCTTTTTAATAAGAGATCTCTTATTTCTATGTTTCCCATTACCTTCTGTTACTTCTTTATGATGAACACCATATTCTTTGGAACCTTGAATTTCATGTCAATGGTCCCTGTGGTCTGGTTCTCAATGAATAGGAGTCATCCTCTCAATAATACTAATAACAGTAACATACAGAGGTGATGCTATACAGTAGTATGATCTACCATGCATTTTCTGCATTTGACCCCCCCCCCCGGGGCTAGTACTAAACACGGCAAAACAGTGTAGGTGAGTCAATGTTTCGCCGTGTTTAGTACTAGCCCCTGGGGTATCAAATAGTTTTGTATATAGTTTGAGGAAGTAATACAGAGATGCTACTATAGTATGATCTCTACCATCCATTTTCTGCATTTGACCACCCCCCGGGGCTAGTACTAAACACGGCAAAACAGTGTAGGTGAGTCAATGTTTCGCCGTGTTCAGTACTAGCCCCTGGGGTATCAAATAGTTTTGTATACAGTTTGACGAAGTAATTGCCATAAGCCTTAATTGGGTTGTTTGGTAGATAGCATCCCAATTTTTGGTAGGTCGTGAATAGCTCGGTAGATATCATACTGTAGTGGCACCCATACAGATTAGACCATTCTCACCAGTGTGTAAGATTTTCTTTCTCGGTTCCTCTCTAAACATCTAGTGACTTTGTCTTTTTCCAGTTTCCTGCGTCAGGCGTTTTATATTTTGGGTTTTCCTGAATATTCTGCTTTTGTTAGTAAATGTTTAACATCATTTCACTTTTATTTGTTTCCTTTCGCAAACCGTGACCAAGTTCACGTTTTCTTTGTAAGTGTTATTTCGTCATTACGTCGCTTTTTACTTGGTATTCCAATTTTCTATAATTTTCTGATCGTACTCTGATACATTTAAACCTGCCATATGGCAATTTTAAAATGATCGGTATCGTTCCTGAATCATTTAAGGTTCTAAGGACCAATTACATAAACAGCTTAATAACAAGCTAGTACCAGACTAATTACATAAACAGCTTAATAACAAGCTCGTACCAAAGCCAAAATATAACGCAAATTTCACCGAAGCTTCCAATAAATCGTGTAAGGTTCTATTGCATGAAGCACTGCTGGCACTGAGACAATGTTGATAAGAGTGTAATATCCTTCCTGTTTCCAGAGCCATTTTCTCTACTCATTTGGAATCGCTTCAAGAGAATCCTTCTCCAACCCTCCTGGAGGATGGAAGGATTCTGAGACAACTCGGCTCCACCAGCATCCCGAGGCTGGTAAAGTTTTTGGCCTAATGTTATTGTTTTTAACCAGAAGTGGAGGAGTTAAAGGCCCACTCTAAATTTCGGGCAGTATTTACGAGTGTGGGAAAGTTTTGTGAATTTTCGCGGGCTCCGGAATTCGAGTCTGATGGCTGTGTTATTTTAGAAGCTCCGAAAGTGGACTTGGTGTCAGGGATGGGGTTTGTGGATGGGAAAGGGGGAGGGTGGTATTATTAACCTAAAGGGTGCAACGTGAAGTTTGCAACTAAAACACCATAGATTTTCATGACGCGGTAATGCACGTAATGAGAAATGCTGACTATTTTCAATATACGAGTGTATTTGAACCGAGATGAAGAGGGAGGGGAATCTGTCAAATATATCAGGAAATCGGAAAGTTTCCACCATTAAATTACATAAAACTGATGGATGGAGCCATTAAACTATATATGACTCGCCTCGTTCTCAAGATTGAAATGGTGAAATTGTGGGTTCAGGTAATAATAATAATAATAATAATAATAATAATAATAATAATAATAATAATAATAATAATAATAATAATAATAATAATAGTAGTAGTAACACTGATGAACGCAAATGAGAATTAGTGGCGTAGCTTCTTCCCAAGAGGAATTATCCCCAGATGAAGAGCTCGAATTCCTATTTGACGACTATACTTAACACATTTGGAAAAGAGGATATTATTAAAAAAAAAAAGTCTATGTTGCAAGAAGCCATCAGAATGCCACCCACTTTCATAAACGCATGTTTCTTTGGATTACCATTTACCTCTGCAGCAATAAGGATACTAGGTACCTGGTAGTCAAGTGACTATGGTAGGTAGTGCCCAGTGTGGTACAAGAATGGTTAGTTATTTCATCTTAAAATATTGCTCTTGAGAGCAATATTTTAAGGTCCATGGTTCAATGCACTGGCTGGTATTGAACCATGGACTTTATAAATACGAACCCAGTGCCTTATCAGAGAGAGAGAGAGAGAGAGAGAGAGAGAGAGAGAGAGAGAGAGAGAGAGAGATTCACCAACCTTTATATCTTAAATGAAAGACGAAATTGTTCGTCCCTGCTGAGGTTTGAATAAATGCTGGTTTTTCTGGCTCTCAGTGTGATTTTCTTTAATCCTCTGAACGAGGTACAAGGCGTACAGCGTTTAGCATTCAGTAGTAGTTAGAAGGCATAACTTGCATGCACACCATTAGCAGGTACGCCCGATTGAAAAAGTTAAGTATACCTTAGATTAACCAGACCACCGAGCTGATTAACAGCTCTCCTAGGGCTGGCCCGAAGGATTAGATTTATTTGACGTGGTTAAGAACCAACTGGTTACCTAGCAACGGGACCTACAGGTTATTGTGGAATCCGAACCACATTATGACGAGAAATGAATTTCTATCAGCAGAAACAAATTCCTCTAATTCTTCATTGGCCGGTCGGAGAGTCGAACGCTGGGCCAACAGCGTGCTGGCCGAGAGCTCTACCCACCCCTCCAACGAAGAACTACGCCCGATTGAGCAATAGCGGGTACCTATAGTGTTACGCTGAAATACTCCTGTCCCCAATGCAATTAATGGTAATTAACCGAATGATTGCAGTGAAGTCATAGAATGATGGTCACCCTTTCAAAGAAATGCCACGAATAATGTTGCTTAAATCCACCGATTGAGAGATGTGCAGTGATGCAATCGTATTTCTGCCTGGATTTGACTGATGGTAATCCATTCGTGTAACGACCAAACACAACATTACATAACTGCCATAATCGAGAGATCATCAGCAGTTTTGCCATCTAGAGCATTACCAAAATAAAAGACGCATTGAACGCTACAAAATTAGACAAATACAAGTGAGAGTTGCCGGTTCATTACCATAAAATTATTTTTTTATAAAGTTACGAAAGAACACCTTTAAAAAAATTAAATTTCATCATGTATAGTAATTACATAATTACGTCGTCTCAATAAGCAACGGTTTAGGTTTTGAAAAATAGGTCGTTTCATTAAATGCTTTGTATCGTTTATCTCTGACGTCATTATTACACACACTAACGTTTGCATGAAAAGTTCCTGAATAACAGCGTTCGTTTTGTTTAATTTGGTTATTGGCCTTAAATTACTTTAATTATGCATTTAGTGCTTACTGATACAGAATAGTTAAAGGTGTGCTTATGAACTACTAAATGCCACAAGGATTATATTAATTATTCAAATACGAGATGAAAATTTCGAAGCTTAAAAGAAAGTGCTCCTCGGGGCGTTCAGAAATAATTATTTGCAATACTGAGTGTAGGACAGTTCTTCAAAGACAGTGCTGAATATGAGAGCAGTACTTCCAACAGAAACTGGATGAGAACCAATATTTCAAACAGAACTGAACATGAGACTAGAATTTCAACCGGAACTGAAAATGAGACTAGTTTCTCATATATAAACTGATTGGGCACAGTACTCAAAGGAGGAACTGAATATGAGAGCAGTATTCCATACTAAATAAATATGAGACTATTGCCTCGCGCAAAAACTAAATGGGATGAGTATTTGAAACAGGAATGGGATCTGAGAAAATTATTTCAAGCATTAGCCGAAAATAAAAGCCTATATTTCCAAACATGAACTATATATGACACCATTGCTGAACATCCAGACATGATATCAGACCATTATTTCTGTCAGAAACTGAATATCAGACCATTCTTTCTTTCAGAAGCTGGACATGGAGCCAGTGCTTCAAACCGAAAGTGGATGTGGACAACATTTCCAAACAGAAGTTGAGAGTAAGACCAGTATTTAAAAAAAAAAAAAAATAAATAAATAAATAAATAAAAATAAAACTAGTAAAAAATGCATCCAAGTTTCCTCGGCGCAATCGAGTTTTCTGTACAGTGTATAATGCTGTGTGAAACTTTCAGCCGCGCCCCATGAAACTCAGCCACGGTCCGGTGGTGGCCTGTGTTGTTGGTAACTACATCGGTGGCAGAAGTACGATTATGGCTAATTTTAACATTAAATAAAATAAAAATTACTAAGGCTAGAGGGCTGCGATTTGGTATGTTTGATGACTGGAGGGTGGATGATCAACATACCAATTTGCAGCCCTCTAGCCTCAGTAGTTTTTAAGATCTGGGGACGGATAGAATAATTGCGTACAGGAAAAGTGCGGACGGACAGACAAAGCCATTACAATAGTTTTCTTCAACAGAAAACTAAAAATATATACGAGATCAGTATTTCAAACAGTAATTCAGCTCAAAAAGGAGCTGAATATCAGGCCATTCCCTAAAAGTGAACTAGAATTTTTATATTAGACCAGTAATTCAAGCTAGGACTGAATGCGAGACCATTTTTTAATCTGTCAGAAAATGAGGAAATGAATATCGTCCATGTGTAAATCAGAACTTACTCCTCACTTGTCATAAATGCATAATATTTTGTTGCAATTCCCTCCAGAACTATTTCTTTATGTGAGCCTTGTCTAAAGTTAAAGTTAAAGTCATCCTGGGCCTCTGTAGGCTCATAGGGCAGGCGCTGATCTTGTCTAAAGATTAGACAATTTTCAGCCGTGTGTAACGTTCTCTTCCTCGGTTCCTCTCTAAGTGTATAGTGACTATGTCTTCATCCAGTTTCCTGAGTCGAGTATTTTATATATTGGATTTTCTGAATGACCCTGCTTTTATTAAAAAAAAAAAAAAAAAAAAAACCGTGAGCAACTGAGCTGAATTACACTGAATATAGAATTTAGGCCAAAGGCCAAGCACTGGGACCTATGAGGGCATTCAGTGCTGAAACGGAAATTGACAGTAAAAGGTTTGAGAGGTGTAACAGGAGGAAAA
Source organism: Macrobrachium rosenbergii (assembly GCA_039081455.1). NCBI lineage: Eukaryota > Metazoa > Arthropoda > Malacostraca > Decapoda > Palaemonidae > Macrobrachium > Macrobrachium rosenbergii. The sequence continues at coordinate 22,947,526 of JANJGK010000029.1, forward strand.
CCTCGCAGTTGCACTATGAATCAATTGTTAGGGGAGGGTGGAAAGTAAGATGGAAGAAAGATGATATGAAAGGAGGTACAGTAAAAGGAACGAAAGAGGTTGCAGCTAGGGGCCGAAGGCACGCTGCAAAGAACCTTAAGTAATGCTACAGTGCACCGTATAAGGTGCACTGATGACACTATCCCCCTACGGGGTAAACCGCGATTAAGTTCACGTTTTCTTCGTAAGTGTTATTTTGCCAATTCGTCCCTTTTTATTAGGAATTCTCATTTTCTACTATTTTCCGCACGTACTCAGGTACGTTTCAACCTGCCATATGGTTTTTTGAAATGATCAGTATCGTTTCCTGAATTATTTCAACTTCTAAACTCTAATTCCAATTACATAAAGAGCTTAATAACAAGCTAGTATCAAAGCAAAAATAGGACACAAACTTCACCGAAGCTTGCAACAAATCGTACGGTTCTATTGCAGGAAGCACTGTTGGCACTGGGACAATGTTAAGAGTGTAATATCCTTCCTGTTCCCAGAGCCATTTTCTCTACTCATCTGGAATCGCTTCAAGAGAATTCTTCTTTTCCAGCCTTCCTGGATGAAGGAAGGCTCTTGAAACAATTCGGCTCCACTTGCATCTGGAGATCGGTAAAGTTTTTAGCCTAATGTTATTGTTTTTAACCAGAAGTGGGGGAGCTAAAGGCCCACCCTAAATTTCCAGGGGTATTTACGAGTGTGGGAAAGTTTTGTGAATTTTCGCAGGCTCCGCAATTCGAGTCTAATGGCTGTGTTATTTTAGAAGCTCCGAAAGTGGACGGAGGGTGTTATTAACCTAAAGGGTGCAACGTGGAATTTGCAGAGAAAATACCGTAGGGTTTCAAAACCCGGTAATGCACGCAGTGAGAAATGCTGACCATTTTCACTGTACGGGTATATTTCAACTGAGATGGAATGGGAGGGGTTTTCAAATCTATTAGGAAATCGAAAAGTTGCCGTCATTAAATTGCATAAAACTGGTGAACGGTCCCATTACACTATATATGACTCGCATCGTTCTGAAGATGGAAATGGTGAAATGGAGAATTTTAATAATAATAATAATAATAATAATAATAATAATAATAATAATAATAATAATATAACATTGATGAACGCTAATGAGAATCAGTGGCGTAGCTTCCCAAGAGGAACTATTCCACGACGAGAAGCTCGAATTCCTATTGGCTGACTAAACACATTTAGAAAATGAGGAAATTATGAAAAAATGTCTAAGTTAAAGCGGCCATCAGAATGCCACCCACTTTCAAAAACGCACATTTCATTGGGTTTCCCTTTCCCTCTGTGGCCATAAGTAAATTATGTACCTGGTAGTCAACTGACTATGGTAGGTCGTATCCAGTGTGGTAAAGGAACGGTTAGGTACTTTTCAAAATATTGCTCTTAACCCTTTGATTACGGCCGAGATGAGACCTCACACTTACCACAATCCGGAGGGTTTTCAGACGGTAGTCACCCGTAGCATGCTACCAGACGCACGAAATCGTAAACAATCATTGTAATAGCGTTTGTATTTGTTGTTTTGCTGCAAATTAACCTGTTTTATTTATATGATAATATTGTGATAATAGCGATCCGTGATATAGATATTATGCAATTAATGTAACAACACAAATAAATAAACATAGGATAAGTACTATATATCGGGGTTTAGTGTTGCCAGAGGTATAAGCACTGCACTGATTGAGGATGACAGTCTTCTTTTTTTTGTCATTTTCTCTAATTCTGTTTGAATCCGTAAAGGACAGCTACATCACAGTTGTGTATTATAGTTAAAAATTATTTGTATATTCGTCAGAAAACTAATCATAAAGAATGTTCATCATTTTTATGGTTCCGCTTACTATTCCACTAGCTGGGCAAAAAAAAAAAAATGAGAGAGAGAGAGAGAGAGAGAGAGAGAGAGAGAGAGAGAGAGAGAGAGAGAGAGAGAGAGAGAGAGAGAGAGGCGTGACAGAATAAAAATTTTTACCTATGATTTATTCCTTCTAATTGTACATCAATAACATTGGAGAGTAAGTAGACACAATCACAATATTGGTTGCAATATTAACCACATTTCTGGGTAATATTTTTATCAATGATCAAGCACCCAGCTGACAAGGGATACGCAATCTAGAAATTCAGATGAATTCTGCAGTGTTTGAAAAATGGTTTAAAACCCAGCTTCTTCCCAATATAGGGCCATCTGCCATCATAGTGTTGGATAACGCTTCTTATCATTCAGTTCGAATTAATAAACCTCCGACAATGTCTGCCAAAAAGGATGAAGTTAAAGACTGGCTAATAAAAAATTAGTAAAGTTGCAAAGACATTCATGTAAAGAAAATGATTACGTGATTGACAGACGGGCAAGAGATCATGGACATAGTGGTTAGGCTGCCTACATATCACTGCCAGTATAATGCAACAGAACTGATATGGGCGCAGGTGAAATCATACGTGGCAAAGAAGAATCATTTTAAAAATCAGACCTGCTTCCTTTGGTCAAAGAAGCAATTGAATCCATATCTTCTGACAACTGGGCTAATGATGTGAGACATGCCGAAGATATAAAAAGAGATGACGCTTCAAGAGATGTTTGCATTGATAAATATATAGATTCTTTTGTTATCGATGTAGCATCCTCTGACGAGGATTCTTCATAAGTAATGTCTCCTCATACTTCGATTGTAAATAAATTTATTGCTTTCCCTTGTTGTGTGATATCCTGTTGAACACTGAAATTGAAATAAATTGAAATATAGATTTGTTTTTTCGACAGAAAGTGGCAGAAATATCTTTAAAAATCTACATATAACAGAAATGCCACAGCAGTGATGAGTATCATATGACAGTGCTTTAAAAGCACAGGTAAATCTAATACTGTATAAATGTGTAATATATATATATATATATATATATATATATATATATATATATATATATATATATATATATATATATATATATATATATATATATATATATATATATATATATATATATATATATATATATATATATATATATATATATAATTGTGATATAGTTTTGAGCTTTTGAATTGCTTTCTTTCGTGCATGCCGTAATCCGTCATTACCTCCTTGCTGTATCAAGGTTGAATTTTCACTGTACAGCTATAAAATAGCTCATAATAAACATTCTTTAAATATTGTTACACCCTATATATATATATATATATATATATATATATATATATATATATATATATATATATATATATATAATATATATATATATATATGGGTGTAACAATATTTAAAGAATATTTATTATGAGCTATTTTATAGCTGCACAGTGAAAATTCAACCTTGATACAGCAAGGAGGTAAAGACGGATCACGGCATACACGAAAGAAAACAATTCAAAAGCTCAAAACTATATCACAATTATATGACTTCGATAACAGCAAAGGAACAGTAATAAAAAACTATAGTAGATGACGTAACTCAAGAACATTGCTCAGTACAGCATCCAAATAAACAAAACTGAAAATGAAAGCACATCTAGGTTTCCAAATTTCTTGCATCTATCATTTTCATATATTGAATTTTTTTTTTTTTTATCTAAAATTTAAGTGGGACAACAAAACTTCATTCAGAACTTTCTATTATAGTACACGTGCTTGATAACAGGCGCAAACAATGAGAGCTTGAAGTCAGAAGGTTAATGGTCAGTTTAAGAGGGGCAAAGTCTCTTCCTAAAACGGTCGTACTATAGTAACCCCCCCCCCGGCCTTTCTTGTTTACTTGCTAACCTTGTTTACTCTTATTCAGTTTTCATCCTCTGGACTTTACTACTGAAGGTAATCTATTTCTTGTTTTGTCATTGTCATTTTTCAATCTTTAAAGCATTTTAATTTTGTAAGCTCTGTTGTCAGTTTTAATTAGTGTTTTTGTATCTTTTTAGCCAGAAAAGATGGGATATGGGTGATCCCGAAGCGCACCTATTAATAAATATATCAATGATGAGCTGACTGTTCTTCCTATCCGTACTCCCTACTATATATATGCATATATGTATATATGTATATATATATGTATGTATATATATATATATATATATATATATATATATATATATGTATTTATATGTATATATATATATATATATATATATATATATATATATATATATATATATATATATATATATATATATATATATATATCTTTCTATCTATGCATCTATCTCTGTGTCTAACTATCTGTTAATACACACACTAACACACACATATATGTATACATACGTATATATTAACTTTATCACATACACAATTGTTCTGTGCATTAACTAAATTACTAAAAGGACCTCATTCAAACTGGATGGTATCTATAGATACCATGCAGTTTGAATGAGGTCCTTTTAGTAATATATATATATATATATATATATATATATATATATATATATATATATATATATATACATCACGAAGGAAGCAGTAGGGAAAGGCATCCTCATCATCTACAGTTTATTTTCAATGCCGACGTTCCGCGACGAATTCCAAGTCGCATTTTCAAGGCTATAAAATATAATATAATTTGCGAACATCAATAACAAATTAATGCAATGGCAACAGCTCTTTATGTAGTAAAAATATTTAAAACAAAACACCTCATTCCAAGACAAGTCAATAATGAGTAAAAGGAGTTCACTAAAATCTTAAAACAACCTACCTATATGAAAGAAAGAACAAGACTAACATAAATAAGTACAAACAGAGTGAGGAAAACCAGTTGCCCAAACTAGGCTATAAACAATTTCACTGAGGACGATTGAGTATTTAACGACGGCACAGTCTTCCTGATAATTATGGATTCTAGGATGGTTAAGTCGTTGTTGTTCTGCACTCGGCCTAGGATGGAAAAATCCTTGCTGTCAATATAAGTTTTACATAATTTTGAATGATTTCGTATATTTGATTGCTCAGGATTAGATAACCTGCTACCTGTTCTATGACTTATGCCCCTGTGGGAATCTATGCGGACCTTCAACAGCCTCCTCGTGCATCCCACATATGTATATCCCGTGATCACATCCCGGGCAAGTGTACTTGTAAACAACGCTGGACGAAAACAGAGGACTGAGCCGGTCTTTGACTCTGAACAGAGACCCTATTGTAAAGGGATTTTTCGGGATGATTTTCAGGTTTAAAGCTGGAAAACTCTTTTGAATAATGGCTGTGCATTTTCTCCTAAAAGTATCATCATGCACGAAAGGGAAACTTGCATACATCTTTAGTTTCGGCACAGTCGATTCAGGTGTTGCCGGAGTCATTTTCTGTAGTAGCAGTTTATTTAGGGATCTGAAAAAAAGTCGTGATGGAAAACAATTATTATTGAAATATTTCACTAAAAAGGATATCTCATCGTGGAAACTCTTCCAGTTTGACGAGTGGGTGTAAGCCCTATGGAGGAGGGTTAAAATAGAGTTCAGTTTCAAATGAAAGAAACACGAACTATAAAAATTCATTCCCAAACCAGTAAATGTATTTTTTCTATACACACCTGTGTAAAAACCTGAGTCACCTCTGGAAATAATAAGATCAAGGAAGGGGAGTTTGTTATTTACCTCCTTCTCCATAGCGAACCTTATGTTTGGATGTTGTCGGATGACGAACTCCAGAAAGGACTCTGCATGACATTCATGACGAAATAGGGAGAACGTGTCGTCAACATATCTTCGATAAAATAGAGGGCGGAACCTAATGGGACATTCTTCTATTATGCGCTCCTCCAGGGAGCACATGAAGATGTTAGCAAAAATTGGACCAAGTGGTGATCCCATGGCCATCCCTTCAGTTTGTTTATACAAACTGAAGGCAAAGGTCGTGTCCAGCACGGCCAGCTCTAAAAGTTGTTTAAAAAATGTCCTACTAAAATTATTAAAAATTGCATCTTCATCAGTAAAAAGTTTGCTTAATATTATCTCAGTATTAATCTCAGTATTATTATTATTATTATTATTATTATTATTATTATTATTATTATTATTATTATTATTATTATTATTGGAGAAGCAATTCCACAGTTATGTATATGTACATATATTTAAAGATAAATATACAACTGTGGATTTGCTACTTCATTTTAAGACTCATGCTACTATGAGTATTTTTTTTATTACTATTATTTTTTTTTTTTTAGAATATGAATCCAATTCATACGGGACAAGCATACAGGGACCATTGACTTGAAATACAAGCCTCCAAAGTATATGGTAGACAGGTTTTCCAGGAATATTGGAAAAGTTTTCCGTGCGTCTTTAATAGTGTTCTTGAAGACTCTAAAACTTATTTCTTTTCCGAAGAAGAATTTTTATTTAAATAAGACAAGCGATTTAAACTACTCTGTATCCTTCAAAAAATCTACTATTATAATTTGATGCTGGTACCATAAAAAAACTATATATTTATAACTTACTCTGCTATGCGAAAAAACTTAATCATTCCTTGCTGGAGGCAGCCATCTCTCTCTCTCTCTCTCTCTCTCTCCCCCTTAATAAGGTGATCAATGGCAATGGAGAAGCCTTGTTAAAACAAAAAAGGTCAAAAAAGGTCACTTTCCTCTTGAAGCTGACTGGATTACTGGGCGCTAGTGATGACCATTTCAGGAAACAGAAATTCTTGAGACCACCTTATTTTTAACTATTGGGAAAAATTAACGCACACAGACGCACAAACCAGTGTATACACACACACACACACACACACACACACACACATATATATATATATATATATATATATATATATATATATATATATATATATATATATATATATATATATATATATATAAAATATATGTATATATACTTATATATACATATATTTATGTATATGTATCTATCTATAATAATAATTTCCAAGTTGATCTTGTCCTCCCCGGGGTGAAATTTTCTAGAAAGCTTTATTGCCATGAAAATAGCATTTTTTTAAAGAAATAAATGTAAATGTAGCGAAAAATCATCATCATCGTATCCTTTTCCCTCGTCGTCGGGAGGAGATATCTATCTATCTATCTATATGTATATATATACATATATATAGATATATAAATATATGTAGATATACATATATATATACATATATATATATGTATATAATATATATATATATATATATATATATATATATATATATATATATATATATGCATACATGTATATAATATATATACATATATGAATATATATATATATATATATATATATATATATATATATATATATATATATATATATATATATACATATATACTGTATATATTTATATATATATGTATGTGTATGTATATATACATATATATATATATATATATATATATATATATATATATATATACATATATATATATATATATATATATTTCTCCCGGCGACGAGAGAAAAGGATACGATGATGATTTTTCACTAAATTTTTAATTTCTTTCTTTTTTTTTAAATATTGATGTTTTCGTGGCAATAAAGCTTTCAAGAAAATTTCATACCTTCTGCTGCAAGAAAGAATCATTGTCGCCTGGCGCCGTAATATCTTCGTGTTTTTCCTGCAGTCGTTTTAGAATTCTTCAGCTCATGCGTATAGTGCCATCACTCAATAGGTGCACTGACACCAAGGACTACAGTGGCCATCTCAGGGATCCTCCAGGAAGACGTCTTGAAGCCTTCAGAGACAGCATGTGAGCAAAGAAGGCGAAGTTTATGGTTAAAATGAACTGGATGACGAAGCAGATCGACTAAAAGAGATTTTCAAGAGGGAAAAGTACATCACGAGAATGGCAGATAGCTTCAGTCTGTAATTGTTTACTGCTGAAAATATGGACTACTTCGCGGAGCAGTATGAAGTCGAGGTTCCCGCCTTCTGCGATTATTCGGCACCTCTACAGTCGTATTGTCACTCACGGACGCAAGCTCTTCATTCGAAATAAGGAAGGAAATAATCAAGAAGAGAGGAAGACAGTGGAACGGAGGAACTGAAGAATTTATACGAAATAAAAGGTAGAGAACTTGAGGTGTTTTCTAAGCTGATTGAGAGGGGATTTTGGATGCCCAAAATTACCGCTTGGAGCAGTTCTTCGCTCGAAATAAGAAAGAGAAGGAACAAAAAAGAGACGACATCGGCGTGGAGGTATACTGAAGAATGCTGACGAAGAATAAAGTAGATAACCTGAGGTGTTAGAAACTACTTCAAAGATTTTGGATTCACAGAATTACTTTTCGGAGAAGCAAGGAAGAATCGAAGGGATGATCAATATCGTCAGTAAGAGGGAATCTCATAAGTTTATAGAAGACGACTCCTTAAAGCAAAGAAGCTGTTTATGTGCCAGAAAAAGAACTCCAAGTAATGGTTATCGCGATGTTGAAATGATCTAAAACCTTCGAGATTTTCCTTGAAGACATTTTGGAATCCTTCAGTCCTCCGGCTCCTGGAAGGACGAGAGAAATGCCATTCGCGCATGCGCCGAGCTTCAAAGTGTCCAAGAACAATCTCCGAGATGCTTCAAATCGTCTGGAAGCCTTCGGAGACAGAAAGTGTCAGTTTTGAAAAGTAGGGTAAGAGAAAGCAAAGAGTATTGGTGAGGGGAAGGGTCCGACCCAGAGGCCGCTTCCTTCCTCCAAGGAAGCAGCCTATGGGTCTGACCCTTCCCATGGAAAGGGCCCAAGCCCTTTAAGGATTGGCCCCAAAAGCCTACAAGGCTTGCCAGTCTTTTGAGGGTAGCCTTGAAGGGAAGGGTCCGACCCAGAGGCTGCTTCCTCGGAGGAAGGCAGGTATCCTGTCAGGCTGGGGAAGCAGGCCTGGAGAGGGCCCAAGAACTTCAAGGATGAGGCCCAAAGTCCTCCTAGGCTGGCCAGTCTCTTGAGGGCAGCCTTGAAGGGAAGGGTCTGACCCAGAGGCTGCTTCCTCGGAGGAAGGCAGGTATCCTGCCAGGCTGGGGAAGCAGGCCTGGAGAGGGCCCAAGAACTTCAAGGATGAGGCCCAAAGTCCTCCAAAGATGGCCAGTCTCTTGAGGGCAGCCTTGAAGGGAAGGGTCCGACCCAGAGGCTGCTTCCTCGGAAGAAGGCAGGTATCCTGCCAGGCTGGGGAAGCAGGCCTGGAGAGGGCCCAAGAACTTCAAGGATGAGGCCCAAAGTCCTCCAAGGATGGCCAGTCTCTTAAGGGCAGCCTTGAAGGGAAGGGTCTGACCCAGAGGCTGCTTCCTCGGAGGAAGGCAGGTATCCTGCCAGGCTGGGGAAGCGGGCCTGGAGAGGGCCCAAGAACTTCAAGGATGAGACCCAAAGTCCTCCAAGGATGGCCAGTCTTTTGAGGGCAGCCTTGAAGGGCAGGGTCCGACCCAGAGGCTGCTTCCTCGGAGGAAGGCAGGTATCCTGCCAGGCTGGGGAAGCAGGCCTGGAGAGGGCCCAAGAACTTCAAGGATGAGGACCAAAGTCCTCCAAGGACTGCCAATCTCTTAAGGGCAGCCTTGAAGGGAAGGGTCTGACCCAGAGGCTGCTTCCTTGGAGGAAGGCAGGTATCCTGCCAGGCTGGGGAAGCGGGCCTGGAGAGGGCCCAAGAACTTCAAGGATGAGACCCAAAGTCCTCCAAGGCTGGCCAGTCTCTTGAGGGCAGCCTTGAAGGGAAGGGTCCGACCCAGAGGCCGCTTCCTCGGAGGAAGGCAGGTATCCTGCCAGGCTGGGGAAGCAGGCCTGGAGAGGGCCCAAGAACTTCAAGGATGAGGCCCAAAGTCCTCCTAGGCTGGCCAGTCTCTTAAGGATAGCCTTGAAGGGAAGGGTCTGACCCAGAGGTTGCTTCCTCGGAGGAAGGCAGGTATCCTGCCAGGCTGGGGAAGCGGGCCTGGAGAGGGACCAAGAACTTCAAGGATGAGACCCAAAGTCCTCCAAGGCTGGCCAGTCTCTTGAGGGCAGCCTTGAAGGGATGGGTGGGCAGCCTTGAAGGGATGGGTCCGACCCAGAGGCTGCTTCCTCGGAGGAAGGCAGGTATCCTGCCAGGCTGGGGAAGCAGGCCTGGAGAGGGCCCAAGAACTTCAAGGATGAGGCCCAAAGTCCTCCAAGGATGGCCAGTCTCTTAAGGGCAGCCTTGAAGGGAAGGGTCTGACCCAGAGGCTGCTTCCTCGGAGGAAGGCAGG
>JANJGK010000029.1:22962706-22976305 GCA_039081455.1 Macrobrachium rosenbergii
CCATAACATTAAACTTTCATCTATGCATAAATCCTGGAAAGGTTGAAATTTTTCCCGGAATTTTCTACGCACACTGTCGAGTACGGGTTTAATTTTTTTTAGTTTATTATCTGGGCTTGTTTCCTGTGAATTATCAACGAAATGTAGAACCCGTAGAATTTGAAGAAATCTGTCCCTTGCCATCAGCCTTCTCACTCCTTTTGTCTCGAATGTCTCAAGCGTAGTCCAGTAATCTACGATGCGATGTTTACTTATATGGGACATGATCATAATCACACAAAGGAACCGTATCATTTCCTCCACAGTAACCTGAGCAAATTTTCGCAAATACTTTGGCACTGCATCTCCTAGCGTATCAACAAGGAATCTCTGATAACGGTTTGTCTCTTCAGCAATCAGCCCCATAAATTCGTTGTCGAAAAATTAAAAAAAATAGTCTACTTCCTTTGAATTTTCATTCACATTACATTTCGACGTAATGCCACTGCCACTGCTGTCAAATATGAAATCTCTGGGCTGGAAATTGCTGGCAGCCCACTCCCACTCATCACCTGGGTCACTTCGCTGTCTCCGCCTTCTTTTGACACCTTGGCTTTCATTTGTAGGTGGCAGATTTTCGTCATTTTCACGGTCGGTTGATATTTCATCACTGTCTCTTGTACCAGGACCATAATTATCCATTTCATTTCCTTCTAAATCCGATTCATTTTCATATCCAGAAAATGAGTCGAGAAGGTCTATAAAATAGTTATCCTCGTCGAGAGCTCTTCTCTCGATCTGCCGGCGGTCAACTCGAGGATGTCGTACCCTTGACCCGTCCTCCTGTGACATCTTGATGAAGACTAATGAATTTTAGGGAAACACGTGAATTTATATGAATTCACTGTATGGCAACTGACAGACTGTTACCATATCAAGAAAAAGAGGCCAGTATTTCAATCATCAGTCCTTCACATAAAAGGAAATTACCGGTGCTCGTATACGACACAACAGTGTTCCGGGCCAGTTTATTAAATGCGTCGTATACGTTACAACCGAAATCAAAGGGTTAATATATATATATATATATATATATATATATATATATATATATATATATATATATATATATATATATAAACACATGGCAGACTTTGGTGTTATAAAACAAATACTTGTTAATCCACTTTCTCTTGATAATTGCGAAAGACGAACCATCACTATTATTCGTGGGGTGCATTGTCCTGGTCTATTTCATTTTTATAAATGACTGAAATGTAAGATAACAGATAAAAGCAGGACATGATAATGCTTCTTCCTCTGTTCTTGGAGAGCAAGCTTCCATTAGCCGTCTTCAAAAGCTAATGCTCTTCCTCATCAATTCTCTGTGAGTTTGCAATTCCCAAAATGTCGTGAAGTTTCTCTGACCGAAATACTGTCCATGTCTTGTCTTAATTCTAATATCTAGATTCCTAAGAGTTAGGAAGAAAACATTTAATGTCTTAAGTAATGCATGTCTTAAGTCATTAACGGCTATTGAGACTTTTAAGATAGAACTCTTTTCTTTGTAATGTTTACTGTATTAATTCCTCTACGTTTATATCGTAGTTTGATTTGGAACTTGTATTTCTTGTCATTGTGCCATTATAGTTCATTTTGGCTAAAACTCATTATAACCAAAAAAGGAATTTTAAATGCTTTTTGAACTTCGGAAATCTTATAGAAAATTTTATAAACCCCAAAGTCATACTACTGAGTATTTTCCGATATTTCTTCCCGAAAATCCTGATTCCGGAAATGAGCTTTTAACGGAATTCCTCAATTGAAAGTGAGTCAGCTTCTCTTTCTTTACTGGCCAGCTGGTATGGTGGCTAGTGTCGTGGCATGCCGCTCAGAAGTCACGAGTTCGCGCCTCCCCATGGCGATGAAACTATCGCTGGCTTTGTATCAGTTACTGCTGCAGTGTGGGAAGGAGGTGGAAGTCTGAAAACAACGTTCTTCGGAAGCTTGAATTGCAAGTCAGTGTCCCCGAGGCCTTGTTCCATGTGAATAGGATTCATCTAATGAAATGATAAAAATAATATAGCAATAACTCATGTATGTTATGATAGCTTACAAAAGAGTAGAAGTCTTTGTTTATTACCAGAATGCTGCCATGAAATTTTACGGTAAACATATTTAGCAGATTACCAAATGTATGAGTGTTTAATCAGTCTCAGGCTTTATAGTAATATTTGTATATAAGTAATTTTTAACTTATGATAAGGTAAAAAGCTAAAGTGAGTTCTAGAACAGACGAAAGTTCCTTTAATGTTTACAGTGACATTTCTTAATGTAAAATTCAAGCAAAACACGTAGAATATGTAATTTAATCACTAGATGTAGTACATGTACATTCTTTCATTGCTCTCTCGAGTTGCTGAAAATTATATTTTTCAAGTCAAACAAGGGACTACTATCCACACAAATAAAATAAACATACTTTTGTTATACATTCGTTATCGTAAGTTTTATCATGCATTTTTTAAATTCCTTATGAGATCTCTCTAATATGCAGAGATAATATGCATGCATCATATGTCAATAGCTTGTTCCCAAATATCTTGGACAACTTTGGACTAACGACTGCATGCATCAAGGGTGTGGATTCTAAATAAAAAGCAAGAGAGAGCACATTTTCTTTACCCGTTTGTCAATCCAGATTATTCTTCATTAATTTTTGCATGTATATTCTCATAATTATAATTCATTTTTATATTCAGCTGATACATTTTCCTTGATCATCAATTATCTGAGTAAATGATTTCTAAATATAAAATATATCGGCCACTACTATGTCTCCGATCCTCGGTCCCCATCTTATCGTCAGCCATGTGACGAAAGACTTATTGAAACTACTTAAAAGGCAAGGGGTGTACATTTTAAAACTCTTCGTCTTTATTTTTTGTATATTATTATATTACGTGTACGGAATGCAGTAAATAACTAAAATGATTAGTTTGTAGCCTAATATAGACCGAAAAATACACAGAACGAGTTTTTTTTTATTGGGAAATATTTGAATCACTGGATTGTTCAGGCTGGTAACAATGGCTGTAGTCATTCTCAACCCTGTATAACATTCGTTATCTTCCGTTGGAAAGTTTAGATAATAACATAATCAGAATAGTTTGTAAATTATGTAAACCCTAAAACCATAAATAAATTATGTAAACCCTGTAACCATAACTGACGAGTTTTTTGTGGGAAATTTTGTAATTACCCGTTGAAAGAGATTGGTACTACTGTCTTGAGATATACTATAGCAGCTGTACTGTTCACAGCCGGTCACCGACTACGGATTGTGCCGTCTATTCTAACCGACTATTATTTTTTCTTATCTGCATTTGACATTCTACTGGTGCATCAGTGTGACGATAGTGATTTTCAAGGTAAATATTGGGAAATACCAATTTCATTGTATTTACAATATGTAATACAGGTAGGCTATCAAAACAACTTTCTCTAGCCTAGGCTACTCTCCTAAACAAGAGGTTTGGTAATACTTGCACATGAAACTGTCAAAATAGTGTTGTTGTATTAGACAAATACAACCCTAGAGATTTATTGAGTTGCAATTAAAGGGTGTCGACATTCTGGCTCAATGAGAAATTTTGTGTTCCAGAGCTTAATTAAACAAAGGGTGTCGACATTCTGGCTCAATGAGAAATTTTGTGTTCCAGAGCTTAATTTATAACTAGCCTAGGCCATTTTATAGGCTTGGTGTTTTATTCATAGCCTAGAACGACTTTAAAGAAAATAACCTAATCAAGAAAGAGGTGTTGTTGCATTATGTACAAGCAAAGGTCTTTTTGTGTGTGGACAGGGAAATTGTGGAGCAAAAATCTTTGATAGTTAATTTCCCATCTGTCAAGAACCCCAAAACACTGGTCCTAACGCAGGCAGCACTAGGGGTTCTTAGCAGTGTCCCTTCAGCCCCTTGCTGGAACCCCTTCCATGCCATTCACCCTACTTCCATGCACTTTCTCTTCCTTTGATCTTATTTTCCACCCTTTCCTAACAATGGTTTCATTGCACAACTGCAAGGATTTGCTCCTTTTACACCTTTGAAACTTTGTGCTCAATGTCCCCTTCAACGTTGAATGTTCTCATTGGTCTCGGCATTTGGCCTGTGGCCTAAACTTTATATTCCATACCAATCTCAGAACACTAATGTTTTGTGTTTTTCAGAGAAAGTCTCATAGCACCAATAAATTGTACATATGTGATATGTTTGGGTAAAATTTTACCCAAAACCATTATCTTACATAAAACTATAGAACAGCTCCATGCAGATTATTACCTTGGAAATTTATTTTTCTATACTTTAGTGTTGCTGATGAAGGTGATGGTGTTGCTTATTGTTGGTCAAGTATTATTAACCTCATATCTCAATTGAATATGGTTGGGGACCCTTTGGGAACAAGGGGTTTTGAGTGAGGGAATCGTTGGGAGAAAGACCGGACTGTCATGTTGTTATGGAATGGTCCCGGGCATGCGCAAGTCATTAGGGAGCCATATGGTCAAGAAGGGATTGGCCAAGGAAAATTATAAAAGGAACTATACTAACCTAACGTACCCTAACCTAACCTAGCTGTTTCTTATCAGGGCTCCACCCCCCTGATGAAGGAAACCACTTTTTTACCAAAAGTTCCCCTATAACACTGTGCATGCATGATAGCATTCCAGGATGGCCAGCTTACAATAACATACCAGTTCTGATGTTAATTACAGTCAACCCCCCAAAAAATAATGATAAATTCTTGATAAGCAACTAAAATACTACAGAAAAAGTCAATTTCCAAGGTAATATCCCATGCGGGATATTATCTTATTTTGGACTTGAAAGTGTAATTTCCTATTCTAATGTGTGCTTTGAATGTTACTGATGTTCGTTTCGAATGCCAATGACCTATCCTAACCCAACCTAGGGTACCCAGACCTTACTTACCTTAGAGCATAATATTAGTATGAAAACAATCCATAAACTTACCTTAATGTGTATGAGAACTATGGATGGGATTGAGATCCTGGTATTTCAGTCATTTTGTATTTTTCCCCACCCAAAAACCCTTCTTCTCGATGCAGTCCCTGGAAGTGTAGGACATAAGGGTGGGGGTGCAGTATCTCTAAAAGTACTCATTTGCGATTAGAACAAATATCAGAAATGTTCAA
Source organism: Macrobrachium rosenbergii (assembly GCA_039081455.1). Lineage (NCBI taxonomy): Eukaryota > Metazoa > Arthropoda > Malacostraca > Decapoda > Palaemonidae > Macrobrachium > Macrobrachium rosenbergii. Next base: position 22,967,900 of record JANJGK010000029.1, read on the forward strand.
GAAACTTTACAACAGGAAAAGGAAATATTTTCAGAGTCCAAAATGCAATAAAGTATTACCTATGCCGACCGTTACTGTCATCTTTAATCTCGCGCTTAAGCCCTTGTGGTAAAAGTGCAAGAGAGTTGTGCACATTGTCTCCACTGGTCATGGCCAACTCCAAAGCAGGTCAAAGGTTTAATCAACAAGGATGTATCCTAACCTAATCACCCCTTAAGCTGATCTGTCCAAGCCATTATGCCCTGACCAGGCTTCCCCTGGACCCCCAGGTGACATCATGCACAATGTATGCACAATTGTTCCATTGTTGATAAGTTCAGCCTTAAATATTAATATTGTACATTTTTTATTTGGTATTTTGTTAATTAGTCTTGACAAGTCTAAAATGACCAATAGTTTACTGTTTTTGTCATAATTTGGTAATCACTTGCCATTACAGTACCCCCTTTATACAAAGCATGACGAGAGATTTGAATGTAATGTCTGGTAACATTTATATCAATAGTGGTTCTTTGTAAGGTGTTTTCTGTCAATCAAAACCCACTGAATATCTTTGTTCCCAGGCAGGTGGCCGCAGTGTGCAGTATCAGGATGTTTTTAAATTCTCTTAGTCTTAGTACATATAGTACTTAGGGTCAAATGTGATTTTCACAAAAGCTGTTGTGCTATTAGTGGTTTTCACTAAACTTCCATCAGTGCTTTTACATTCAGTTGACCTACCACTTTAGTAGCTTCAGTAGAAGTGTGCAGCTTTGTGCATATATACTGTATATCTTATATGACATTCAATGCCAAGAAGTCACTGCAGAATCATAGGAGTACAGCAAATAAGAGCAGGGGTTTTAGATTAAAATGGTGTATGATCCACAACTCAAAAGTAGTCGGCAAGACTTACGTAGTACATAGAGGCCCTTAGAGTGACTAGTAAGCTAGAACAAATAGCCTAAGGAATTTACATTTACTTAATCCAGGGAGCAGGTTGATGAAATGGAAGACAAGTGGGATGTTTATTAGATGATCTGTATGTTGAAGTGAATAGTATTACCATTAAATGATACAATAGTGGTTTAGGTCTATCTTCAACTTTTTTACAAAACATATTCAGCCATTCTTCAGTTAACCAGTCAGTTATTTTTATCTGAAAGGTAAATGTTTGCTCTGTGTTGGTGTTGCATCAAATTTAACTGCTGTAATGCAAACCATATGAATTAAATTTTATTTTCAAAGAGCACATTACACCTTTTGGCTGACAATGAAATAATTTGCAAAATGTGTAACTTGTATATAAAAATTATAACCCAGGACCTTTTCTTTACAGATCATGGATGAGGTAGTGCAGGATAAATTGTTCAAAATACCAACCCAACAGCTGTTGACTAGAGGAGCTGCAAAATATTTCAGACTATCCAAAGAAGCCAGTATTTGATTTATATTACAAACTATCCACATGCTAATGAGGTCTCTTAGGACTCTACTTGAACAGTTGTTAGAGAATAATGAATCATCAAGGTAAGGCATTTGAAGAGGTACTTTCAAGTACCAAGTATCTACAGATGAAATTTTGTGTATTGTTCATTGTATTAAATGTGCTTTGAAGGGAAAGTGTTTGTACTATAATTAAATTTAATGGGATGCAAAGAAATGTTTAGAGCGCTCAGTTTGCATCAAGGTTTGAATAAATCCAGACATTTTGTACCTAGAGGTAAACAATTTAGGTGAAGCTCATTTAAGGAGTTAAAAAATTAAAGGTCACTGATTAGCAGCAGAGGCAAAGGACAAGTCCGTGTATAGACATAAAACATGCATAAACATTTATCATCAAGCCACCATTCCACTCAGGTCAGACATAGTTAGTATCTGCTGATGCTTCAGCTAGTAGACCTATATGGCCCCACCCTCTCCATAGGAAATGTGCAGTAGTAGTGTGAAAATGCCTTGTTGAGGTCACATGTTGAAGCTGTGTAACGGACTTTTGAACCAAGAGAATCCCGTTGCAACCTCTGAAATGTTCTTTGACAATTTATCAGCTTTCTCCGATCTGCTGTCCAACCATTTCTACTTCTTTCACTGTTATGATTATAAAAAATGGTTACCATTACTGGGAATGGAGTATATTTTTGAAGCCAGTAATATCTGTGGTGGTCTTATCAACCACCTGGTGTTGTTCAGACGAGAAGTATTAGTATACTAACCAAGTTGATGTCTCAGTGTTGGGGATATCTTTTAGAACTGAACACTTGAATTCAAAGGGTTTTAGTGGGTAAGACTCATGGCATTGTTTGGTTTTGTCCGGTAAGGAAATTGGAATGGGGATGACATATTCATGTAATGTGCTCAGCCCCAGCAAATGGGTTTGGCTACATTTGAGCCACCCTAATAATATTAGTAAGCCGGTTGTCAAATTAGCAACAAGCAGCAGCAGATTGTCTTCCAAGGTGGTGTTTGCTTTCTTGCAGTGATTTCTTGCAATAATCAGAAGTGTTTTTTAGGGCTATAACACAAGAACATTAGAATGAAACAGGTGAAAAGAAAATAGAGAGCACAGGGGTGAGTTTTCCATAGAAGTATTGCAGTATACCAGGAATATGGGCTTCAGTCTTGTTGTACAGTGATGACTGCCTAGTTGATGTGACATTTGAGATACTTATTAATTGAAATCCCTACTCGAGGACTTAGGAAATAGACTTCTCTTCAAAGCCAGATGTCGTAGATGGCAGTTACTTTCTTGCCATAGCCCTTAGTGGAGAAATTGTACAGTATATGATGCCAGTGGATATCGTTAGTGGATTTATGCACTGGTTGTATATTAAAGATTTGTTTACACTTTCATATTTTAATTTTTATGGTTGGTGGTCATAATTTTTAATGAAGGCTGTTTATTCTTTAAATATCTAGGGAGTAAATTAACTGTAATATTTTAATTAGTATTGGTGTTGGTGACCGTAGCAGCCATGATGTCAGATAATTTATAGTCATTCTGTACCTTAGCATTTGATTTTTTTTACACCCTGTACACAGGTGGATCCTTCTTTCAACAACACTTCTTAGTTATTGATTCATATCTGATGAAAATTGGTTTTGTTCATGAAACTTACCCGTCAGATATATATATAGCTGTATTCTCCGAAGGTCCGACAGAATTTCAAATTTCGCGGCACACGCAGTGGCCGGTCAGGTGGTTAGTACCCATTCCCGCCGCTGGGAGGCGGGTATCAGGAACCATTCCCATTTTCCATTCAGATTTTCTCTGTCGCCGGTGTTGTCAACAACTGTTGTCTGCACCTCCGTCATAGGATTTGCTTTTTTCTAGATTACTGAGTATCTCATTGTCTTTTGGTATTTTGACTTTGGATCGGTAGATCGGCATACGCTTTTTTGACTTTTCTTTGGGTTTTGATTTAGATTATCATTATGTCTGGGTCTAGCTCTGCTAGTTACCGTGCGTGTGTGATGTCTGAATGTAAGGTGAGGTTGCCGAAAGCTGCGGTTGACCCTCACACTATTTGTTCTAACTGTAGGAAGCATATATGCATGTTGAATGATAGGTGTGATGAATGTGCTTCTTTGTCTGAAAATGAATGGAGAGCGTATGATAAATATGTGAGGAAGTTGGAGCGTGATCGACTGAGGAGGTCTTCCTCCAGGAGTGCTTCTCTTTGCGGAAGTGTTGATGTCGGCCCTAACTCCCCTGTACCTTTAGATCCTAACCCTGTGGTTTTGTCTCCTGCCCCTGAGATCGTGCCAGTGGAGACTAATATGCTTTCCGCTATGATGGAATCGATTCGTGCTTTAGAATCTAAAGTGTCAGCTCTCCAAGATAAGTGTTGTGAAGTGACTAGTGCCCCCAGTGCAGTGGAGGGGGCGTCAGACCGGCCCCATCATGCCTCTAGGCCTGGACCTCTGCTGGACTCCCAGGACTCAGGGAGAGAGCATGTCGAAAGCCGAAGGAGGGTGACGGGGAACCCCCACCGGTCTGGCGTCCCTTCGGCAGGTCCTGAAGACGTTTCCCAGGCTGCCCAGGCTCGATCTCGTGTTCGGGTCCTGAAGGACTGCTTCTCGTCTTCTGACACGTCCTCCCCACGCAGGGGTTGGAACCGTCAGATAGACTCTCGCCCTCTTAAGAGAAGCTTTAGGGAGGAGGACGCTTCACGTCCTCTCTCTCCTACTCTGTGCTCCTCGCCAGAGTTTGTGGATGCGTTTCCCCCGCAAAAGAAGTACCGGACGTCATCCCAAGAAGACGTTTTTGAGCGCCCAAGAGCTCTCCCTCCTCAAGAGAAGAGGATTAGGACGCCCCCTCGTCCTTCTGCCTCTAGGTTCCGTGATTCTCCAGAGAGAGAGGCGTCACCAACGAGGACCCTTATTGCCTCCATGCAGCAGCAACTCTCCTCGTTCATTGCAGAGAGAGAGTCCAGGTCCCGTCCTCGTCGGAAGGATGTTAGACTTCCAGTGAAGAGATCTAGGCGGTCTCCTTCTCCTGCTCCTCGTTCGTCACCTTCGTCTGCTTCGCCCGCTCGTCGTGGAAGGAACCCTAGACTCTCGTCCCCAGAGGGTGTTGGGGAGGATCGTCTTGACGTCACCCCAGGACGTCCTCCCCTCCCTTCTCGTTCTAGACGTCATGTTCTCCATTTTGTTGATGACGCTCGCCAGGCTTATGACGTTCGTCATGCTGCCAGACGTGACGCCCGGCTGGACGCTCAAGAAGCTCGTCATGCTGCCAGACGTGACGCCCCAATGGACGTTTTTGACTCCCTTCAAGACGCTCCACCTGCCGTTGCTGTCGGCTCTCGTGTGGTTCCTGGTTCTCCAGCTGCTTTGCACGCCAGTTCCTCTTCCAAGCAGAGGTCCCTGCGGCGTGTTTCCTCTCCAACTTCTCTCTGCTCTTCCCCGCCCGATGTTGGAGATAGACTCAGGGTCTCGGAGTCTGAAGATGAGTTGAAGGATCAGTCCTCGTCGTCGGACTACCAGATCCTCGTCAAGCTGTTGAAGGAATTGTTTCCTGACAAGTTTCTGCCGGCAGTTCCTCTCTCCCCTCCTTCTCAACTGACTTCTTCTAAGTCTAGGAAAGCTCCGGGATTTCTGAAAATGACTAAATCGCTCTCCACTAAGCGGGCCTTCAAGAAAGTCCATTTGTGGATGGACTCCCGCAAGGCTCAAGGAAAGTCTTCTTTCGCCCTTCCCCCTTCAAGACTCTCGGGAAAAGCGGCGATGTGGTATGAGACCGGAGAAGACTTAGGCTTACGTCTTCCTTCCTCATCTAAGGGAGACTTCGCCTCGCTCGTTGATTCGAGTAGGAGGGCTCATCTGTCGACGGCCAAGATTCCCTGGACTCTTACGGAGATGGACCATCTTTTGAAGGGCCTTTTCAAGACGTTAGAAGTCTTCAACTTCCTTGACTGGTGTCTTGGAGCTTTGGACATTAAGTCTCGGAGTCAGGACTCGATCTCCTTGTCGGACCTTTTGAGCGTCTTGTCTTGTATGGACAAGGCGGTCCGAGATGGTTCTGACGAATTGGCCTCGCACTTTGCGACTGGAGTGCTCAAGAAGAGGTCTCTATTCTGCGGCTTCGCTACGAAGTCCGTCTCCTTGGCACAGAAAGGAGAACTGTTGTTTGCTCCCCTTTCCAATCATCTTTTCCCGGCTTCGTTGGTAAAGGACATCGCTGCAAGCTTACAAGAGAAGACCACACAGGACCTGTTGGCTCAGTCATCGAAGCGCCCTGCGGTTCCTGTGACCTCGACGACGTCAAACCGTCAACTTTCTCCCAAGATGAAGAAGCCCTTTCGTGCCGGAGCATCCTCGAAGCCTTCTTCTCGAGGAAAGAACCTCTCGAGAGGTAAAGCCCTTGCTAGAGGTAGGGGCAAGAAGTGATGTGATTCTCCTCCAGATACCGGTGGGTGCCAGGCTTCTTGCGTTTTCCGAAGTCTGGAAAGTGAGAGGGGCAGACAGTTGGTCCCTTTCGGTTTTAGAGAAAGGATACAAGATCCCTTTCCTTTCTCCCCCTCCCTTAAGCCTTTCGCCCTTGGACCTCTCTCCGTCGTACGGTCCAGGAAAACAAGAGATCCTATACGACCTGCTGCGGCAAATGCTCGTCAAGAGAGCAATAGAACAGGTCGTAGACCTGAATTCCCCGGGCTTCTACAACAGGCTGTTCCTGGTCCCGAAACAGTCGGGAAGTTGGAGACCTGTGCTGGATGTCAGCAGCCTGAACCGCTTCGTCGCGAAAGAAACTTTCAAGATGGAAACGGCGCAGTCTGTTCTAGGAGCCTTAAGACCTGGGGATTGGATGGTATCCCTCGACCTTCAAGACGCGTACTTCCACGTACCGATACATCCTCAGTCAAGGAAGTTCCTGAGGTTCGTCTTGAGGGGAAAGGTGTATCAATTCAGAGCTCTTTGCTTTGGCCTGTCCACAGCTCCCATGATTTTCACCGTCATCATGCGGAATGTAGCAAGGTGGCTGCATCTGGCAGGCGTACGTGTGTCGCTCTACTTGGACGACTGGCTGATTCGAGCGTCATCGAGGGAGAGGTGTCTGGAGGATCTTCAAGCAACTTTAAACCTGACGAAGGAACTCGGCCTGCTGGTCAACTTCGAAAAGTCACACCTGACCCCAACGCAGTCCATCGTGTATCTGGGGATTCAGATGGACTCAGTGGCTTTTCGGGCTTTTCCGTCCCCGGAACGTCAACAGCTGTGCTACGAAAAAGTCCTGGCCTTCCTAGGGAAAGAAACCTGTTCGGTGAGGGAGTGGATGAGTCTGCTGGGGACCATTTCCTCACTGGAAAAGTTTGTTTTCCTAGGGAGACTACATCTCAGGCCTCTTCAGTTCTTCCTGCAAGACAACTGGGAAGACAAGGAAAATCTCGAGTTGTCTCTCAAACTTTCCCTCGAAGTGAAGGAGCATCTCAGGTGGTGGTTGGATCCATCGAGGCTTTCAGAGGGCGTGTCTCTCAGCCTTCCGAACCCCGACCTAGTGTTGTTCTCCGACGCGTCAATGTCGGGGTGGGGAGCAACACTGGGCAAGAGAGAAGTGTCAGGCATCTGGAGAGGGGAACAGGTGGCCTGGCATATCAATATGAAGGAATTAGGGGCGATTTTTCTAGCCCTTCGATTCTTCCAAGATCAAGTGTCCGGTCGCACAGTCCAGGTAAACGCGGACAATACCACTGCTCTTTCTTACCTGAAAAAACAGGGAGGCACTCATTCTCGTTCCCTGTTCGTTCTTGCGAAAGAGATCCTGTTGTGGGCGAGTTCCAGGAACGTTACGATCTTGACGAGGTTCGTAGCAGGCGTTCAGAACGTGAGAGCGGACCTGCTAAGTCGTCGTCATCAACTGCTCCCGACAGAGTGGACTCTGAACCAGGAGGTGTGCCAAAAACTGTGGGGTTTATGGGGTCGTCCCTTAGTGGACCTGTTTGCAACGTCAAAGAACAACAGGCTTCCGCTTTACTGCTCTCCTGTCCTGGATCCAGGAGCAGTGTCAATAGACGCCCTTCTTTGGGACTGGTCTCGTCTGGACCTTTACGCTTTCCCTCCCTTCAAGATCCTGGGAGAAGTGGTCAGGAAGTTAGCGTCGTCGCAAGATACGAGGATGACTCTGATCGCTCCGTATTGGCCTTACAAGGAGTGGTTTCCGGAGGTAATGTCGCTTCTGGTAGACTTTCCAAGGGTGTTACCTCTTCGTCCAGATCTACTCAGACAGCCCCACTTCGAACGATACCATCAAAACCTCTCCGCTCTCGGTCTGACTGCGTTCAGACTATCGAAATGCTGGCGAGAGCGAGAGGTTTTTCGAAGCAGGTGGCAAGAGCGATCGCGAGAGCCAGGAGAACATCCTCGATCGCAGTTTATCAATCGAAGTGGGCCGTATTTCGGCAGTGGTGTACTCGCAGAGGGATTTCCTCTTCCTCGACCACTGTGAGCCAGATTGCAGACTTCCTTCTTTTCCTTAGGGAAGTTCCGAAGCTGGCAGTCTCTACTATTAAGGGGTATAAGAGTATGTTGTCGGCGGTCTTTCGACACAGAGGATTAGATATCGCCAACAATACGGACCTCCATGACCTCATTAGGTCGTTCGAGACGACTAAGGTGCCTCAGTTTTTGGTTCCATCTTGGAACTTGGACGTGGTTCTTAAGTTCCTGATGCAAAGCCCTTTTGAACCCCTTCATGCTGCTTCTTTGAGGGACTTAACAAAGAAGACTTTATTTTTAGTGGCTCTCGCTACTGCAAAGAGAATCAGTGAGATTCATGCAATATCTAAGTCAGTTGGTTTTAAAGGAGACGATGCAGTGTGTTCTCTCCAACCGTCGTTTCTTGCCAAGAATGAGAACCCGTCTCTCCCCTGGCCCAAGTCCTTTGAATTGAAAGGTTTGGCGGGTATTCTGGGCCAGGAACCAGAAAGACTG
>JANJGK010000029.1:22976405-22993905 GCA_039081455.1 Macrobrachium rosenbergii
ATCACTGGGGCTCCACGTGTTTTAGTACAAACCAAAAACCTCGAGAAAACAAGTGAGAAAATGTATACCAAGCGCTTTCATGTTTATTCACAAATCGTCGGGACACAGAATTTACCTGTGGTTTTCGCACATAAATATGTATGTATGTATGTATTTATATATATATATATATATATATATATATATATATATATATATATATATATATATATATATATATATATATATATATATATATATATATATATATATATATATATATATATATATATATATATATATATATATATATATATATATATATATATATATATATATGTATGTATGTATGTATGTATGTATGTATGTATGTATGTATGTATGTATGTATGTATGCATGTATGCAGCTTCAAATAAATTCGACATAAATCTCGTGAGAAAAATGAGACATATATTTCGTCAGATAATCAATGGAAAACACAACATTTAAAGTTCAAACGTGTATTGGGTCTATACCGAAAGGCCATGAGCGATGTCACAGCCTCGATTTTCAGGAAATCAGGCGAACAACCAACTCCAGTGAATCCGTGAAATTCAATCTACAGAAACATCAAGAGACTGCTAATTACATCAGTCCAGCAATGACCGGGAGCGGAATTGTTATGGAATTTCATTAATGTTTTTGGTTGTGGACTTTCTGAAAAGTTTTTTCCTTTTTGAAATGAGATTGCTTTTAATTATCGTTTTGAACTCATATATATTTCATTGTACTGGTCAGGAGATGAAATTCATCATTGTTCTCTCTTTGAAAGGAACTTTCTATTGGGGGTTTTCAAGATTACACATGACGAATATGAAATAATTAATCATCTTGTTCGTTCACCATAATTTTTCGTTATTTAGAAAGCTGTTTTAATTTTAGAGGAATCTTTACACACACAGAAGATATGAACTTACTGATGCTACTAAAACAAAGTTGATTCCTCCGCTTTCAACTGATTCTAATCAAAGCGAAACTGCGCTCCTAATGAGTGCAGAAGACTCTCAGATTGAGAGAGAGAGAGAGAGAGAGAGAGAGAGAGAGAGAGAGAGAGAGAGAGAGAGAGAGAGAGAGAGAGAGAGAGAGAGAGAGAGAGAGCACTATTAATGACACTGAGAGGGATACTGCACAATTAATGATAAATAAATAAATAAATAAATAAATATATATATATATAAATATAATATATATATATATATATATATATATATATATATATATATATATATATATATATATATATATATATATATATATATATATATATATATATATCGCTAATTGTTCAGTATCCCTCCCTGTGTTATTAATATGCAGTCTCTCTCTCTCTCTCTCTCTCTCTCTCTCTCTCTCTCTCTCTCTCTCTCTCTCTCTCTCTCTCAATCTGAGAGTCTTCTGCACACATTAGGAGCGCACTTTCGCTTGGATTAGAATCAGTTTGAAATCGCAGGAATCGACTTTGACTAATCCAGCCTTTCATTCTTAGCCCCTCCAGAAATCCTAATCTTCTTTTATTTCCTAATATTCCCTATTACGGCCGATTATCCGGCTTCCTTATATTGGTCAAATGTCAAAATGGATGTCATCCGTTGCACACATCAAAATGATTGAAATGACTATCATTTCTAACTAGATACCCTCATTAATTGTTGGAATATTCAACCTAATTTTATGTTCCTTTTAAATTAAGTAAGCTTCTATTTTGATACCAAAGAAAAGTATTTGTATATATGTTTCACTGAAAACGAAAACTATAATTTTTTAATAATTTCCACCAATCTTAGTCGGTTTTTATTTAAGTTTCATATTAACAATATTACTTAATCCTGAGACGCTTCCATATCATCTAAGAGAGAGGAATTAGTGTATTAATGTTTCTCCGTCAGCGTAAACAATACCTGATTAAGTTTGCATTTGAGTTCAATCGTATGTTTCTTCTGTCATCAACACCTTTTATATAATCATAAGAATAAACCATCAGAATATGTTCTTTCATTGTTATGTAAACACTTCAAATAAATATTTACATTTACTGAATCACCCCAACTCTTTCAACTCAGCATTTTACGTAAACGATTTCCTTTGTTATTACAAATTACTTCTGATAACACCTGGCAGTATACCGACGGGTTATGACAGCTCATTGATTGATATTGATATAATATTAAGTATCTCTCGTTTCCAGCAGTTTACATTTACAATGGATGAATTCTGATCACCGACTGATCAGCTCTGATCCTCCAAAACCCATTTGTGACGAAATGATTATTGGAATCAAACTAAACTGATATTGTAACGCTGTCCAGAACTAACTAATTGAGATATTATTATTATTATTATTATTATTATTATTATTATTATTTATTACCTAGGCTTAACAGATTATTCTCCTTTGGAATGGTGTTTAACCAGGTGTTTCATTATCCTTGTCATTAACACTGAGTTTTAAAATAATGGCTGTAATTATCTTAAGAATTCTTTGAGTATTTTTCATAAATGTTTATACTTTGCAAGACTGACTTGCATATTAAATCCGAAGTCCCAGATATTAATTTTTATTCGAAGACTTACTTCCACAGAATATTCAGTTTCGCTGTAACAAGGTCTATAGAAATACCTTGCCCTGTACCATATGGAGATTATATTCCAGGCCAGATAATTTTTTAATGATGTCTGCGAATATGATAATGTTAAACAAATTCTAACTGATGTTGTCCCATGAATGTTGTATAGCTTGAAATTCTGCTCCCTGTCTCTGTCTCTTTATGACGTCAAAACAAATCCTAATTCCATATGGTTGGATAAATGTTGGAGTTTCTCTCTCTCTCTCTCTCTCTCTCTCTCTCTCTCTCTCTCTCTCTCTCTCTCTCTCTCTCTCTCTCTCTCTTTCTCTCCCCCCAAAGGATTCAGTCCCTCCGTGCCTCAGCATCATTACAGGCTAATAGTGATTTATGTCATGTGTGCTTGGCCTGAAATACTTTCATTCAAAATTACAAAAATATCTATGAAAGCAATTCATAACAAAGGTCGTTATACGCAGAAATTATGTTCATAATAATTATGAGAAGCAGAATACACTTTCCACAGTGGGCAGGAAATATATTTATTTGTCTATTGATATGAAATATGCTTACGAAGCAATTATATTTTAAGAAGAAAAATAAAAAGTTTACATATAAGTGTTTAGTATAATAACATTATATACCTACTGCTTAAATATTTAGCCGCGGCCCATGAAACTCAGTCACGGTCCGGTGGTGGCCTATGTTAAGAGGGCATTGTGGCTATTTGATTTAGTACAAACCAAAACTGCAAGAAAATAAGTGAGAAAATCAATACCAACCGCTTTGGTGTTTATTCACGCATCGTCGGGACACAGAATTTTCCTGAGGTTTTTGCACATAATTATGTATGTATGTATGCATGCATGTATTTATATGTGTATTTCTATGTATGTATGCATGAATGTAACTTTAAATAAATTCGACATAAATCTCAGATATTCAATGGAAAAAACAACATTTTAAGTTCAAACGTGTATTGGGTCAATACTAAAAGGCCACGAGCGATGTCACACCCTCGAATTTCAGGAAATCAGGCGAACAACCAACTCCAGTGAATCCGTGAAATTCAATCTACAGAAACATCAAGAGACTGCTAATTACATCGGTCCAGCAATGACCGGGGCGGAATTGTTATGGAATTTCATTAATGTTTTTGGTTGTGGACTTTCTGAAAAGTTTTTTCCTTTTTGAAATGAGATTGTTTTTATTTATCGTTTTGAACTCATATGTATTTCATTGTACTAGTCAGGAGATGAAATTCATCGTTTTCTCTTTGAAAGGGACTTTCTATGGGGGTTTTCAAGATTACACCTGATGAATATGAAATAATTAATCATCTTGTTCATTCACCATAATTTTTCGTTATTTAGGATGCTGTTTTAATTTTGGAGGAATCTTTACATATAGCCTACAGAGGATATGAACTTATTGATGCTACTATAACAAAGTAGATTTCTCCGCTTTCAAAGTGATTCTAATTCAAGCGAAACTGCGCTCCTAATGAGTGCAGAAGATTCTCACATTGAGAGAGAGAGAGAGAGAGAGAGAGAGAGAGAGAGAGAGAGAGAGAGAGAGAGAGAGAGAGAGACTGCACTATTAATCACACAGGGAGGGATACTGCACAATTAGTGATATATATATATATATATATATATATATATATATATATATATATATATATATATAATATATATATATATATATATATATATATATATATATATATATATATATATATATATATATACACACATATTTATCATGATTTGTGCAGTACCCCTCTCTGTCATTAATAGTGCAGTCTCTCTCTCTCTCTCTCTCTCTCTCTCTCTCTCTCTCTCTCTCTCTCTCTCTCTCTCTCTCTCTCTCTCAATCTGAGTGTCTTCTGCACTCATTAGGAGCGTATTTTCGCTTGGATTAGAATCAGTTTGAAAGCGGAGGAATCTACTTTGTTTTAGTAGCATCAGTAAGTTCATATCCTCTGTATATGTAAAGATTCCTCCAAAATTAAAACAGCACCCTAAATAACGAAAAATTATGGTGAATGAACAAGATGATTAATTAGGAGCGCAGTTTCGCTTGGATTAGAATCAGTTTGAAAGCGGAGGAATAGACTTTGACTAATCCAGCCTTTCATTCTCAGCACCTCCAGAAATCCTATTCATCTTCTATTTTCTAATATTCCCTGTTACGGCCGATTATCAGGCTTCCCTATATTGGCCAAACGCCAATATGGTTGTCATCCGTTGCACACATAAAAATGAAAGAATTGACTATCATTTCTAAGTAGATATCCTCATTCTTTGTTAGAATATTCAACTTAATTTTATGTTGGTTTTAAACCAAGTAAGCTTCTATTTTGATACCAAAGAAAGGCATTTGTATATATTGTTTTCACTGGAAACTAAAACTATAATTTTTTACTAATTTTCACCAAGCTTAGTCGGTTTTTCTTCAAGTTTCATATTAACAATATTGCTTAATCCTGAGACGTTTTCGTATCATCTAAGAGAGAGGAATTAGAGTGTATTAATGTTTCTCCGTCAGGGTAAACAATAACTGAATTAACTTTGCATTTGATTTCAATCGTATGTTTCTTCCGTCATAAACACCTTTTATATAATCATGGGAATAAACCATCAGAATATGTTCTTTCACTGTTATGTAAACACTTCAAATAAATATTTACATTTACTGAATCACCCCACCTCTTTCAACTCAGCATTTTACGTAAACGATTTCCTTTGTTATTACAAATCACTTCTGATAACACCTGGCAGTATACCGACGGGTCATGACAGCTCATTGATTGATATTGATATAATATTAATTATCTCTCGTTTCCAGCAGTTTACTTTTACAATGGATGAATTCTGATCACCGACTGATCAGCTCTGATCCTCCAAAACCCATTTGTGACGAAATGATTATTGGGTTCAAACTAAACTGACATTGTAACGCTGTCCAGAACTATCTCATCGAGATATTATTATTATTATTATTATTATTATTATTATTATTATTATTATTATTACCTGGGCTTAACGGATTGTTCTCCTTTGGAATTGTGTTTATCCAGGTGTTTCTTTATCATTCCCATTAACACTAATTTTTAAAATAATGGCTGTAATTATCTTAAGAATTCTTTGAGTATTTTCCATAAATGTATTATACTTTGCAAGGCTCATTTTCATATTAACTCCAAAGTCCCAGGTATTAATTTTTATTCGAAGACTTACTTCCACAGAATCCTTTAGTTTCCTTGTACCAAGCCCTATGGGGATACTTTGTCCTGTACCATATGAAGATTATATTCCAGGCTAGATAATCTTTTAATGATGTCTGCGAATATGATAATGTTAAACAAATTCTAATTGATGTTGTCCCATGAATGTTGTATAGCTTGAAATTCTGCTCCCTGTCTCTGTCGCTCTCTCTTTATGACGTCAAAAAAAATCCTAATTCCATATGGTTGGATAAAGGTTGGAGTTTCTCCTCTCTCTCTCTCTCTCTCTCTCTCTCTCTCTCTCTCTCTCTCTCTCTCTCTCTCTCTCTCTCTCTCTCTCTCTCTCCCCAAAGGATTCAGTCCCTCCGTGACTCAGCATCATTACAGGCTAATAGTGATTTATGTCTTACGTGCTTGGCCTGAAATACTTTCATTCAAAATTACAAAAATATCTATGAAAGCAATTCATAACATAGGTCGTTATACGCAGAAATTATGTTCATAATAATTACGAGAAGCAGAATATACTTTCCACAATGGGCAGGAAATATATTTATTTGTCTATTGATATGAAATATGCTTCCGAAGCAATTATATTTTAAGAAGAAAAATAAAAAGTTTCCATATAAGTGTTTAGTATAATAACATTTATTTACCTACTGCTTAAATATTTAGCCGCGGCCCATGAAACTCAGTCACGTTCCGGTAGTGGCCTATGTCGTTTGTACCTATAGTGCTGCCAGAGCTATGATTATGGGTAACTTTATCCTTAAATAAAATAAAAACTAATGAGGCTAGAGGGCTGCAACTTGGTATGTTTGATGATTGGTGGGTGGATGATCATCATACCAATTTGCCTTCCTCTAGCCACAGTCGTTTTTAAGATCTGAGGTCGGACGGACAGACAAAGCCGGCACAATAGTTTTCTTTTACAGATAACTAAAATAATTTTTTTTTAATGTTTTACTTATATGTCACATAGATAGAACTTCTTAAAAGAAACGCGTAAAAATACATACGCAGAAACATACGCAATCACAATGTCGGGCTTTTGGACATCATTATAGTTAAGTGACGCTGTGTATGGTCTGTAACTGTAGAGGTGACCACCAAGAAATATCAGACTCCATCAGCACATAAGACGTTCCAGTATATTTGCTTAAGATACATTGGTATCAACCACTGGATTAATCTTAGCTGGAGGGTAGGGCGTTTGACAACTTGACAGGTAATTTTTATACATTTATTATATCACATGGCATTTACGAACAACTACCTAAGTCTATGTACTTCACAATGAATAAAAAAAAACTGTTCAAAATTTTTAGCCGCGAGGCTCCTTGTATATTATAAATAAATGAGGTGTTTTTGTTAATTATATCACTGTGTAATTCTAAGAAGCATCACTCGCCAAACACTCACAATGAATAACAGGGAGGAAAACAGAATAAAAAATAAACTCCAAAAGGACGTGTTATGTATTGGTTTTTATACACAAACAGAAGACGCATTTACTTCAGTAATTGGAAGTATTTTGTTGGATGGGCTTGGATTTATGAAATATATTGTGACTGAAATTGTAGATTCAGGGAAGAATATACCTAAAACATATATTACGAATTTATGCAGTATGTTTTAAATAAAGTGAAATTATAATACCTTGTTTTCCATGTAAGAAACAAAAATATCTTTTAAGATTAATATTCAAATGCAAGCCATACATTTCCTCTTTCTAACTTAGCACTTCAGTGAAGAAAGATACGATAGTTATTCCAAACAATATCATCATTAAGGATATAAAAAAGTGAAACATCTAAGATTAGTTAGAAACGTGATAATGATATCAAGAATAAGGTAACTAGAAATGAAGTACCATTAACAGGGGAGGAGGTGAAGGGAGGGGTATACTTAGCACCTTGTGTTAATTGTGATGAATTATATTTTAGTCAGAGAGGCAAATCGTACAAGGAGAGAGCAGGCCACAATAAACAAAACATTCACCACCACAACCAATCTTTGGCACTGGCCAAACACTGCTGGAGTTACAGCCATAAGGTCTACTGGGAAAAGGCAGATTTCGTGCATAAAAACGAGAATAAAATACCGAAGGTGATCACAGATAAGGCCCTCAACACGTGTTATGGAAAACAGAGGTAAGCAACGGGGGGAATAATTTTGACGAAAAGATCTCTTGTGAAATTATACATCGGAAAAATTAAGAACAAACAAATTGATTGACAGTAAGGGGATAATCCTGAACAATGAAGGGTTAACCATATGACCACACAGATTCCCAACGTCAGGTTACACCCTTACAACTGGGGTACACAGGCAGCCTCTCTTTCTGCTGTCATTAAGCTCCAACATCTCCTCTAAAAACATAACAGACACCTCATACGTCTCGAACTGTCCACCTAACCGCGCACCAACTTCTCCTGCTGGGAGGAAGGGCGCTGGTGACTGGTATAAAACATGTACAGTACATGCGCTACCGGGGCGCTAAGCGATGTCAGGCAGGGCAGCCGATCGAGACTGGGAATGGGACGTTTCGGCGTAACCCATTTGGCGTAGCTGATTCGGCGTGACTGATTCAGCGTAGCCCTTTCGACAGAGAGTTTTTCCGGCGGAGGGTCATTTGGACGTCAAATTAGTAACTCGTCATTGTAGTGTGAGAACATTTATCAAAACTAGGCAGTCCCCCTTATCTGGGTTGTTGTCTTTAACTCTCTCTCTCTCTCTCTCTCTCTCTCTCTCTCTCTCTCTCTCTCTCTCTCTCTCTCTCTCATTTGTCGTCGTCAAATTAGCTATTCTAGCCGTAATAGTTTTAATTGCCAAATAATCCAATTAGGCCTAAGCTAGGAACTGCCATAGAACTCGAAGCTCGGTTCAGCTTCAAATTTTTCTGTCGTCTAAACCATATCATGCGAAATGGCATCAAATAATTTATCAAAACGTGGAAGAAACAAAGTGATACACGATGGATACCTTTTTATTTTTCACGCAACGAGCAAAGGTGATCCTGAATGAAAGTTTTGGAGATGTGAACATAAAGATCGATGTAAAGTGAGATTGCAAATGAAGGATGGAAAAGTTATTTTCCAGTTGAATAAACACAGCCATGAGACATCTGCTGCAAAAATAGAGGTTGAAAATATAAAAACAAGTGTTAAAAAAAGAAGTGATGAAACTCTCGAGCCACCAACCGTTGTGGTAAATGAATGTTTGTCTGGCGCATCTGAAGCTAGTTTAGCCTTAGCTCCATATTTGCCCGCAATGCGAAAACTTATAGGAAAGAATAGAAAACTATTAAACAAGGCACCAGCTAGCCCAACTGATTTGGAGCATTTAATGTTCCCCAACTGGGTGTGAAAGAGAAGTTTCTGCTGGGAGACACTGGAGAAAGCAATAATAGGATATCAGTATCTGGAAGAATGAGCTGGCTGCAACATTTAGTCTGCTCAGAATTTGGTTTGCTGACGAGACTTTCACTATCGCCCCTAATCGTTTTCATCAGTTGTATGTTATATCGGCTAAGAAGCGTGAAGGATTTATTCCTATAGCTTATGCTCTGCTTCCTAATAAACAAAGCGTAACTTATTTTCGTTTATCTGAGTTACTTAAAACCATCGAACCTGATTTGAGACCGACTTCAATAATTTGTGACTTTGAACGAGCTGCCATTCGTGCTATGCAAGATGCATTTCCCACCGTTTGCATCAAGGGTTTCTTTTTCCATCTCACCCAAAACATGCACGGACATCTTGTTTCACTGAGTTTGCCAAACAGTTATAAAACAGATGCTGACTTTGCTTTATAGGCTAATATGATCATAGCACTCGCTTTCGTTCCATTAGAAAAGATGGATGAATACATGGATTCATTAGCAGCAGTTCTTCCTGATGAACTAATAGCCTTGCTTCATTGGTTTGAGGATACGTATATTGGGCGACTGAATAGGCCTGGATACGCTAGGATGAGCCCAAATTTCGCTCCCAAGATATGGAACCTTTATGAGCGAACTCTAAACAATGAAGATCGGAACAATAATCACGCCGATGCGGCCAATCGACGTTTGCAATATGAGCTTGGAATGCACCATCCCACAATCTGGAAATTTATTGATTCCTTATGGAAAGTACAGAAAGGACGTGACGCATATCTCGAAAAGTTGACAGCTGGATATCAGGCCCACCAAAAGCTAAAAATAAAATATAGAGATGCTGATGAACGAATAAAAAAATTCATATTGGAAGTTTAATTATTAGATTATATTGAATTCCTTAGGGGTGTTACTCATAATTATGAAATGAAAAAGTAATTTCTAGGATTAAATAAATTTACTAGGTTTTTAAGAATTGTTTATAATACAGTTTTTTCAATTTAAGTTTTTAAGATACGTTATTATATCAGTTTATAAAGTGGCGTAATATCTGATTCTAAGAATAAATTAAAAAAAAAGTCATTTACGCATTGTTTTCATTGTTTTTACCCCTTGTCATATTTTTTGGGACCTCCGGCCTGTTCGGGATTCCCCTGCATGAAAATTATATCCTAATGAAATGTTAAAGACAGTGACGTCGAAATGTCCTGACGCCTTAACGGCTACGCCGAATGGTCCAATTATTTCACTGACGTCGAATCGGCCACGCCAAATCAGCTACGACAAATGGACTACGCCGAAACGTACCAAACCCATCAAGACTACGGTCTACCCCAAAGCCAAATCAAAGTCCTTCTAAAGAAGGCTCCGTGCTTACCCCATACAAAAAAATGGGAAAACAGCACGTTAAAGAAGAAGAAGAAGACAAGTATCCTGAATGAAGGGTCATTGCTTAGGCTTCGGGATGATACGTAACGTCCCTCTAAGTGCACTTACCATTTCGACATTCTCTTACGTTACAGAATTTTGATAGTATGAGATTAATAATGATACTAATTAAAAGTTTGCATACAGTAGTATCAGTCTTAAAAGGGAGAAAAATTACACAGAAAACTTTCAATATTTCCCTTTCTGCTTTTCAATCCCGAAAAGGAGAATCGTCCAGGTTTTTGAGAGCTCGATGCGTAATTTCAGTTTTAAACAAATAAATATAGTTGAATAGTTACAAAACTGTGGATTTATTTTTCCAGTAACACTAATAATAACAAAGAAAAAATATCTAAACTGGAGAGTCTAATAATAATAATAACAATAACGGTATTATCACTACATCGTTTGAAAAGTCTCAACAATAAAACGGCTCTTCACCGCCCCCCCCCCCCTTTTTTTAGCTGTGAGTATATCAAAATCCACTCCCTCCTTCCACCCACTCTTTCTGCCCCCTCCCCCCACCCCCAGTTTGTAATTACAACTAGGCAACAATAACGGAGAGCAATATCCAGTTTTTCCTCCCAAGCGCCGGTGATTATAATCTTAAATTTCTGCTTGTGCTTGATCCCATAGATTAAACTTCGGCCATATCTAAATGGAGAGAGACGTCAATTGGAAATGTAGGGATTTCGTCTCTCATGCAATTTTTGGAGAGAATATTTGAGGGTGAAGACTGAAATGAAAATGTTAAGTTTCATAACGTTGTTGCTCTATAAATGAAGATGTCATTTTGTCAGCACTTGCTCTTGCTTTTATATTTTTAATGATTCCTTCTGTTAAGTTTTGTTGGCATTTTGGGAGATATCTAACGAGTAAAGGTGGAAGGATTTCGTTTTCATTGCAATTTGGAAAATTTGACTGTAAAGACTAAACTGAAGTGTTGAATAACACAATAATTTTGAATCTCATTCAGTTTTGTGACACGTTTAGAGATGTTTGAATGTATAACTGTTGGAGAAAATAGAGAATATTATGATTCTTTTTCTTTTAATCTTCTGGATAATTGCTGTGAATTTATTAATGTAAAAATTCAGATAAAAACAATGAATTCTATTTTTAAATAAAGTTCTCTGTATGAATTGAGAGAATATTTAGTCCAAAGATGGAAAATATAACTAAATACGTCTGTGTATGCATTTCGGATACTGAGTTTTAGTTTTATATTTTATCAAGTTTTATCAATAACATTGCAAGTAACCAAAAGCAGTGAGAGAATGAAATAAAGCATACCGTTCAGATAAATATAAGTACAATATAATTGGGGATTACTGTATATATTACTGCATGTATATGCATTCTCTATTTCATGAACATTGTCTCTTGCTAACGCATGCGCATGAATCTGCACCCTGCGCATGCGGATGATTATTCTTCCTGCTTCTCTTGGCGCGAGTTATACGCCTTGCAGTACCCTCTCTGTGTTTGCCTGTTTACTGTATGGAATAAAGCAACTCATGACTCGGGATATTATTTCTCCATCCCTAAAACCTTCAGTCTTCTCCTACAAGACACCATCACATATCACCAATAATAGTGAAATATTTGGACAAAACGATAGGATATATCGCATTTAATCTTATAGCAGGTTGTCGTTGTAAAATGACACATTTTAATCCTTCCTTGAGTTCTGGTATACCTCTCGTGAGATACAGTATTTTGGATAAATATAGGAAATTAAACGAAATTACAATGTTCATAAAATGTGTTTTTAGGATGTTTAAAGATAAATAAAGAAAAAAAGATTAATTAAATGTATTTTTCAATAATTTTTTCCCGATGAATAAGTAACCACTCTAGCGCCAACCCATTCTCCGCGACGCATTACTGTTATACATAAGTTATACATTAATGCACATGAATGTATCAGGGGAAGGGGGGAAAAGTTTTCCAAAATAGTGTTCATAGAATTCAGGCAATGTGAATTTCTTATTCGAGAGTTATTATTATTATTATTATTATTATTATTATTATTATTATTATTATTATTATTATTATTATTATTATTATTATTATTATTACTGGAGATGGTATCTTTTTAAAACCAATATTAACATCTTTATACTGAAATTCTATATACCAAAGTTTTTCTTGTTATTCTCTAGAGTATTTTCCGTATTTCGCAACGTTTTAATTTTAAAAATATAAATTGTGCAGTTCTTCTTGATATAACTAAAAAAATATTAAACTTTTGATAATTATATATGTGTAAAACACCGATCCCACTTAAGCAGTTTCAGAAACCCATTAAGCAACCCTCTTTTCCTTTGCGAGCGAGTAATTATTACAAAGCTTCAATCATGATTTTTTGGGGTCTTTTTCATGACTGTATTCGCTTATTAAAAGATTCAGATGCCCTTTTCAATGACCCTAGCAGTGGTTTAATTCTCCAGCGGGTCAGTTTCATTTGATATTTGAATAACACAAAGAAGCGCTTTTGGGAAATGATATGCAGGAAGCAAGAGATGCATAATTAAAGGTTAGGTCATATGAATATGTAATGGTGAGGTAACTTTTGCAATAATTCCTGAAATATTGTTGCTGAGTTTTTCGACCTTTCCAGTGAACGATTTTTATATTAAACAATGGCGAGCATTTTTGCCTTACAGCAAGCAAGAAGCACTAAAATAATCGAGTTCATTATAATCTTGGGGTGGATATTCTGCACACCAAGCAGCAACAGAAAATAACGCAAGAGTTTTTTACTGTCCGCAGGTAAAATATTGTAATCAATGCTTAATATTTTTAATATATTTACCAACAAGGAAATGCCTGTAAAGAAACATCCTGCATTATGTTAATTGCTATTGATAGAGAAATGAGAAACTGCTTTCTTAGCAATGAGCTTAGAAGCGAAATATATGGGATACGAGCTATATCGGAATAAGAGCCCCTGCTACTTAAGCTGTTTTAACTTTGAACAGCAACAACAGATAACAAAAAAAAAAAAAAAAGAGAAATTATATTCTTGGGGTGGACATTCTGCACAAAAAGCAGCAACAGAAAATGACGCAAGAATTTTTATAATTGTCCGCAGGTAAAAAAAATTGTAACCAAGACATAATATATTTACCTACAAGCAAATAAATGTGAAGAAACATCCTGCATAATTTTTAATGCAAATGATAGATGAATGAGAAATGACTTTCTTAGCAATGAACTCCCAAGCGAAATTAACAAAATATATACGTGCTACATCAGGAATAAGAGCCCGTGCTAATTTAAGGACACTGCAATATTAGATATCTTGAACACCTAACAATGAAGATAACTTACTACATTAGTAAGATACGAGGTCGAACCTTACATCTAGCTTTGGAAATATTTCATTCTTTTCATTGACTGTCGAAATTAATATAAAACAGCTGAAATTATGCTTTAAACGCCTTGTAACAGACAGGCGTGAAATGCATAACCACATGAACACACAAATCAAAACCGCAATCATGGTAATTGGAGTTCTGAAGCAATTCATAATTTTCTGATGAATGTCGTCACACTTCACCTAACGGGGTAAGCCAAGTCCCGGCCATTATAAAAACCGTAAATAATGTCAGCCAAAAGTATTTCAGGTAATAACAGCGAAAGCGTTGAAGGAGGAAGAGAGAGGGCACTGTACGCTCAGAAACATAAAATACTAATGAATGAATATATGTAGCTACATCAAACACACGTCCACACACACACACACACACGCACACACACACATACAGCATATGTATGTATGTACGTCTGTGTGTGAGTGCTGGGTGTTTACGTGCGTGATAAAGAAATCACAGGGGATCCACGTGATTGAGTATAAACCAAAAACTCAAGAAAATAAGTGAGAATATCCATATCAAGCGTTTTCGTGTTTATTCACGCATCGTCGGGACACAGAATTTTCTTGTGGCTTTCGCACATAATTATGAGTGTGTGCATGTATGTATGTATGTGTGTATGTATGTATGTATGTATGTATGTATGTATGTATGTATGTATGTATGTATGTATGTATGTATGTATGTATGTAGGTATGTAGCTTCAAAAAAATTCGAAATAAATCCCGCAAGGAAAATGAGATATATATTTCTTTGGATAATCAATGGAAAAAACATTTAAAGTTCAAACGTGTATTGGGTCAATACCAAAAGGCCACGAGCGATGTCACACCCTCGAATTTCAGGAAATTAGGCGAAAAACCAACTCCAGTGAATCCGGGAAATTCAATCTACAGAAACATCAAGAGACTGCTAATTACATCGGTCCAGCAATGACCGGGGGAGGAATTGTTATGGAATTTCATTAATGTTTTTTGTTTTGGACTTTCTGAAAAGTTTCTTCTTTTTGAAATGAGATTGTTTTTATTTAACGTTTTAAATGCGTATATATTTCATTATACTAGTCCGCAGATGAGGTTTATTATTATTTTTCTCTTTGAAAAGAACTTTCTATTGGGGTTTTTTCAAGATTATACATGAAGAATATGAAATAATTAATTATCTGTTCATTCACCATTATTTTTCGTTGGTTAGAACACTGTTTTAGTTTCGTAGGAATATTCACATATACATAGGATATGAACTTATTGGTGCTACTAAAACAATTGCTTCGTATATATATATATATATATATATATATATATATATATATATATATAATATATATATATATATATATATATATATATATATTATATATATATATATATATATATATATATATATTATATATATATATATATATATATATATATATATAAAATATTGTTACATTCTGGGGCCGGCTGGATGTATGGAAATGAGTATTTTAATTAACTGCCTTAAAAGCCAACACAAAGCACTCAGAATGTAAGCGATAACTGGGATGAATAAATTGACTTGCCTTGATATCACATCTAAGTAAACTGAGAATTGGAGGTTGCCATGGGGGAAAATTAACCAGTTATTTACTTTAAATTAAATTTATTTACAAATGAAGCAATCAGGAAATTAACATGAAAGGGCTGACTGAGTAGCAGGCAAGCGCATACAAAGGAAAATAAAATTAGGCAATGCGTAGCAAATTGCTGGATCTGAAAAGGCTACGGCCCTGAAATAGTTTAACACGCAAATGAGTGTGAAGGTTGCTACTGGTTAAATTAATTTGGTTGTTAACGCAACTGAAGTTACCAAGAGGGGTACCTTTCAGCGCCCTGGACTGCTAATCAGAAGATTCTTGTACTTTGCAGGATGGCAGTTAAACATCTATGCTAGGTTTTGTTCTCTCGGCAGGGAAACAGACCGTCCACGGTGGTGGATAACAGGTTCTGGAAGAGAATTCCAGGTTAGCATTCAAAACACAATAGTTTCTCTCACATGAACTTAATTATGCACGATGGAGGAATTGATCAATTAGATTTAATTAGCCCGTGGTAACACTCTGGAGGGAGTAATATAATTCTGACCGCTGAATTAATTTAATTTGAGTTTGGGGTGAGTCATGAACAAAGGGCTGTTAGGTTTGATTTGGGCGAAGGGGCCTTGTTCAGGAGAATGAAAAGTTGGAAATATTGAAAATGGAGAGAAATTCACGAGAAGAAAAAACAGACACTGGCGTAATTGCACTTCTTATCGTACCTGACTGCATCTGTGCCTAGAGCTCGCTTGCAGAAGACGAATCTTAGCCGCAGAAGTTCACCATGCCAGCGTACAAAGGAAATGGGACCACACTCACGATGCGTGCGCCTGGCTCCTTGAGTGGAATGGAGTGCTCTGAGGTCTGTGTGGGCGTTAAGCGTCTCCTTCGATTTTGTTTTTGGTGTCTGGCACAAGACATCCGTTGACCTGAACTGCAATTTCCACCAGAACAAAGTTCGAAGGGAAATATATATTATAGCTATGACTCTTAAAGGTAAGGAGAGCAGCCCACTTACATCCCTGATTCGCCCTTTGTACTTAACGGCTATCTAACTACATCCGATGTTGGGGCTAAGAGGTCGGTATTGTTTCCCCCAAAACCAGGTGATATCGGGGGTTTCCTACGTAAGTTCATCCCCCCTACCTTCATGGCGTCTCTTCCAGCTACCATTAAATTTGAATTCATAGCTGACGGACGGAGAGACGAATTTTTATAAATACGGAAGAATATATATATATATATATATATATATATATATATATATATATATATATATATATATATATATATATATATATATATATATATATATATATATATATATATATATATATATATATATAAAACATTGACAATAAAAATTACAGAAAAATTATGCAAAGGCAAAGTCAGAACATAAAAAATGACAATCGACTTAAAAGGAAACTTTTACACAAAGGACACCGAGGAACAGGTAAAATACAGAGAAATTAATTAAAACAAATAGAATATATAAAAGACAAGTAAAAAAAAAATTAAAAAATTTATATTTAAAATATTTATGTTTTAAAAACACTAAAAATTTTTTTTAAATCACATTAAGAAAACAAATAAATAAATGAATAAAAGTGACTAAGGGTATGGGGCCAACCTGTCAGTACGACACAAATACAGAAAATGAAGTCTTCAAAGGAGAAACAAAACAACAAAAGCATTATCATTATGACAGGTACAAAGTAACAGCCGAAGTCTGAGTGTTCAACTTCGGAACAAGCCGTTTTATCATAAGAGACTCGAGTATTTTAGTGTTTTTAAAACAAATATTTTAAATATAAATTTTTAATTTTTTTTTTTACTTGTCTTTTATATATTCTATTTGTTTTAATTAATTTCTCTTTATTTTACCTGTTCCTCGGTGTCCTTTGTGTAAAAGTTTCCTTTTAAGTCGATTGTCATTTTTTATGTTC
>JANJGK010000029.1:22996405-23001405 GCA_039081455.1 Macrobrachium rosenbergii
AGTTTCTTCGAGTTTTCTGTCCGATGGTGGCATCAGCCACGGCCCACAAAATGCTTTGTCGCAAGTTGCAACCCATGAAACTCAGTCACGGTCCGGTGGTGGCCTATGTTGTTGGTACCTATAGCGCTGCCAGAAGAATGATTATGGCTAAATTTAACCTTAAATAAAATCAAAACTACTGAGGCTAGAGGGCTGCAATTTGGTATGTTTGATGATTGGAGAGTGGACGATTAACATACCAATTTGCAGCCCTCTAGCCTCAGTAGTTTTTAAGATCTGAGGGCGGACGGACAAACCAAAGCCGGCACAATAGTTTTCTTTTACAGAAAACTAAAACAAATTTTATGTTTTGCTTATAAGTCACATGTGTGGAACTTTTTAAAAAGAAACGCGTATAAATCCCTACACCAGTGATTCTCAAACTGGGTGCCGTGGCACCCTGGGGTGCCACAGAAAGTGCCCAGGGGTGCCGCAAGATTGTCAAGAATTTTGTCTTGGCTAGATTATCTCAATGATAATTTGTAAAAGAAAAATAAAACTGCAGAAGTCTTCATATAATTATTATCAGTGTCTATTCTCATATATATGTATATATATGTATAATATACATATATATATGTGTGTATTTTTGTGTTAATTCATGCGATATGGTGGGAGTGTGAAGAAGGGGTACCACGGTAATGATTACATTAGTTAGGGTGCCATCACTAAAAAAAGATTGAGAACCACTGCCCTACACACACACACACACACACACACACACACACACACACACACACACACACACACACACACACACATACACAATAACAATGTCGGGCTTTTGGACATCGTTATAGTTAAGTGATGCTGTGTATGGTTTGTAACCATACAGGTGACCACCAAGAAATACCAGACTCCATCTGCACATAAGACGTCCCAGTATATTTGCTTAAGATACACTGGTATCAACTACTGGATTAATCTTGACTGGAGGGTACGGTATTTTATAAGTTGACAGGTAATTTTTACACATTCACTATATCACACACCATTTACGAACTACTACATAAGTCTCTGTACTTCTAAATGAATAAAAGGAAAAATAAACTGCTCAACATTTTTAGACGCGAGGCTCCTTGTATGATATTACAAATAAATGAAGTGTTTTTGCTAATTATATATCACTGTATAATTCTTGAAAGCACCACTCTCCAAACACTCACAATGGATAACAGGGAGGAAAACAGAAAAAAACTCCAAAAGAACGTGTTATGTTTTGTTTTTTATATGCAAACAGAATCCTTATTTACTTCATTAAATGTAAGTCTTTTGTTGAATGTGCTTGGACTTATGAAATATGTTGTGACTCTGAAATTGTAGATTCACGAAAGACTATACCTGAAACTAACACATTACGAATTTATGAAGTATGTTTTAAGTAAAGTTTTGATGAAACTCTGTGAAATATAATACCTTGTTTTCCATGTAAGAAACAAAAATATCTTTTAAGAATCAAGATTTAACGCAAGCCATACAGTTCCTCTTTCTAACTTAACACTAAATCAAAGAAAGATACGATAGTTATTCCTAACAACATCATCATTAGGGACATAAAAAAACTGAAACATCTAAGATTAGTTAGAATCGTAATAATGATATCAAGAATAAGGTAACTAGAAATGAAATACCCATAAAAGGGGAGGAGATAGGTGAGGGGTCTACTTAGCACCTTGTGTTAATTGTGATGAATTATATTTTGGTCAGAGCGGCAAATCGCACATGGAGAGAGCAGGCCATAATCAACAAAACATTCACCACCACAACCAATCTTTGGCACTGGCCAAACACTGCTGGAATTACAACCATAAGTTCTATTGGGAAAAGACAGAATTCATGTATAACAACGAGAATAAAATACCGAAGGTGATCACAGATAACGCCCTCAAACGTGTTATGGAAAACAGAGGTAAGGCAACGTAGGGAATAATTTTGAGGTCAAGATCTCTCTTGAAATCACACATCCGTAAAATTCAGACCTTAACAAAATGATGGACAGTAAGGGGATAATCCCGAACAACGATGGGTTAAGCATACGACCATACAGATCCCCAACGTCAGGTTACATCCTCACAACTGGGGCACCTTTGTCCAAGCTAAGGGCAGCCTCTCTTCCTGTTGGCATTATGCATACATAAGTATCCTGAATGAAGGTTCTTTGCCAGGGTTCGGGATGATAGGTAACGTCCTCTAACTGCACTTATCATTTCGACCTTCTCTCTTGTTACTGAATTTTGAATAATATTGGGTTAATAATGATACTAATTAAAAGTTTGCATATAGTAGTATCATTCTTAAAATGGAGGAAAATTACACAGAAAACTTTCAAGAATATTTCCTTCTCTCCTTTTCAATCTCGAAAAGGAGATAATGATAATAATTAAAAGTTTGCATATAGTAGTATCATTCTTAAAATGGAGAAAAATTACACTGAAAACTTTTAAGAATGTTTCCTTTTCAATCTCGAAAAGGAGAAGTGTCCAGATTCTTGATAGCTCGCTGCGTAATTTCAGTTTTAAACAAACAAATATAGTTGAATAGTTACAAAACTGTGGATTTGTTTTCTCTAGTAATACTGATAATAATACAGAGAAAACAACTAAACTGAAGTCTGACTGATTTATAATAATAATAATAATAATAATAATAATAATAATAATAATAATAATAATAATAATAATAATAATAACGGTATTATCACCGCATCGTTTGATAAGTCTCCAACAATAGAGCGGTTCTTTTGTCTTTTTTTTTATTATAGTTGTCAGCATATCGAAATCCACCCCCCTCCCTCCATCTGTGTTTCTGCCCCCTCCCTCCACCCCCCGTTTGTAATTACAACTAGGCAACAATAACGGAGAGCAATATCCAATTTTTCCTCGCAAGCGCCGGTGATTATAATCTTAAATTTCTGTTTGCGCTTGATCCCACAGATTAAACTTCGGCCATATTTAAATGGAGAGAAATGTCCATTACGAATGTAGGGATTTCGTTCCTCACACAGTTTTTGGAGGGAATATTTGGCGGTGAATACTGAAATAAAATTATCAAGTTTTATAGCTTTGTTGTTGTATAAATTAAAATGTCATTTTGTCAGCACGGGTTCTTGCTTCTACTTTTTTAAAGATTTTTTCAGCTAAGTTTCGGTGGTAGTTTTGGGTTATGTAGATGTAAATAATATAGATATGTCTAGAAGATTCTCGTTTTTAATGCCGTTGTTGAAAAACTGATTTTAAAGATTGGATTGAAAATTTTGAATGTCAATATTCATTAAAATTCAGTAAACATTTTTAGCAATAAGAAAAAAATAATTTTAATTTCATTCAATTTGTGACGCATTCTAGGATGTTTGATGTACAATTGTTGGAAAAATACAGAATGTTATGATCCTTTCAATCTTCTGCATAAGTGCTGTGAATTTTTAATGCACAAATTAAGACAAAATAAAGAAATATATTTTTCTATAAAATTCTGTGTAAGAATTTAGGGAATATTTAATTGAAAGATGGAAAATAAAACTAATATGTTCGTATTTGCAATGTAATAAAGTAATGTATTCCGGATACTGAGTTTTAGCCTTATATTTTACAAAGCAGAGACAGAAAGAAATAAAATATATCGTTCAGCTACTTACTATTAAATTGTAATGGGGAGACATTTAGACAAAAAGATAGGATATCAGGCATTTAATCTTTCATAAAGTTTGGGCTGTAAAATGACTGATTTTAATCCTTCCTTAAGTTCTGGTGTACGTCTTGGGAAGTTTAATATTCTATTTGTAAATATGGGACATAAATGAAATAACAATGTTCATAACTTTAAGAATTAGTGGAATTTCTATAAAAATAAAAAAAAAAACGATGAATTGAGTTTATTTTTCAATAAATATTTCGATGAATAAGTAACCTCTCTAGCGGCAGCCGGTTCCCTGCGACCCATTATTGTGAAACATAAATTATACATTAATGCATATGGATGTATCAGGGGAAGGGGAAAGGTTTTCCAAAATATTGGTCATAGAATTCAGGCAGTGTGGGTTTTATATGAATTCGTGAATTATTATTATTATTATTATTATTATTATTATTATTATTATTATTATTATTATTATTATTATTATTATTATTATTTATGACAAAAATCACCATAACTGGGAAATAAAAAAATTTTGTATTAATCACAACATGTAAAACAATAATACAGAGTCATTAATATAAATTTTTTGTATATTCCATTATTATTATTATTATTTATGAAAAAATCGCCATAACTAGGAAATAAGAAACTTCTTTATTAATCAGAACATGTAAAACAACAATACAAAGTCATTAATATAATTTTTTTGTATATTCCATTATTATTATTATTATTATTATTATATATTAACGCTTTCTTATGTGAATTGTAGATGCTACAGTTTTTATTTTTATTTTGTGCAGGTATTTTCCATATTTCGTATTTAGGTTTGAAAAATATAAATCCTAATGATTTTTGTGAAGTTCATTTTAATATACCGAGCAAAAATTACACGCTTGAGGTTGATAATTACACGTAACACATCGATCTCACTTAAGCAGCTTTAGAAATCCATTAAGCAACCCTCTTTTCCTTTATGAGCCAGTAATTATTACAAAGCTTCAATCATTATTTTTTTCACCTTCCGCACGACTGAATTTACTTATCAAAAGATTCCGATACCCTTTTCAATGACCCTTGCAGTGCTTTATTTTTCCAACGGTCGGTATCATTTGATAATTGAGCAACACAAAGAAGCGCCTTTGAGAAATGATATGCCCGATGCAGGCAATGCATAATCAAAGGTTATGTTATTTGAATATGCAACGTTGGGGCAACTTTACAGTAGTGAATATGTTTAGGTGTTAATCAGCAGCAAGTACTTTTTGTTTAACACCAAGCATAAAAACTACTGATATTATCGCCTCATTATACACTTGGATTAT
>JANJGK010000029.1:23006405-23013905 GCA_039081455.1 Macrobrachium rosenbergii
TTGAGTATTTTTCATAGAAGTATTATGCTTTGCAAGGCTCATTTGCATGTTAACTCCAAAATGCCTGATATTCATTTTTCTTAAAACTTACGCCCAGAGAATCTTTTGGTTTTCCGAGTATGCAAATGTTCTCTTGTATATGTGCAGGTGCGTTATGCAAATACGGATACGCTGTTCCCAATACCTCTCTCTCTCTCTATTACGTCCGAACCATGTGAAGATTGTCCTCAAGGTAGAGTAATTTTTAATGATATCTATGAATATGATAATTTTATACAAATTATTGGTGACATCATTCCACGAATGTTGTATAAATTGACATTCGACTCTCTCCCTCTCTGATATCTCTATCATATGAATTTTATCTTAAAGTTAGAGAATCGTTTTAATGATCTCTATAAATACGATAATTGCGGTATTTTTCTGATTTGAATTCGATACATAATTCTAACTGCATGCCGTTCCACGAACGTTGTATAAACTTGACCTTCGACTATTACTGTTTCTCTCTCTCTCTCTCTCTCTCCTCTCTCTCTCTCTCTCTCTCTCTCTCTCTCTGTGACGTCTCCATCACATGAAGATTATCTTCAAGATTAGAGTATTGTTGTAATGCCTTCTATATTTGATAATTATTTTATTTCTCCAATTTGAGCTTTATACAATTTCCAGTTGAACAGGGTTCCATAAAGGTTGTGTAGTTAAAAACTGCGACTCTCTCTCTCTCTCTCTCTCTCTCTCCAGGGATTTAGTCCCTCCGTGCCTGAGCATCATTATAAGCTAATAGTGATTTATGTCATGCGTGCCTTGGCTAAAATACTTTCATTGATAATTATGGCAATGTCTATGAACGCATTACATAACATACGCCGTTATACCCGGAAATTATAAATATAGTAATTAGGAGAATTAAAACATATTTTCCATAGTGGGCTGGAACTATGTTTATTTATATACTTATATGAAATATGTCAATGGAGCAATTATATCTTATTAAGGAGAGTATAAAGTCTATCTTTAATCGTTTAGTATAATGAAATTATTTACGCACTAGTAATGTATTCAGTAAACTTATTAGTTTTATTTGTTCACTTACATTAATGGGAATATTTACTGAGACAATATTTAAGTCCAATATGAAACTTACATTTTTTATCCATTTTGTTTATGTCTTAAATTAGTCTGAAAAAAAAATGTGTTTAATGACAAATGAAACTTGTTATAAAGAAACGCTTATAAATGTATGCACAGATACACATGCACAATCGCGTTTATGGACATCAGTAGAGCTCAGTGATGCTGTATATGGTCTGTAAATGGAAAAGTGACCTCCATGAAATGCCAGACTACTTTGGCACATAAGGCCCTCGAACAACAGTTGAGCAGTATAAGAGGCTAGCGATACCGTCCCAGTATAAATGCTTCAGATGGAATGGCAATAGCTAGTGGCAATCTAGGCTGAAAGGTAGAGCAACTGAGTTTCATTGCTGCTAAAGAGTTTTTAGATACCAGTGAATAAGCCAATCATTTCAGTTTTAATTGTTACAAAGTTTTCAGATACCAGCGGACATTTTTTTTTATCTATGTCACAGACCTTTCAGATAACAGTGGAAAAGAACCTAAATATAACTGAAATTTTTATTTAGTCAGAGATTTCAGACATTAGGGAGTAACCTGTCAATTTTTATTTTTTTTTAATTTTGTATCACAGAGCTTTCATATACCAGAGAATAACCAACCTGTATCACTTTGTGTTTTTTTTTTATCAAAGAGCTTTAAAATATCAATATATAACCACTGTGTTATTTCAATTCTATTTTTTTGTGTCACAGGGCTCTCTTATACCACAGACAAACGAGCCAGATTGGTTTCAATTCTGTCACAAAATTGGAGATATCGAAGGACAACTAAATAGTTTTCAGTGCTTTCAGATACCAGCAGATAATCAGCTAGTATTAATTTCACTATTTTTTATCTGTGCCACAGAATTTTGAGATAACAAGGAGTAACCAGCCAGTTTTCATTTTTTTTTCTTTATTTACGTCAAAGCTTTTAGATACCATCGAGTAATTACTGCTTTATATCAAACAGCAAATTCACGAGAATGTAGTTGACAAAATATGCAACTTAACAGGAAATTTTTATACATTCACTATACCACGACAGTCTCTGTACTTCACGATGAGAAAAAAAAAACTGTTCAACATTGCTAGCCCCGAGGGTCATTGTATGTTATAAATAAATGCAGCCTTTCCGTTAATTATATCATTGTATAATTCTTTGAAGCATCACTCGCCAACCACTCACAATGAATAAGAGGGAGGAAAACAAAAAACTCTAAAATGACGTGTTATTTATTGTTTTCTTTGTATATCAACAGAAGCTTCATTTGCTTCAGTAAATGGACCTCTTTTGTTGAATGGGCTTGCTATTCATGTAAATGGAATATAATCCTTGTATTTATGAAATGTATGACGCCTCTGGAATTTTAGATTCAGTGAAGAATATACCTGAAACTTAAATATTGCGAATTTCTGCAGCATGTTTTAAATAATTTTTCTGCTGAAATTCTGTGAAATATAATACGCTGTTTAACATTCATAAAAAGGAAAATAACTTTTAAGAATGCAATGCTTGAGAGACGAAAATGTACGAAAATGTAAGCCATACGTTTCCTCTTTCTAACTTTGTACCTAATCAAAGAGTAATGGAAAGAATAAAAAAAATAAAATCTATTCTCATTCCTTAAAAGCGAGGCAGTGACGAACAGGAGCCAACTTTAATATTACTGACTGACAAGGACAATCAGGATCCTCTTCTTCTTCTTTTCAACAGTCTTTTACATAAACAAATTCATTAGGAAATGAAAAACGTGTAACATTGCTTTATATAGTGAAAATATATCTCTAATTACAGAGCGGCAAGATCAACGCAATACCTTTGGTGAGTTCTGGGACAGAAAAGAACTGCGATATTTATCCATTTCAAGACCTGTCAGTAAAAACGAAACACCTCTTACTATAACAATATGAAGGCAGGTGACATAATACCTCAGATAACAATAACAGTAACAACGTTTCATTAGATATTATTGCTTCCCCAGCGGGAATTCATGTGAAATGAAGCTCTTAGACTTCTTCAGAAGATTGCCTTTTCTGTGACGAAAGGTCACATGTTCATTTCAATTCACATCAGTTCTTTTCATTTACTGAAGGGTATAGATATTCATATTTTCAGTTTTCCAATAAAATTATATAGCGAACTGCATATACAAGGGAATATGCAATATAGTGATAACATTTTGCTATAGCTCAAATGTAACATTGTCATAAACAAAGTTAACGCTGTAATGCCCAAAAACAGTCTGTTAGTGTAGTACGAGAGAAAGGGAATAGGAACTTTAGTGTGGATCTCCGAAGTGAACTCTATGAAGGACCCTTGCTCATAGAGCAGACAGTGAAAAAAATTAAGGTGATGACAATAATTGCATTTAAGCTGTGGCAGCTGACGGGAACATGGTGGTTCCGAGGTTTTCTATCCTTGATCTTGAGTGCTTGTCAACCAGCCAAGTCTCACTCAATCTAAATGTACAACTGTAGGGGTCAGGGGCCCTTTAGCATATTTTCAACGAAACATCTGACTGGTAGGCATGGCTCCAAGGGCTGTCTTTCTAGAAGGTCATTGTCCTGATCAGTAGTGTCAATATTGGGATATCTGTTTTCTTGGGTAGACCTTCTAAAGCTCATGGGCAGTAGTAGTAGGGGTTGTAAAGGGAAGATTTAGACAAGATGGGGACCGACTGGACAAAAGCATGAATTTTTGTGCATGTAATCTTTAGACCACCTACTTCTGATCTGAGACCGGTGCCATGAAATTTATCCAGTGGAACAACCTTTTTTTCACAAATATATTCGCGGCATGTTTACTGAAAACGTACACTGTGAAATCCTACTGATAACGTCGCCTGAGGTAGATTCAGTGACTGTGACATCTTTATTGTAGTCTATTCACATTGTTTAGGTTTTGTAAAATAAAAGGTAGAACATTTTATTTAAAATCTGAAGTGAGAGATGCCCAACTTTGAAGTTCAAAAAAAAAAAAAAAAAAAAACATTGCTAAAATCATACGTACTGCATTATGCTGTTGTGGGGATGTTTTCGGTATACATTTTGTCAGTCATTTTTAGCTGGGAAAGGTGAATGAATGATTGACTGTCCTGGTGTTAGACTAAAATTCTATTTCTCCTTGTGTTCCAGATGTGACAGAAGATTTAGAAAGATGGGCTGGGTTGCATGAATGATATGCCAGACCAATACAAATGAAAAACTGAAGTGCCCTCTGAATGCTTCCGGTGGTGACAAATCACAAGCTTATACACAGTTCATAGATAATGTGAAGGCATTTAGACAGTTGGGCAGGTTACCAGTAGAACTGAATTTTGATGAGCACATTACAGCTGAAGATTTAAATTTACACAGGTCACAGTGGCACAAATCGTGCTGGTCTAAGTTTAGCAACACTAGACTGGTTAGGGCACAAAAAAAAAAAGAGATGCTGAGGAAGCAGACACACCAGCCAGTTCTGAAGACGCTGTCAGGAAGTGAATCCGAAACCATCCAACTGAGCCAAATAACATCTTTATTTTTTGTGCAAAAGCATATGGCCATCTTCATGACTTCATGACATTGCATGCAGATGAAAATGTTCGAGGCATGGCTACTGACTTGCAACAGACTGCACTGCTGACTAGAATTGCAGGTGGAGACTTGATAGCCACAGAAGCGAAAAATCACTTTGACTTGCTTGTTTGAACTCAGAAATCGCCACTGCTCCCTACGCAGACAGCAGCATTGGCAATCTCATGAACCCGAAAGTCAGGGACAAAAGAATAAAGCAAGAGCATTCATTGAACTGACAACAAACATTGAGTACTCTGTTGAAGATGGAACCTTTTACTTTCATTTTGCTGAGCTGTGGCAGCTTTATGAGCATCGACTGTAAGAACTTGGAGTGGCAATTATTGAAGTAAACAAAGCTTGATTTAAAGAGCAAATTCTACAGTATTTTCCAGAGGCACAAGTGCAGACTGATGGAAAAAAAAAGGTACTGGTGCTTGCAGAGGGAATGCAGAGGCTGATCACAGGTGCTCTAAAATGTGATTATGAAGGAGATGCTAGTATCCTCGCCAAAGCTGCAAAGATTACTGGGAGGACATTTTTGAGTCAGCAGGATTTAATTTTGATGGTTCCTTTCCTTCCGCATGCCAGGAACAGTCAGTTCCAACAACACTCAACACGTTAGTTGCCATGTTATTGAATGGCACTGGGCTGAAGCAGCAAGACTCCAGAGACTCTCAAGAGTGCCTGACCACCTGCCAAACCATCCTCTTCAACATCAAGAAGACAGCTTCCCCATCAACCAAACCACACCACACAGCAGAGGATGAGCAACCAAAGCCAAATCAAGACAAGCTGACAAGATCACAATCCTGAAAGCAGATGCTGATCATTTATCACGATTATACACTGTAGCATTGTACAGAGAATCAGACATCAGCACTTTCTTCATGCATGAAAATCATCCCTACCCTCCATCTATTTCTGACAGAGGAAGACGGCGCCTTGGGAAAAAAAGTGATCTCTTGACCTGCTTCAACCAAGTAAAAAAGAGATAGATATTAAATGCCCCTGATACAGAGTAATTGGAAGACCTGAACACGCCTGCATGCCCAGAGGAAGCAGATGATGTGGCAGAGGTTCTTCATGTGCACCCAGAAGTTCTCACTTCACTAGAAACAGCAAACAAGACAGAACCTTCAAGAAAATTTGAAGTCAAAGTTCTAGATGTAACTGCTGTTCTTCACTTTCTCCCAACTGCAGGGCTAGCAACACTTAGAGACTATGCTAGGAAGGTTTTCCTCCCTCAGAAATCAACTAAATAGTGCCAAGCTTCTGGATATGGTGTGAGACACATGCAAGAAAAACAGCATCAAAGAAACAACGAGAGAAAAGTGAGGGAAAGGAATACGCAGAAAGGTTGAGGCGCAGAATAAGATTCCTGGAAAATGTCAAGGCTTTCTATGTGATCCAGACAATAAGAAAGAACTATTTGCATTCCTTACCAAGTACTTTGTATTTCCCCTCTAACAAAAAAAGTCATCGTCACGTCCGGTGATACAGCCATGTGCATATGATCACACCATCAGATACCTCACTGTGACCATGAGGAGGCTGACACCAGAATGGTCTATCATATGCAAGATGCCATAGAGAATGGCCACACCACGTTTAGTACATACTGTAGACACTGATGTCATTGTCATCCTCATTGGGAAGTACTACCAATTTTGCACTGTTTGCCCAACAGTTGATATTTGGGTTGCATATGGTGCTGGAAGGAAGTTCAACTACATCCGCATCAATACACTTGCCCAGGCTCTAGGAAAAGACAAATCCATTGCCTTATTAGCTTTTCATAGCTTTACAGGCTGTGACTCAGTATCTTCCTCCTTTGGGAGAGGAAAACGGCATGCCTGGGAGGCATGGAAGTGCTATCCAGAGGTGACAGATGCCTTCAATCAAATGGAACAGTACATGGTGGTTGTATATGATAAGACTAGCCAAGTGACCTCAGTCACCGAGGCACGGAAGGAAATGTTCTGTCAGAGAATCAAATCAGTGGAATCCATTCCGCCTACACAGAGTGTACTTTTGGAGCACTCAAAGCGTATTGCTAACCAAACTGGAATCTGGGCCACCTGTAACATTTCACTACAGCATGCGCCCTCTCCAGAAGGCTGTGGATGGACAATGAAGAAAGCGAGTCAGTCTTGGAACCCAGTATGGACAACAATGCCAATGGCCTCAAAAACTTGTAGTGAGTTACTGAAATGCTGTTGCCAAAGTGAAAAGGGTTGTAGTGGAAGATGTGCTTGCAAGAAACAACAGTGGAAGTGTACACACCACTGCACATGCAAATGTGACAAATGAACATGTTTGGTAACACTTGTAATGAATGTTAAGTAAGGCTTCTGAGGAGGTAGTTATTATTGCAATGTGGCTAATTATTTTATACTTTGGTGTAAGTTAACACTGTTCTGATTTATCTTTATATATTCTCTTGTAGTTTTGAACAGAAAAGAGAGCACCTTCATCATCCTTTCTTTATTTCCCATTTGGTGTGTTAATTTTCTGTCTTTGACTTTGAGCTTATGTTGTGTGGACTCCCATTAACTGAACTAATTATAAAAAAAACCAATCCAGAAGCTCAGAATATAGTTGGACATCGTAGCATATGACCAGACCTTAAACACACATTAAGTACAAAGGTAAATTGTGATCTGACACCAAGCAAACCATCAGAATTCTTGGCACCAGTCTTGGAAATATTTAAAATGGTGTACAGAATTGATCCTCAAATTTGGTGCTTTTCTCCAGTTGGCCCCCACCAAATCCTCTACACCCCCTCCCCTATAGGGATGCTCCTGTGTAATGCTCATGGAGT
>JANJGK010000029.1:23026405-23028044 GCA_039081455.1 Macrobrachium rosenbergii
TCAAGAAAAGTGAGAGGTTTGATTCTGTTCATAAAACAGATACACCGCAATAGAAGAGGGCCCTTAGAACCCGGGCCGTTAATATATTTATACATATGTACATATATGTCTATATATGTATGTATATATATATATATATATATATATATATATATATATATATATATATATATATATATATATATATAATATTCGAATATACATATATAAACAGTTTTAAAGGGAGGCACCCCTAATTCCTACTTTGACCCATAATTAAAAGAATTTCTTTCTTTCCCTTTACATACACGCACACACATACGCACGCACAAAAGAAAAATGGCAGTATCTGACTATGCATTCATAAGCGACTTTTAAATGTCTCAGTTCCTATTAAATGAGAGCAGCTGATGTCACATAACTTAACTGGGTACAAGGGCGGATGTTGAGGCAGTTTCAGGAACTTGAATAATTGGAAGACTTGGTTTAAAAAAAAGCTTTTAAAAATCCGTAGATGCCATTTACTTGCTTTTGGTTTCATTGGGAATATTTTATTTTCTGATAGACACATTTTTCAGAATATATAGCTGATAGATCCTATATGCCTATGAGAAAAGTGCTATATACTAATTTTTATACTAACTATGATGTCTCGTTCAACAACGGCATTGCCATTTATTTTCAGCGACCCATAGTTCATCATTAAATGACAGAATTTCAAATCGATGTAAATTTTCACAGCCATCTCGACTCATCCTCAGAAGGAAAGGGTCACATTTTTTTTTCTTTTTTACTGACGAATATTATGAGTGTTGTCATTTTTCTTTACTTTCACGAAAGGTCACAGTTCTTCATGGTGAAGTGTCACCGATTAAGTCAGTTTTTTGCTTACTTCGCACGTAAACTACTCGACCATTTAAGGTGACCCAGCAGACAGCTTCTTGTTAGGAAGGTACTGATAAACTTGAGGAACTGAAAGAATCCCTGTATCAAAAGGGACTTGCAAATGTTGCTATTTCCCTTGCAGGTCTTTGAGTTATGAGTTTTTGAGTTATGAGCGAATGAGTGTTGTGACGTCTATACTGATTGACGACTTCCAAATTTTTTTTTCATAACCAACACCAAATATGTTTAAAGAAAGCCAACATGTGTAACAATGTAGTAATAAGTAAAGCATGCCCCATGACGACTTAGTATAGTTAAGAAAACCATGGAACGGCAAACGTAAATTTTAAGGAAAATGCCATCTAAACACCTGTGCTTACATAGAAGTTTCATAAAAAAGTGGTTAATAACCTTAATAAAAATACAAAAAACAATTATTGCATTTTGTATTGCAACCCCAATAGCATTGTTTGCAAAAATAATACTAAATTCTTTGAGCATAACCCATAACAATACCTACTGTAGACTTACATCGAAAAAACACACATATACAATGCCCAAAAGCATAAAACAGAATGAACAAATACAAGTAAAGTTTAATGTAGAGTATATTCCAAGACACTTGGCATAATTTGCAGAATTGCCTAAGGCATTATCAAATAGAAAAACAAAATAAATTTGGGCGCCTCTCAAAAGCTAGTATTTCCCATCGTTTGCATTTGTTTTGAGGAATTTCATGACCGCATGAGTTCCAATTTACTTCCGGAGTTAAGAG
>JANJGK010000029.1:23028144-23030644 GCA_039081455.1 Macrobrachium rosenbergii
CACACACACACACACACACATATATATATATATATATATATATATATATATATATATATATATATATATATATATATACACCTTATATTGTATATATATATATATATATATATATATATATATATATATATATATATATATATATATATATATATATATATATATATTATATATATATATATATGAAAATTTTTCTTACACCGTGATTTATTTACATTCATGAAGCTACAAATGTCGCTTAATATCAAATTCACGCTACCTTGGGGTAGCGTGAATTTGATATTAAGCGACATTTGTAGCTTCATGATTTTATATATATATATATATATATATATATATATATATATATATATATATATATATATATATATATACACTCGATACGGAATCACAAAGTAGCATGCATTATGATTAGCCCTCTTTCTCATTATATAATTTTATTCCTTCTTTTGTGAAAAAATTGGAATTTATCTATATATTTAAATACTTATCATCACACAAACTTAGGAAATGAATTGTAGATTATGTACGACTAAATCGTCTGAATGAAAAATTATGCTCAGAACTTAATTCGCAAATGCAGATACATTTCCTTATATCATTATTGTAGAAATGTTAAAAGTAAGCAGTTTTCAACTATTTGTATATCTGCGTATGCTTGTCACCCTACCATGTGCAATGTAAGTTTTACCTACTATGCATCATGTCTCATGAAGAGTCCAAAATAAAACTAAACTGTATACATTATATCGGATTATTTTATCTTAGTAAATTTAAAAAGAACCTCAACGTAATATAAACCCGTAAATGAAAATATTTTCTTCAAGGTGCGTAATGGACAAAGATTGTGGATTCGATTTATTGACGAAGAGAAATCACTTTGGCCAACTTTCCATTGACCCAGACTGATTTATGGGGCGGGTCCTTTTCTCATTAAAGTGAGATCGGGGAAAAATGAAGCGAATTTTCCTTTTTCCTCGAGAGCCTGTCTTGATAGCTTTTTCAATCGAATTGCCGAAGGTTTAATGGAATTCATTGCTTATTTTCTCAACCTTCAGTGGCGATAGGACGAGAAATCTAATGCTCGCAAGTAGCCCAGGTCAGGTAAATCATGAAAATAATGCAGAAGAAACACGTAAAACAGAAGTGGATTCTGGAGCAGATAATGAATTCTGACAGGTTACATGTCAGGTTATATATGTTTTAGTGATATGGCTTTGCCATCACAGACTACGAAATGAAAACAATTGTCAGTTCTTATAACAATTTTGTGGAAAACATTCATCAAATTGTATTGACTTTTAGATGCAATATTATTTCGATTAATGAACTTATTTTAATTAATCAAACGACTGATAATGTATATTTAGTAATTTCCTCCTCGTGCATTGCAATATCAAATGATTTCCAGGCTTATGAACTATTTCTCTTTCATTTCTTCATCCTCTCCCTTTTCTTCTTCTTCTTCTTCTTCTTCTTCTTCTCCGTCTTTTTGTTATTGGTTGCCTATTTCCAGGAAACTATTAAATACTAAAACATTATCAATATTATAAAACGGAGAGACTATATTACATTAGCTTCTATATCAAAGAGTTTAATAAATGACTTAACATGCAAGTATTCCCCACCAAGGAAATTACAACTTCCAACGGTATAAGTTCTCTCAGATAATCTATCGTATTGAGATCCGCCAGAGAAAACAGATCAGATCGAATCGAGAAAAATACCCAGGGGGAAATTTCCATTACAATACGAAACCGAAATGATGGAGGAATATGAGGAAACGAAGGGGAATTCTGACCAGGGAGAGCAAAGGGGTGACAGACAGTAATCCTGATTGCATGAAGGAGATGGGGAAAGGGAATTAAGAAACAATATTGTTAGCATTTACTTCCCTCGGAATAAGGTAAAATAAGAAGTGTTTATCAGGATGCGAAGGCTTTGGAGAAAGTTAATAACGAGATTATTGTTATCAGCATATGCAAGTATTAGAAAAAGTTAAGGTAAAGAATGATTTACATCCTGTGCTGTTATAGGAGAGGGTGTATAAGAAATAATTAAAGACTCCTGAAGACAAAAAGAAAAATAGTTGTCAACAAACACAGTTTTTGTATAAGGTAAAATAAAATATAAAATTATCAGCACCAGCAGTCTGTAAATAAGTTTTAAAATGTAACTCTTAACCAACGGGGGCTTTTAAAGGGAGTGAAAATACGGTTTTTAACCTCCCAATATATACGGTCTCAGGGGGGCGTGGATATAAGAAATTACTGATATATGCCCTCCTCTGGAAAATCAGAATACGAATGTATATCAGCATTTGTGGTTGCAGGAGGAAGTAATTAGCTGTACATTAAAAGAAAATAAAGAAAATGATCATAGATTCACTGACGAAATTAAAATTATTTAATAACTGTCAACATATCCCAATGAAGGACAAAAAATTGTGCAGTTATTGGTGAGAGTGAAAATAAACTACTTATACAAACATACTTCATTT
>JANJGK010000029.1:23035644-23045644 GCA_039081455.1 Macrobrachium rosenbergii
ACTGGTTGCCTATTTCCAGGAAACTATTTCATACTAAAACATTCTCAATATAGCATCTATATCAAAGACTTTAATGAATGACTTAACATGCGAGAATTTCCCAACAGGGAAATTAAAATTTTGAACGGTATAAGTTGTCTGAGATAATCTATCGTATTGAGATCCACCAGGGAAAACAGCTCAGATCGAGTCGAGAAAAATACCCAGGGGGAAATTTCCACTACAATATGAAACCGAAATGATGGAGGAATATGAGGAAACGAAGGGGAATGCTGATCAGGGAGAGCAAAGGGGTGACAGACAGTAATCCTGACTGCATGAAGGAGACGGGGAAAAGGAATTAAGAAACAATATTGTTAGCATTTACTGCCTTCGGAATAAGTTAAAATGAGAAGTGTTTACCAGGATGCGGAGTCCTTGGAGAAAGTTGATTATGAGATTATTGTTGACGACACAGTCAGGCTTTATAAGAAATTATGGCAAAGAACGATTGTCAGCCTGTGCTATCATTCGAGAGGAGGAAGTGAGATATAATTATAGACTTCTGAAGACAATACCAATAGGAAAATGGTTTTCAATAAATGTAGTCTTTGTTGAAGATAAAATATAAGGAACGAATGGTCAACTTGCACATTAAGTAAATACGATTTAAATTTTAACTATGAAATCTGGGGACTTTTTTAGCAAATGAAATGATTTTATACCTATTAATATAAGAAAAATTACCGTGCTAATATGATGTCATTTGGAAAAGCTGGTATACGAATTATTCTTAGCATATGTAGTTCCAGGGGAAAATTAAAATAATAAATAATCAGCAGTATATGAAGTAGAAATAAAGAAACTGATCACAAGGGCACTAAAGAAAACAAAAAGAGGAAATAATTATCAATATATTCCAATAAAGAAACAAGAAAATGCGCAGTTACTGGTATAACTGAAAATAAACAACACATACTAAACTTACTTCGTTTAGGCATAAGCAAAGAGCACAGGAACAACGAGGTCCTCTACAGAAATTAACATCATGGTATTTAAGGTTGCTCTGTACCCGATAGCAGCATTTACGCAGATTATGGTAACTGTCCCTAGGGGTTCAGATCGTCTATTGTATTGCTGTCGGAATATCGTGCATTTGTCTAATTGTTGGCGGCAATCCGAGATTTTCAGTTTCTAGGCCCAATAACTAAAGTCGGTGGTTTTCTCTGACCGAACAATGTTAACCGCGCTTTGTTTGTTTACTTGTTTGTTATCCGGATAACGTAAAATGTCATTTTTCCATTTTTACGAAAATTCCACCATAATATCGACCTTGTGCCTGCCAACAAGTGATTTCATTTTGAGATAAATCAGTGTGGATTACTCATCCTTCACGTAGTTTCCAACCAATGGCTGAGGTTTACGGTCTTGTATTTTAAAATAGATAGTCAATGGTAGATGCCAATTCTGGCTAGCTACCATGACCTTGAATTCAATCGAAACCTTAGGAAATACTTTTCCGCTTCACGCAGAACCAGATTGTCACTGTTACTTTTCGCAGTGTGTCAGAATCCATATTCTGTTGACGTGCCAGTCTGTGCCATAATTATTTATCCCGAAAATATAATTTTCCTTTGACTTGTTTCTTCATAGCTCCTCACTGGTCAAGTGATATTTAATTATGTATAAGAGGGTTGCCCCAGTTCTAGATCAGAAATCAGTATTTCTTCTTATTAAAAATTTGTAATTAACTTAAATGCCTCTTCAATTGGTTCTAAATGAATTTACATACATTTCATCATAATATTAACATTCACTTCTTACGAAACTTTGAAATGTTCGACAATACAGTAATATACAGTAATAGCTGCCTTAAGTCGAGACAAAAATTATTGTCGAATATTTTTTTTTTCAAAACAGAATCTGTTGTAAAGTATCATACAGAACTTCTTGAAAATATATTACAAGATAAGTATATAAGTTTATGAAAAATAGTGATTACAACTCTAAAAGGATGTAACATTTTTCTTTAATTTTTTATACGTATTATTCGTTATAAACACATAGTAATTTGTATATAAATAGAATCCTGATGTACAATAACTTTAGCTGATAATATGTACTTTCCTAGCTGAAATATCATGAACATTACTTTCGCAATATGAGCTGCTTGAAACGGACAAAATTTCTCAAATTCCTTATTTGCAAATAACACATTTTTTAAGTCATTCTCAGAACTGCCAGAAAATTTTTCTTATTAAATGTGAGTACAATTTAACAAAA
Source organism: Macrobrachium rosenbergii (assembly GCA_039081455.1). Classification (NCBI taxonomy): domain Eukaryota; kingdom Metazoa; phylum Arthropoda; class Malacostraca; order Decapoda; family Palaemonidae; genus Macrobrachium; species Macrobrachium rosenbergii. The sequence continues at coordinate 23,037,907 of JANJGK010000029.1, forward strand.
CAAAAAAATTAACAGAATTAAAAGTGCGAATATCGACTACGATAACTTGCATAGCCTTTACGGCGTAAGTACTCAATAGAAAGATCATCATATAACAACTTACTTTGCAGAAAAGGTAGGGAATGGTAGTTAACTGTGAATTACTATGAATAAACTCTGAAAGATGATTATGAGGCCAATATAAAATACGTCTTCATCCAATGACAGGGATTGCAGAGATTTTTTGTCTTGATAACATAAGAAAAATTCCAACGGAAATTAAAGATATAAGAGAATCTGTTGTCGAGAGCTTTCTATTTTGGTAACACAATGGAAATTCCAGTTAAAATTAAAAATACCAGAGAATGAATGTAAAATTTCTTCACAGCGGTATTACAGTCTCTAGAGTGTTTTTATTTCTAATTAGAAGGCGTGTGTCTGGATTTCATGATCAGGTGACAATCAATTTCCTAACCAAAGTTAAAGACTATCAGTCATCAGCGATTACTTATGATTATCTAGTATTGCTTGAAGGAATATATTGCTTATTAAGAGTAATTTTTTTTCATCTCCAATACGAGTAAGGGTCAAATGGTTGGTTACTCTCATGACATTTGCTAGTCTAGACCGAATATATATATATATATATATATATATATATATATATATATATATATATATATATATATATATATATATATATATATATATATAATATATATATGGTCTAGGCTAGCAAAAGTCATGTATATATATATATATATATATATATATATATATATATATATATATATATATATATATATATATATATATGGTCTAGGCTAGCAAAAGTCATGAGGGTAATGTATATATATATATATATATATATATATATATATATATATATATATATATATATATATATATATATATATATATATAGATAAATATATATATATATATATATATATATATATATATATATATATATATATATAAATATATACATATATATATATATATATATATATATATATATATATATATATATATATATATATATATATATATATATATATAAGGATTGTGGATTCGCTTGACTGACGAAGAAAAATCACTTTGGTCAACTTTCCATTGACCCAGACTGATTTATGGGGCGGGTCCTTTTCTCATTAAAGCGAGATCGGGGAAAAATGAAGCGAATTTTCCTTTTTCCTCGAGAGCCTGTGTTGATAGCTTTTTCAATCGAATTGCCGAAGGTTTAATGGAATTCATTGCTTATTTTCTCAACCTTCAGTGGCGATAGGACGAGAAATCTAATGCTCGCAAGTAGCCCAGGTCCGGTAAATCTTGAAAATAATGCAGAAGAAATACGTAAAATAGAAGTGGATTCTGGAGCGGACAATGAATTTTGACAGGTTACATATCAGGTTATATACCTTTTAGTGACATGACTCCGTCTGCCATCATAAATTACGAAATAAAAATGTTACGGAAAATATTCATCAAATTGTATTGACTTTCAAAAGCAATATCACTACGATTAGTGAACTTAGTTTAATTCACTAAAACAATTATTATCGTTATAATCCTTCTACAGTCTTCTAAATGGTCCGGTATTCTCACTAATCAAGAGACTGATAATGTATGTTTAGTTGATTCATCCACGTTCATATAAATGTCAACTGGTTTCTGTGCTTATAAACCATTTCTATTTCATTGTCTTCCTCCTTTCCCTTTGTTCTTCTTCTTCTTTCTATTATTGGTTACCTAATTCCAAGGAAATACTTGATACTAAACCATGTTTAATATTAGAAAACGAAGAGACTATATTACATTAGCTTCTATATCAAAGACTTCAATGAATAACTTACCAAGCAACTTACCCACCAAGGAAATTACAACTACCAGCGCTAAAAGTTCTTGGAGATAATCTATCGTATTGAGATCCACAGGGGATAACAGCTCAGATCGAATCGAGAAAAATACCCAGGGGGAAATTTCCATTACAATACGAAACCGAAATGATGGAGGAATATGAGGAAACGAAGGAGAATTCTGATTAGGGAGAGCAAAGGGGTGACAGACAGTAATCCTGATTGTATGAAGGAGATGGGGAAAGGGAATTAAGAAATTGTATTGTTAGCATTTACTGCCTTCGGAATAAGTTAAAATAAGAAGTGTTTATCAGGATGCGAAGGCTTTGAAGAAAGTTAATTGAGATTATTGTTAGCAACATATTCGGGGTTTATAAGAAGTTATGGCAAAGAATGATTGTTAACCTGTGCTCTCATTCGAGGGGATGTAGTGAGAAACAATTATAGACTCCTGAAGACAGAAAGAAAAATGGTTTCCAATAAATGTAGTCTCTGTCGAAGATAAAATATAAGACACGAATGATCAGCTGATGCACTAAGTAAATAAGGGTTGAATTTTATCTATGAAGCCAGGGGACCTTTTTAGCAAGTGAAAATATGATTTTATACTTATTAATATATACGGTCCCATAAGAGCGCGAATATGATAAATTACCGTACTAAAATAAGTTGTCCTCTGGCAACGCTGGAATACGAATTATTCTTAGCATATGTGGTTCCAGGAAAAAAATTAAAATAAGAAATAATTAGCAGTCTATTAAGTAGAAATAAAGAAATTGATCATAAAATCACCAAAAAACAAAAAGAGGAAATAACTGTCAATATATTCCCCTGAAGAAACAAGAAAATGCGCAGTTACTGGTGAAAGTGAAAATAAACTACGCATACTAAACTTACTTTGTTTAGGCATAAGCAAAGAACACAGGAACAACGAGGTCCCCTGCAGAAGTTAACATTATAGTATTTAACGTTGGTCTGTAACCGATAGCAGCTTGCTACGTAAAAAGCATATTTCATTCTGCCAGAGAACTTGGTATTATCCTCGAGGTTTGTTATGTTTCCGGAGATACTGCTAGCTGTCCCGAGGGCTTCAGATAACCTGTTGTGCCGTTTTTAGAATAAAGCACATAAATCTGTTTGTCAGCGTTAATCCGGGATTTTTATTTCCTGGGCCAAATTACTACAGCAATATTAACTACTATTTGTCTATTTACTTCTTTCTTATCTGGATAACATTGTAAATCATGTGGGAATTTTTACGAAAATTTCACCAAAGATTGGCCTTGCAGCTGCCAACAAGTAATTTGATTTTGAGAGAAATCCGAGTGGATTGCTCAGCCTTGACGAAGGCTTCCAACACTTGGCAGAGGTTTGCGTTCTTGCACTTTACATAATATATGGTAGATGGCCATCTTACCTGCCTACTTTGAGACTGATTTCAATAGAGAACCCCAGGAATTATTTTTTCGGTCCAGGTATAACCAGATTATTCCTGGTATTTGTATCACGGGGTCAGAATAGAATAGAATATAATATAGAATTTAGACGAACGGCCAAGCACTGGGACCTACGAGGTCATTCAGCGCTGAAAAGGAAATTGACAGTAAAATGGTTTGAAAGGTGCAACAGGAGGAAAACTTCGCAGTTGCACTATGAATCAATTGTTTGTAGAGGGAGGAAAGTAAGATGGAAGAAAGAGAGTAAGGACGGAGGTACAGTGAAAGGAATGAAAGGAGTTACAGCTAAGGGCCGAAGGGACGCTGCAAAGAACCTTAAGTAATGCCTACATTGCACCGCGTGAAGTGCACTCACGGCACTAACTCCCTCCGGGGATCAGGGAGTCAGATTCCATATTCTGTTGACGTGCCATGCAGTGCCCTGATGCCCGTTACATGAGGTTGCCCACTACATGAGGTCATTCGTCCCGTACCATGGAAAACTATGGATGTTGGTGGGTGTAAATTTAGAATTGAGTGTCGATACTTATCTAGAAAACACTATTTTCCCCTGCCCTATTTCTTCATACCTGCGTATTAATCAAGTGGTATTTATTTATGTATGTGCTATTTGCCCCAGTTCTATGATGAGCGATTAATACTTCCATTAAAAATTATTTTCAAATTAAATGCCTTTTCATCTAGCTCTATATGAACTTACATATCTTCGTCATAACATTAATAACATTCTCTGCCGGCGAAGATTTGAAATCATTGGTGTTCTAAGTATACATAATAAATTTGGTAGTATTATCTTAATAATTCTCATCAGTTTGGTAATATCTTTTTAATTTTTGTCTGGGAATCGTTTATTCACAAAAATATTTTATTAAGTGTAATAAGGAACTTCATGAAAGGAGATTACAGGGCAAAAGTATGTAAGTTCATGAAAAATGTAATTATAACTCCAGAAGAATGCACTGTTTTTCTTTTAGTCTTCAAAAGCATAGAATTCGTTGGAAACACCCATAATTTGCGTTTTCATAGAAGCCAGGTGCATAATAACTTTGGTTGCTAATATGTAATTTGCCAGCTGAAATATAAAATTTTTTTTCGAAATAAAATTTAGTCTATTTGAAAATGACAAAATTTCTCAGATTCCTTATTTCCAAAACTAAATTGTTTATTTCAATCTCAGCACTCCTACAAATTTTACTTACGAAATATGGGTTAAATTTTCAAATAACAAACATAATTAAAAGGGTGAATATCGCCAATGGCAACTTGTACAGATTTACGGTGTCGGTCCTCAACAGAATAGTCATCATGCATCATCATGCGATAATTTATTTAAAAAAAAAGTGAGGCTTAGAACTATAAAATATGAATAAACCCTGAAAGATGATTATAAGACCAGTAACTACGTCTTCATCTAATGGCAGGGATTACAGAGAGATTTCTGTTTTTTGTAACACAAAGGAAATTTCAGCTAAAATTAAAGATACATGAAAATCAATGTACAATTAATTCACAGCAGTATTACATGTTCTTGAGCTCCTTCATAATTAATTAGAAGGCGTGTGTCACGGTTTCACGATCAGGTGACATTCAATTTTCTAACCAAATTAAAGGCGGTAAATCGTCTGTAACTGCTATGATTGACATTTAGCATTTCTTGAATGAGTACGTTGGGTGTAAGAGCAGTAATTTTCTAAGTAAGCACCAAGACCAAAGAGACGGATACCCACGTGTCTATTCTTAGTCTACGCCGAATATATACGTAATTATATATATATATATATATATATATATATATATATATATATATATATATATATATATATGTATATATACATATATATGTATATATATATATATATATATATATATATATATATATATATATATATATATACATATATATATATATATATATATATATATATATATATATATATATATATATATATATATATATATATATATATATATATATATATATAGATATACATACACGCGTGCATTTGTCAGTATGAACATACAAAAATACGAGGAATTAGAGGAGCCGATAAGAATACTTGTCAGAAATGAATACCTTTTATTATCCTTTCAAGATAAGATTCCTCCTAACAAAGATGAAACGATGAGAAAATGCTCCCTGGTTCTGACTATTCTGCGACGAAGCAAGAAGGAAGACAGTATAAGGAAAACAAAACCGGAATTCCTTTTGTTATTCTATTGCTTCAGGAGCAGCGGCCGTTTAGAGGAAGTCACTTCTTAGTTTGGTTTTCAGGTATAATTCCTCTCTCTCTCTCACTCTCTTTCTTGGCAAGGAACTTTATTCTCTGTCTCTAACTCTCTCCGTAAATAAAAGAACTTCAATTCAGAGAATTATTCAGTCTTTGCTAACCTTGATCTCTCTCTCTCTCTTTCTTGGCAAGGAACTTTATTCTCTGTCTCAAACTCACTCTGTAAATAAAAGAACTTCATTTCAGAGAATTATTCAGTGTCTGTTAACCTTGATCTCATTCTCTCTCTCTCTCTCTCTCTCTCTCTCTCTCTCTCTCTCTCTCTCTCTCTCTCTCTCTCTCTCTCTCTCTCTCTCTCTCTCTTCATAATTAACAATAAAATTTCTACCGTCAAAAATTCTGAATATAGATGGCGTGACAGAGAAACTAATATAAAGAAAAAATCTGCGAATAACAAAAGGTGATAACAGAGGATAATAGTTGAGCCTAAATGGGATTATTAGGCGGATTATGGAATTAAAATTATTGTAATAAATGATAAACACGCATACGTACACACACACATATATATGTATGTATGTATATATATATATATATATATATATATATATATATATATATATATATATATATATATTATATATATATATATATATATATATAAATATGTCTGTGTGTGTGTACGTGTGTGTATGTGTTTACGTTTGTGCCTAAGCATTTGCGTGTATGTGTGGCTGTCTGATTACACGACTACACAGACATTCGCTTACGAATAACAAATTTGTAGGAATTCGAAGAAATCTTATCGCCTGTTGTCCTGCACCTTTTTGATATGCAAAATGCCGACCACATTATTCAGATTCTTTATGCACAACCTCCCCCAGATCACGTAAATTTTAGACTTTAAAATCCATTTGCAATAAGTTAAGGATGCGCAGATTAGCGTTTTAACTTATAGTTACATGCGAGTAAGGGAAAAGAATTTTTTTCTTAACCCTATCCTCCCACATTTAAGGATAAAAGGAAACTATAATTCTTCCCCCCCTCCCCAACACCCCCAACCATTTGTAGGAAGAAAAGCTATCCCTTAATGCTTATGAAAACATAAAATGGGTCAGGTATCAAAGAAAGGAAAAATTATGATTTTCGCATTTCAGCTTAGTGATGCTTTATAGGTTGATTGATTATGAAATTCAGGTCTAGAAGACCAAGCGCTGGAACCCATCAGGATTATTCAGCGCCGTAATGAAGGTGAAATATATAAATTAATGACATGATTGATAATGAATAGGTGAATGATGACATACTAGTAAAATTCAGTGTTAAAATATGAACGTAAAAAATGAAGAATGATATTAGACAGAAACCAACAAAAATTAATAAGTATTAAACTTTTATATGAGGAGACATAGAGAAAGGCGAAAAGAGTGAAGCAGGATATGGTTAGGGATAGCGAAGGAAACCCTTCGAAACTGAAGGTAGGTCAAACAGTAGAATTAAATGAATGAAGGATGAAGGTATGGGGCTGGTGGGGGGTGGAAGTGGCACTGAACTTGGGGTCGGTGATATTTAACGGACAGATTTGTTCATATTAACTTGGCATGTCAACAGTTAAAAAATATTGGCATTCTAATTACCTCTTAAAAGTAAGTTGACAATATCTTATAAAAAAAACTCTCATTAATCTTTCATACAAACTAAAAGAAACAGAAATACATTAAATCACGCATGATTTAAAAGCCACATATCCAGTAGAAGGGGACATACTATATATTTTATGAACAGAACCGGCTTCCAGTATATAAAAAAAAAAGCTGAATTTGAAAGAAACGTCCTCTCAATGTACCCTGGACAGGAAGTATAAAAAGTCAGCTTCCTCCATCAATATAAAAAAGTGAACAAAACAAACTTCCTCTTAATGTATCGCGGAGAGAAATTATACATTCCATTCATGTTTAAAAAAAATAAGTGCCCGAATAAGGGGACAAATCAAATCAACACTTCCAGAAAAAAATGGCAATTCACAAATGAGAAATCTGTATAGCTGCTTCGATCTGTGACTCATAAATACTTGACAACATTTTCAAAGAATGTACATCACAGTTCAATGCAACTTTAAGCTAAATTATAACATACTTGCAATTGTAAAATATATTTTACTTACCATTTTCATGAAGAGTTTGACTGAAGGAAGTCTATTCAGAATAAGTCAATA
>JANJGK010000029.1:23048144-23050644 GCA_039081455.1 Macrobrachium rosenbergii
GACGAAGAGAAATCACTTTGGCCAACTTTCCATTGACCCAGACTGATTTATGGGGCGGGTCCTTTTCTCATTAAAGTGAGATCGGGGAAAAATTAAGCGAATTTTCCTTTTTCCTCGAAAGCCTGTCTTGATAGCTTTTTCAATCGAATTGCCGAAGGTTCAATGGAATTTATTGCTTATTTTCTCAACCTTTAGTGGCGTTAGGATGAGAAATCTAATGCTGGCAAGTAGCCCAGGTCAGGTAAATCATGAAAATAATGCAGAAGAAATACGTAAAACAGAAGTGGATTCTGGAGCAAATAATGAATTTTGACAGGTTACATGTCAGGTTATATATGTTTTAGTGATATGACTTTGCCATCACAGACTACGAAATTAAAATAATTGTCAGTTCTTATAACAACTTTGCGAAAAACATTCATCAAAATTGTATTGACTTTTAAATGCAATATTATTTCGATTAATGAACTTAGTTTAATTTACTAAAACATTTATTATCTTTACAAAAATAAGATGCTATTTTGAGCATTCAGTTGAATGGAAATGGTTTGACAATCCTATTACAGTCTAAATGGTCGGTATTCTCACTAATCAAATGACTGATAGTGTATATTTAGTAATTTCCTCCTCGTTCATTGCAATATCAAATGATTTCCAGGCTTATGAACTATTTCTCTTTCATTTCTTCATCCTCTCCCTTTTCTTCTTCTTCTTCTTCTTCTTCTTCTTCTTCTTCTTTCTGTTATTGGTTGTCTATTTTCAGGAAACATTAAATACTAAAACATTATCAATATTATAAAATGGAGATACTATATTATATTAGCTTCTATGTCAAAGAGTTTAATAAATGACTTAACATGCAAGTATTCTCCACCAAGGAAATTACAACTTCCAACGGTTATAAGTTCTCTGAGATAATCTATCGTATTGAGATCCGCCAGGGAAAACAGATCAGATCGAGTCGAGAAAAATACCCAGGGGGAAATTTCCATTACAATACGAAACCGAAATGATGGAGGAATATGAGGAAACGAAGGGGAATTCTGACCAGGGAGAGCAAAGGGGTGACAGACAGTAATCCTGATTGCATGAAGGAGATGGGGAAAGGGAATTAAGAAACAGTGTTGTTAGCATTTCCTGCCTTCGGAATAAGGTAAAATAAGAAGTGTTTATCAGGATGCGAAGGCTTTGGAGAAAGTTAATTACGAGATTATTGTTATCAGCATATGCAAGCTTTAGAAAAAGTTAAGGTAAAGAATGATTTATAGCCTGTGCTGTTATAGGAGAGGGTATATAAGAAATAATTATAGACTCCTGAAGACAAAAAGAAAAATAGTTGTCAACAAACACAGTTTCTGTACAAGGTAAAATAAAAGATAAGAATTATCAGCATCATCAGCCTGTAAATAAGTTTTAAAATGTAACTCTTAACCAACCGTGTCTTTTAGAGGGAGTGAAAATACGATTTTTTACCTTGCAATATATACGGTCTCAGGGGGGCGTGGATATACGAAATTACTGATATATGCCCTCCTTTGGAAAATTAGAATACGAACGTATATCAGCATTTGTGGTTGCAGGAGTAAGTAATTAGCTGTACATTAAAAGAAAATAAAGAAAATGATCATAGAATCACTGACGAAATTAAAATTATTTAATAACTGTCAACATATCCCAATGAAGGACAAAAAATTGTGCAGTTATTGGTGAGAGTGAAAATAAACTACTTATACAAACATACTTCATTTAAGCATAAGCAAAGCGCATAAGAACAATGAGATCCCCTCTAGAAATTCCAAATATAGTACTTAAAGCAGGCCTGTAAACGATAAAAGCTTGCTACGCAATAAGCATAATTAATTCTGCCAGAAAGCCAGGTATTATCCTCGAGATTTCCTACAATTATGGAGATTATGGTAAGTGTCCTGAGGGCTTCAGATAACCTGTTGTACAGTTCTAGGAATAACGTACATCTGCCTGGTTGTCAGCGGCATTCTGGGATTTTTATTTCCTGGGCCAAACTGCTACAGTTGGTGGTTTCCTCTATTTGTCTGTTTACTTGTTTCTTGTTCGGATGTCGTAGAATAGTTATTCGCGAATTCTTGCAAAATTTCGCCAAATGTTGGCCCTGTGACTTGCAATAAGTCATTCGAATGTGAGAGGAACCCGGGACTGGATAAGGAACCTTTTGCGTAGGCTAGCAATCTTGTTTTTTAAGCAATCAATGGTAGATGCCCATCCTGTCTGGCTACCATGAGCTTTAATTCAATGTAGGGAATCTCAGAATTACTTTTTCGTTATACGCATCCGAGGATTCTCCCTGTACCTTTCGCAGGGTGTCAGATTCCATATTCCGTTTAGGATTAGTAGAGTACAGGGTTAGTCCGCCTGTGACCAAAGTAAGGACAATCTCGCACATGACGTCGCTGGCTGCTTATAGTCGAGGTTAAGATAAAGAAAAGTCATTAGTCAGTATCTGACCTTAACAGAGTGAAGAACA
>JANJGK010000029.1:23058144-23070500 GCA_039081455.1 Macrobrachium rosenbergii
GTCCTTGTTGAAGATAAAATATAAGAAACGAAAGATCAACTTTCGCAATAAGCAAATACAGGTTAAATTCTAACTATGAAATCTGGGGACTTTTTTAGCAAATGAAAATATGATTTTACACCTATTAATAAATGAAAATATTACCGTACTAAAATGTTGTCCTTTGGAAAAGCTGGAATACGAATTATTCTTAGCATATGTGGTTACAGGGGAAAATTAAAATAATAAATAATTAACAGTATATGAAGTAGAAATAAAGAAACTGATCACAAGGGCACTAAAGAAAACAAAAGAGGAAATAATTGTCAATATATTCCAATGAAGAAACAAGAAAATGCGCAGATTACCGGTATAACTGAAAATAAACTACACATACTAAACTTACTTCGTTTAGGCATAAACAAAGAGCACAGGAACAACGAGATCCTCTACAGAAATTAACATCATGGTATTTAAGGTTGCTCTGTACCCGATAGCAGCATTTACACAGATTATGGTAACTGTCCCTAGGGGTTCAGATCGTCTATTGTATTGCTGTCGGAATATCGTGCATTTGTCTAATTGTTAGCGGCAATCCGAGATTTTCAGTTTCTAGGCCCAATAACTAAAGTCGGTGGTTTTCTCTGACCGAACAATGTTAACCGCGCTTTGTTTGTTTACTTGTTTGTTATCCGGATAACGTAAAATGTCATTTTTCCATTTTTACGAAAATTCACCATAATATCGACCTTGTGCCTGCCAACAAGTGATTTCATTCTGAGATAAATCAGTGTGGATTACTCATCCTTCACGTAGTTTCACCCACAGGCTGAGGTTTACGGTCTTGTATTTTAGATAATCAATGGTAGTTGCCAATTCTGGCTAGCTACCATGAGCTTGAATTAAATCGAAACCTTAGGAAATACTTTCCGTTCTACGCAGAACCAAATTGTCACTGTTACTTTTCGCAGGGCGTCAGAATCCTTATTCTGCTGACGTGCCAGTCTGTCCCATAATGCCCATTCCATGAGGTCTACATCCAGTACCATGAGATAATAAAGAAAACGGTTCCTGACAGTTCTATGGATGCTGTCGGTTGAGAATTTAAGGTGGGCTGTGATTATTTATCTAGAAAATATCATTTTCCTTTGACTTGTTTCCTCATAGCTCCTCACTGGTCAAGTGATACTTAATTATGTATAAGAGGGTTGCCCCAGTTCTAGGATCAGAAATCAGTATTTCTTCTTATTAAAAATTTGTAATTAACTTAAATGCCTCTTCAATTGGTTTTAAATGAATTTTACATACATTTCATCATAATATTAACATTCACTTCTTACGAAACTTTGAAATGATCGACGATACAGTGATATACAGTAATAGCTGCCTTAAGTCGAGACAAAAATTACTGTAGGATATTTTTTTATCAAAACAGAATCTGTTGTAAAGTGTCATACAGAACTTCTTGAAAATATATTACAAGATAAGTATATAAGTTCATGAAAAAATAGTGATTACAACTCTAAAAGGATGTAACATTTTTCTTTAACTTTTTATACGTACTATTCGTTATAAACACATAGTAATTTGTATATAAATAGAAGCCTGATGTGCAATAACTTTAGCTGCTAATATGTACTTTCCTAGTTGAAATATCATGGACATTTCTTTCGAAACAAGATCTGCTTGAAACGGGCAAAATTTCTCAAATTCCTTACTTGCAAATAACACCTTTTATAAGTCATTCGTAGGACTGCTAGAAATTTTGCTTATTAAATGTGAGTACAATTTTCGAAGAAAAAAATGAACAGAATTAAAAGCGCGAATATCGACTATGACGACTTGCATAGCCTTTACAGCGTCAGTACTTAACAGAAAGATCATCATCGTATAACAACTTACTTTGCAGAAAAGGTAGGGAATGGTAGTTAACTGTGAATTACTATGAATAAACTCTGAAAGATGATTATGAGGCCACTATAAAATACGTCTTCATCCAATGACAGGGATTGCAGAGATTTTTTTGTCTTGATAACACAAGAAAAATTCCAACGGAAATTAAAGATATAAGAGAATCTGTTGTCGAGAGATTTCTATTTTGGTAACACAATGGAAATTCCAGATAAAATTAAAAATACCAGAGAATGAATGTACAATTTCTTCACGGCGGTATTACAGTCTCTAGAGTGTTTACTTTACTAATTAGAAGGCGTGTGTCTGGATTTCATGATCAGGTGACAATTAATTTCCTAACCAAACTTAAAGGACTATAAGTTATCAGCGATTACTATGATTGTCTAGTATTGCTTGAAGGGAATATATTGCGTATTAGAGTAATTTTATTTATCTTCAATAAGAGTAAGGGTCAAATGGATAGTTACTCTCATGACTTTTGCTAGTCTAGACCGAATATATATATATATATATATATATATATATAATTACTAAAAAGACCCTCATTCATATATATATATATATATAATATATAATTACTAAAAAGACCTCATTCAAACTGGATGGTATCTAACGGAGTTTTTTATTCATAAAAAGTTACAAGCTTTCTTGGACAAACAGTCCACATTATCAAGTATCCGTACGGATACTTGATAATGTGGACTGTTTGTCCAAGAAAGCTTGTAACTTTTTATGAATAAAAAACTCCTTTAGATACCATCCAGTTTGAATGAGGTCCTTTTAGTAATTCTACTAATGCACAGAACAAATGTGTATGTGATAAAGTTAATATATATATATATATATATATATATGTATATATATATATATACATATATATATATATATATATATATGTGTGTGTGTGTGTGTGTGTGTTCGTGTATATATGTTTGTATATGTATATATATAGATAAATAAATATATATATATATATATATATATATACATATATAGTATATATATATATATATATAATATATATATATATATATATATATAATATATATATATATATATATACTATATAATAGATGGTGGATTCGCTTTACTGGCGAAGAAAAATAACTTTGGTCAAGTTTCCATTGACCCAGACTGATTTATGGGGCGGGTCCTTTTCTCATTAAAGTGAGATCGGGGAAAAATGAAGTGAATTTTCCATTTTCCTCGAGAGCCTGTCTTGATAGCTTTTTCAATCGAATTGCCGAAGGTTAAACGGAATTCATTGCTTATTTTCTCAACCTTCAGTGGCGATAGGACGAGAAATCTAATGCTCGCAAGTAGCCCAGGTCCGGTGAATCATGAAAATGATGCAGAAGAGATACGTGAAACAGAAGTGGATTGTGGAGCAGATAATGAATTTTGACAGGTTACATATCAGGTTATATACCTTTTAGTGACATGACTCCGTCTGCCATCATAAATTACGAAATAAAAATATTACGGAAAATATTCATAAAATTGTATTGACTTTCCAAAGTAATATCAATATGATTAATGAACTTATTTTAATTCACTAAAAGAATTATCATCGTTATATAATCCTTCTACAGTCTTCTAAATGGTCGGGTATTCTCACTAATGAAGAAATTCATAATGTATATTTAGTTATTTGCTCCTCGGTCATATAAATATCAACTGGTTTCCAGGCTTATAAACCATTTATATTTCATTGTCTTCCTCCTTTCCCTTTCTTCTTCTTCTTCTTCTTCTTCTTCTTCTTCTTCTTCTTCTTCTTCTTCTTCTTCTTCTTCTTCTTCTTCTTTCTATTTTTGGTTACCTAATTCCAAGGAAATACTTGATACTAAACCATGTTCAATATTATAAAATGGGGAGACTATATTACATTAGCTTCTATATCAAAGACTTCAATGCGTAACTTAACATGCAAGCATTCCCCACCAAGGAAATTGCATATACCAACGCTATATATAAGTTCTTGGAGATAATGTAGTGTTGAGATCCACTAAGGAAAACAGCTCAGATCGAATCGAGAAAAATACCCAGGGGGAAATTTCCATTAGAATATGAAACCGAAATGATGGAGGAGTATGAGGAAACGAAGGGGAATGCTGATCAGGGAGAGCAAAGGGGTGACAGACAGTAATCCTGATTACATGAAGGAGATGGGGAAAGGGAATTAAGAAACAATATTGTTAGCATTTACTGCCTTCGGAATAAGGTAAAATAAAAAGTTTTATCAGGATGCGAAGGCTTTGGAGAGAGTTAATTATGAGATTATTGTTAGGAACACAATCGGGCTTTATAAGAAGTTATGGCAAAGAATGATTGTCAACCTGTGCTCTCATTCGAGGGAGATGTAGTGAGAAACAATTATAGACTCCTGAAGACAGAAAGAAAAATTGTTTCCAATAAATGTAGTCTTTCTCGAGGATAAAATATAAGCCACGAATGATCAGCTTACACAGTAAGTAAATAAGGGTTAAATTTTATCTATGAAGCCAGGGGACCTTTTTAGCAAGTGAAAATATGATTTTATACCTATTAATATATACGGTCCCATAAGAGCGCGAATATGATAAATTACCGAACTAAAGTCATCTGGCAACGTTGGAATACGAATTATTCTTAGCACATGTGGTTCCAGGAGACAATTACAATAAGAAATAATTAGCAGTATATTAAGAAGAAATAAAGAAATTGATCATAAATTCACAAAAAAACAAAAAGAGGAAATAACTGTCAATATATTCCCATGAAGAAACAAGAAAATGCGCAGTTACTGGTGAAAGTGAAAATAAACTACACATACCAAACTTACTTCGTTTAGGCATAAGCAAAGAGTAGTGGAACAACGGGGTCCCCTACAGAAGTTAACATTATAGTATTTAACGTTGGTCTGTAACCGATAGCAGCTTGCTACGTAAAAAGCATATTTCATTCTGCCAGGGAACTTGGTATTATCCTCGAGGTTTCCTATGTTTCCGGAGATACTGCTAACTGTCCCGAGGGCTTCAGATAACCTGCTGTACCGATCTTGGAATAAAGTACATCAATCTGTTTGTCAGCGTTAATCCGAGATTTTTTATTTCCTGGATCAAATTACTAGAGCAATATTAACTACTATTTGTCTGTTTACTTGTTTCTTATCCGGATAACATTGTAAATCATGTGGGAATTTTTACGAAAATTTCACCAAAGATTGGCCTTGCAGCTGCCAACAAGTAATTTGATTTTGAGAGAAATCCGAGTGGATTGCTCAGCATTGACGAAGGCTTCCAACCCTTGGCGGAGGTTTGCGTTCTTCTACTTTACACATTATATGGTATATGGCCATCTCACCTGCCTGCTTTGAGACTGATTTCAATAAAAAACCTCAGGATTTACTTTTTCGGTCCAGGTATAACCAGAGTATCCCTGGTACTTGTATCAGGGGGTCAGAATAGAATAGAATATAGAATTTAGTCCAAAGGCCAAGCGTCGGGACACATGAGGTCATTCAGCGCTGAAAAGGAAATTAACAGTAAAATGGTTTGAAAGGTGCAAAAGGAGTAACACTTCGCAGTTCCACTATAAATCAATAGTTTGAAGAGGGTGGAAAGTCTGATGGAAGACAGAGGATATAAATGGAGGTACAGTAAAAGGAATGAAAGGGGTTACAGCTAGGGGCCGAAGGGAGGCTGCAAAGAACCCTAAGTAATGCCTAAATTCCACCGCGTGAAGTGCACTGACGGTACTAACCCCCTTCAAGGATCACGGAGTCAGAATCCATATTCTGTTGACGTGCCATGCAGTGCCCTGATGCCCGTTACATGAGGTTGCCCACTACATGAGACCGTTCGTCCCGTGCCATGGAAAAGTATGGAAAACTCTTGACAGCACTATGGATGTTGGTGGGTGTAAATTTAGAATGGGTGTCGATACGTATCTAGAAAACAACATTTTCCCCTGCCCTATTTCTTCGAACCTGCGTATTAATCAACTGGTATTTATTTATTTATGTGCGGTTTGCCCCAGTTCTATGATCAGCGATTAAAACTTCTAACTATAAAAATTCTTTTAAAATTAAATGTCTTTTCATCTGCTCTAAATGAACTTACACATCTTCGCCATATTATTAATAACATACTCTGCTGGCGAAGATTTGAAATTATTGATGTTCTAATTAAACCAAATATGTTGGGTAGTGTTATGTTAACAATTCTTATCAGTTTAGTAATATTATATTAGTAATTTTTGTCGGAAAATCGTTTATTCACAAAAATCTTTTATCAAGTATAGTAAGGAACTTCATGAAAGCAGATCAGAAGGCAAGTATGTAAGTTCATGGAAAATTGTAATTACAACTCCAGAATATATTGCTTTTCTTTTACTCTTCAAGAGCATAGTATTCGTTATAAACAACGAATATTTTGCGTTTTCAAAGAAGCCAGGTGTATAATAACTTTAGTTGCTAATATGTAATTTGCCATCTGAAATATCATAAACAAAATTATCGCAATATAATCTAATCTATTTGAAACTGACAAAATTTCTCAAATTCCTTATTTCCAAAACTAAATTGTTTAAGTCAGTCTCAGCACCCCTACAAATTTTACTTACGAAATATGGGTTAAATTTTCGAATAATATACATAATTAAAAGGGCGAATGTCGCCTGTGCAACTTGTACAGATTTACGGTGTTGGTCCTCAACAGAATAGTCATCATCATGCAATAATTTATCCTACAATAAAAAAGAAAACCTGCAAGATGATTGTAAGGCCAGTAACTACGTCTTCATCTAATGGCAGGCATTACAGAGAGATTTCCGTTTTTTGTAACACAGAAAATTTCAGCTAAAATTAAAGATACATGAAAATGAATGTACAATTAATTCACAGCAGTGTTACAGGTTCTTGAGTTCCTTCATAACTAATTAGGAGGCGTGTGTCACGATTTCACGATCAGGTGACATTCAATTTTCTAACCAAATTAAAGACGGTAAATCGTCTGTAACTGCTATGATTGCCATTTAGCATTTCTTGAATGAGTACGTTGAGTGTAAGAGCAGTAATTTTCTAAGTAAACCACCCAAGACCAAAGAGATACCCACGTGTCTATTCCTATTCTACACCGAATACACAGTGTACATAATTTTATATATATATATATATATATATATGCGTGCATTTGTCTGTATGAACATACAAAATTACGAGGAATTAGAGGAGCCGATAAGAATACTTGTCAGAAATGAATACCTTTTATTATCCTTTCGAGATAAGATTCCTTCTAACAAAGATGAAACGACGAGAAAATGCTCCCTGGTTCTGACTATTCTGCGACGAAGCAAGAAGGAAGACAGTATAAGGAAAACAAAACCGGAATTCCTCTTTTGTTATTCTATTGCTTCAGGAGCAGCGGCCGTTTAGAGGAAGTCACTTCTTAGTTTCGTTTTCAGGTATAATTCTCTCTCTCTCTCTCTCTCTCTCTCTCTCTCTTGGCAAGGAACTTTATTTTATGTCTCAAACTCTCTTTTGTAAGTAAAAGAACTTCAGTTCAGAGAATTACTAATCTCTCTCTCTCTCTCTCTCTCTCTCTCTCTCTCTCTCTTCGTAATTAACAATAAAATTTCTATCGTAACAAATTCTGATTAAATATGGCGTCACCGACATACATAAATAGAAAAAAATCTGTGAATAACAATAGGTGATTACAGAGGGTAATAGTAGAGCCTAAATGGAACTATAAGGCGGATTATGGAATTAAAGTTATTGTAATAAATGGTAAACACACATACGTACACACACATACATACACACACGCACACACGTATACACACACACACACACACACACACACACACACATATATATATATATATATATGTGTGTGTGTGTGTGTGTGTGTATACAGTTAATCTGCGAATCCTTAACTTATTGCAAATGGATTTTAATGTCTAAAATTTGCGTGTTCTGGGGGAGGTTGTGCACAAAGGATCTGAATAATGTGGTTGGCATTTTGCATATCAAAAAAAGGGTATGACAACAGGCGATAAGATCTCTCCGAATTCCTGCAAATTTATTATTCGTAAGAGAATTTCTTCTTGTATTGTGTAATCAGACAGCCACACATATATCCAGAAGCTTAGGTGTGTGTGTGTGTATGTATGTATATATATATATATATATATATATAAACATATATATATATATATATATATATATAATATAATATATATATATATATATATATATATATAAAACACATATATATTATGTGGTGTGTGTTTATGTTTTTACCTAAGCTTCTGCGTATATGTGTGGCTGTCTAATTACACGAATACACAACGACATTCGCTTACGAATAAGAAATTTGTAGGAATTCGAAGAAATCTTATCGCCTGTTGTCCTGCACCTTTTTGATATGCAAAATGCCGACCACATTATCAGATTCTTTATGCACAACCTCCCCCAGAACACGTAAATTTTAGACTTTAAAATCCATTTGCAATAAGTTAAGGATGCGCAGATTAACGTTTTAACTTATAGTTACATGCGAGTAAGGGAAAAGAATTTTTTCTTAACCCTATCCTCCCACATTTAAGGATGAAAGGATACTATAATTCTTCCCCCCTCCCCAACACCCCCAACCATTTGTAGGAAAAAAATCTATCCCTTAATGCTTATGAAAACATAAAATGGGTCAGGTATCAAAGAAAGGAAAAATTATGATCTCGCATTTCAGCTTTGTGATGCTTCATGGATTGGTTGATTATGAAATTCAGGTCTAGAAGACCAAGCGCTGGAGCCCATCAGGATTACTCAGCGCCGTAATGGAGGTGAAATATATAAATTAATGACATGATTGATAATGAATAGGTGAATGATGACATACTAGTAAAATTTAGTGTTAAAATATGAACGTAAAAAATGAAGAATGATATTAGACAGAACCAACAAAAAATAAATATGTATTAAACTTTTATATGAGCAGATATAGAAAAATGCTAAAAGGGTGCAAGAAGGATATGGTTAGGGATGGCAAAGGAAACTCCTTCGAAACTGAAGGTAGGTCAAACAGTAGAATTAAATGAATGAAGGACGAAGGTATGGGGCTGGCGGGGGGAGGAAGTGGCACTGAACACGGGGTAGGTGATATTAACGGACAGATTTGTTCATATTAACTTGGCATGTCAACAGTTAAAAAATATTGGCATTCTAATTACCTCTTAAAACTAAGTTGACAATATCTTATAAAAAAAACTCTCAATAATCTTTTATACAAACTAAAAGAAACAGAAATACATTAAATCAAGCATGATTTAAAAGCCACATATTCAGTAGAAGCGGACATACTATATATTTTATGAAGAGAACCGGCTTCCAGTATAAAAAAAAAAGGAGAACTTGAAAGAAACGTCCTCTCAATGTACCCTGGAGAGAAAGTATAAAAAGTCGGCTTCCTCCATCAATATAAAAAAGTGAACAAAAAAACTTCCTCTCAATGTGTCGCGGAGAGAAATTATACATCCCATTCATGTTAAAAAAAATAAGTGCCCGAATAAGGGGACATATCAAATCAACACTTCCAGAAAAAAAAATGGCAATTCACAAATGAGAAATCTGTAATAGCTGCTTCGATCTGTGACTTATAAATACTTGACAACATTTTCAAAGAATGTGCATCAGAGTTCACTGCAACTTTAAGCTAAATTATAATATACTTGCAATTCTAAAATATATTCTAACCATTTTCATGACGAGTTTGACTGGAGGAAGTCTATTCAGAATAAGTAAATAATCCGCAACTGCAAAAAAAAAAAAAAAAAAAAAAAAATCAAGAAGGGTGATGCTGACATTCTCAAAGCGTTCTTTTTTTTAGCTTCCATTTACAACCTAGAGGAAAATTTAAGCCTATTTTAAATCATAAGGGTAGCTAATTATAGAAATGTTGTACATCTTACGTTCCAAAAGAAATCTACAGAAGATATAAAAATGTGTTATTAATATTGAGACTGTTTTGAAATATTGTTACAAAAAGAAGGAAATTATAGAAAGCTTTTATTACCATGAATTTCACAAGTGTTGACCTGACCAGCATATTTACGATAACATTACCAAGTGGGGCAAGGTTTTCACCAACGCAAAATAACTATCACAATTAAACATGTTAACTGAAATATCCTAAGTAGTTAAATCTCTACACTTACTTATACTAAAATCTTTTTGTAACAAAGGGCAGTATTTATATACACATATTGATATAAGCTATACCTACTAAGATATGTAAATATTAAACTATTTGCTCGAAAACAAAAGTGCAATATTCACTCATGACTTCAAGAGAATATAGTAGCTGGATGCATTTGCCTGCTACGCGAGAGATAACACGTTTGATAATTTTCCAAAAGAATATAAAAAAATATAATTTATGCCGTTCAGAGAACCTGAAAGTTGATACACTTAGGAGCATCTCTTTAGAATAAGAGCAAGGTCCGCGGTTCAATTACAAGCCTACCGCCCACTATTCGACCCACAGGTGAATGGGTAATGAAAATGAGACCGGATAGCAACCCCATTCCTAACAACCTGCTGAGAAGTGGAATGTTCTAACCCTATGGCTGCGTGCAGCAATATATATATATATATATATATATATATTATATATATAATAATATATATATATACACACACACACGCACATATATATAACGGCAAATGTCCTTGAAGGGAAAGTGAAACGTTTCAGTTCCTTTCGCACCATTTGCCTTTATATATTCATCACGTTTCATAATAATAATAATAATAATAATAATAATAATAATAATAATAATAATAATAATTATTATTATTACTATTATTATTTACGCATAAATTGGTACTATCTGTATATTTAAATGCTAATCATTACATACTTACGGAAATTAGTCCCAACTTCCTTACGGGCAATTCGTCCGACTGAAAATTTATGCACTGAATTTAGTCTCCGATCATAAATACATTTCTTTATATTATTATTTTAGAAATGTTAAAAACAAGCAGTTTTTAATTTTGGGTACATTTATGTGTACTTATCATCCTATTCACATAATGCAGATTTTCATATGTATCGACTTTTCTGAAAAGGCCTAAATTGCAGCCATTTGGTTAGGTTTCATAACATCTATTTGATTCTCTTCGGTAATATACATACATACATAAATACACACACACATACACACACACATATATATATATATATATATATAATATACATATAAATATATATACATATATATATATATATATATATATGTGTGTGTGTGTGTGTGTGTGTGTGTACACAAATATATATAAATATATATATGTATAGGCATACATATATACATTCAGTACGGAATCGCCAAGTAGCATGCAATATGATTAGCCCTCTTTCTCATTATATTTTTCATTCCTTCTTTTCTGCAAAAATTGGAATTTATCTATATATTTAAATACATATTACACACACTCAGGAAATGATTCGCTGATCATTTACGACTAAAGCGTCTGAATGAAAAATTATGCTCAGAACTTAATTCGCGAATGCAGATAGATTTCCTTATATCATTATTCTGGAAATGTTAAAAGTAAGCAGCTTTCAACTTTTTGTATATCTGCGTGTGCTTGTCACCCTAGCATGTGAAATGTAAGTTTTACCTACTATGCATCACGTCTCATGAAGAGTCCCAAATAAAGCTAAACTGTATACATTATATCGGATTATTTTATCCTAGTAAATTTAAAAAGAACATGAACGTAATATAAACCCATTAATGAAGATATTTTCGTTAAGGTGCGTAATGGGCAAAGATTGTGGATTCGCTTTATTGACGAAGAGAAATCACTTTGGCCAACTTTCCATTGACCCAGACTGATTTATGGGGCGGGTCCTTTTCTCATTAAAGTGAGATCGGGGAAAAATGAAGCGAATTTTCCTTTTTCCTCGAGAGCCTGTCTTGATAGCTTTTTCAATCGAATTGCCAAAGGTTTAATGAATTCATTGCTTATTTTCTCAACCTTCAGTGGCGATAGGACGAGAAATCTAATGCTCGCAAGTAGCCCACGTCAGGTAAATCATGAAAATAATGCAGAAGAAACACGTAAAACAGAAGTGGATTCTGGAGCAGATAATGAATTCTGACAGGTTACATGTCGGGTTATATATGTTTTAGTGATATAGCTTTGCCATCACAGACTACGAAATGAAAACAATTGTCAGTTCTTATAACAATTTTGTGGAAAACATTCATCAAATTGTATTGACTTTTAGATGCAATATTATTTCGATTAATGAACTTATTTTAATTAATCAAATGACTGATAATATATATTTAGTAATTTCCTCCTCGTGCATTGCAATATCAAATGATTTCCAGGCTTATGAACTGTTTCTCTTTCATTTCTTCATCCTCTTCTTCTTCTTCTTCTTTTTGTTATTGGTTGCCTATTTCCAGGAAAC
>JANJGK010000029.1:23070600-23073100 GCA_039081455.1 Macrobrachium rosenbergii
ATCTTCTTCTTCGTCTTTAACGTGCATTTTTCCCATTATTGTATGGGGTAAGCACGATGCCTTCTTTTGAAGGACTTTGATTTGGCGGTGGGGTAGGCCGTAGCCTCGGTCGGCTGCCCTGCCTGACATCGCTTAGACCCCGGTAGCGAATGTGTACATGTTACCAAATCCCCAGCTCCCTTTCTCCCAGAAGCGAGGAGAACTGGGTGAGTAGGTTGACAGTTCGAGACGTGTGAGGTGTCTTTTATGTTTTTGAAGGTGTTGGAGTGGCTTTGTTTATGTGTGTATTAATCTGTAACACCCATTTGCTTTCAGCAAACCTATCCGTTGATTACATACGTAATCCCGGGGTGTCTACACGGATAGCAAAGTGTCCACCTCTCTGACCGGTCGGCTGCGGGAATTGAACCCTCGCCATAGACTTCTATGAAGTCTGAGGTTGCTGCTTCTACCAACCGAGCCATCGAGGCTCCATATATATATATATATATATATATATATATATATATATATATATATATATATATATATATATATATATATATATATATATATATATATATATATATATAAAGATTGTGGATTCGCTTTACTGGCGAAGAAAAATCACTTGGGTCAACTTTCCATTGACCCAGACTGATTTATGGGGCGGGTCTTTTTCTCATTAAAGTGAGATCGGGGAAAAATGAAGTGAATTTTCCATTTTCCTCGAGAGCCTGTCTTGATAGCTTTTTCAATCGAATTGCCGAAGGTTAAATGGAATTCATTGCTTATTTTCTCAACCTTCAGTGGCGATAGGACGAGAAATCTAATGCGCGCAAGTAGCCCAGGTCCGGTGAATCATGAAAATGATGCAGAAGAGATACGTGAAACAGAAGTGGATTCTGGAGCAGATAATGAATTTTGACAGGTTACATATCAGGTTATATACCTTTTAGTGACATGACTCCGTCTGCCATCATAAATTACGAAATAAAAATATTACGGAAAATATTCATCATATTGTATTGACTTTCCAAAGTAATATCAGTATGATTAATGAACTTAGTTTAATTCACTAAAAGAATTATCATCGTTATATAATCCTTCTACAGTCTTCTAAATGGTCGGGTATTCTCACTAATCAAGAGATTGATAATGTATATTTAGTTATTTGCTCCTCGGTCAAATAAATATCAACTGGTTTCCAGGCTTATAAACAATTTATATTTCATTGTCTTCCTCCTTTCCCTTCCTTCTTCTTCTTCTTCTTTCTATTATTGGTTACCTAATTCCAAGGAAATACTTGCTACTAACCCATGTTCAATATTATAAAACGGGGAGACTGTATTACATTAGCTTCTATATCAAAGACTTCAATGAATAACTTACCATGCAAGCATTCCCCACCCAGGAAATTACAACTACCAACGCTATAAGTTCTTGGAGATAATCTATCGTATTGAGATCCACAGGGGAAAACAGCTCAGATCGAATCGAGAAAAATACCCAGTGGGAAATTTCCATTACAATACGAAACGAAATGATGGAGGAATATGAGGAAACGAAGGGGAATGCTGATCAGGGAGAGTAAAGGGGTGACAGACAGTAATCCTGATTGTATGAAGGAGATGGGGAAAGGAAAATAAGAAACAATATTGTTAGCATTTACTGCCTTCGGAATAAGTTAATATAAGAAGTGTTTATCAGGATGCGAAGGCTTCGGAGAAACTTAATTATGAAATTATTGTTAGCAACACAACCGAGCTTTATAAGAAGTTATGGCAAAGAATGATTGTCAACCTGTGCTCTCATTCGAGGGGATGTAGCGAGAAACAATTATAGAATCCTGTAGTCTTTCTCGAAGATAAAATATAAGAGACGAATGATCAGCTGATGCACTAAGTAAATAAGGGTTAAATTTTATCTATGAAGCCAGGGGACCTTTTCAGCAAGTGAAAATATGATTTTATAACTATTAATTTATAGCTACGGTCCCATAAGAGCGGGAATATGATAAATTACCGTGCTAAAATATGTTGTCATAAAATATAAGAGACGAATGATCAGCTTACGCAGTAAGTAAATGAGAGTTAAATTTTATCTATGAAGCCAGGGGACCTTTTTAGCAAGAGAAAATATGATTTTATACCTATTAATATATACGGTCCCGTAAGAGCGCGAATATGATAAATTACCGTGCTAAAATATGTTGTCATAAAATATAAGAGACCAATGATCAGCTTACGCAGCAAGTAAATAAGGGTTGAATTTTATCTATGAAGCCAGGGGACCTTTTTAGCAAGTGGAAATAGATTTTATACCTATTAATATATACGGTCCCATAAGAGCGCGATTATGATAAATTACCCTACTAAAATATTTTGTCATCTGGCAACGCTGGAATACGAATTATTCTTAGTATATGTGGTTCCAGGAGAAAATTAAAATAAGAAATAATTAGCAGTATATTAAGTAGAAATAAAGAAATTGATCATAAAGTCACCAAAAAACAAAAAGA
>JANJGK010000029.1:23078100-23088100 GCA_039081455.1 Macrobrachium rosenbergii
GTATAAAAAAAAAAAAGAGCTGAATTTGAAAGAAACGTCCTCTCAATGTACCCTGGACAGGAAGTATAAAAAGTCGATTTCCTCCATGAATATAAAAAAGTGAACAAAAAAACTCCCTCTCAATGTATCGCTGAGAGAAATTATACATTCGATTCATGTTTTAAAAAAAGCAGGTGTCTGAATAAGGGGACAAAATAATTCAACACTTTCAGAAAAAAAAATGGCAATTCAAAAATGAGAAATCTGTTTAGCTGCTTCGATCTGTGACTCATAAATACTTGACAACATTTGCAAAGAATGTACATCAGAGTTCAAATCAACTTTAAGCTAAATTAGAATATACTTACAATTCTAAATATTCTACTTACCATTTTCATGAAGAGTTTGACTGGAGGAAGGCTACTCAGAATTAGTAAATAATCCCGCCACTGCAAAAGAAAATAAAATTTCAAGAAGGGTGATACTGACATTCTCAAAGCGTCTTTTATTTTTTTAGCTTCTATTTAAGACCTAAAGGAAAATTTAAGCCTATTTTAAATCAAAAGGGTAGCTAATTATAAAAATGTACACCTTACGTTCTAAAAGAAAGCTAGATATAAGAATATGTTATTAATATAGAGACTGTTTTGAAATATTATGTTAAAAAAAGAAGGAAATTATAGAGAGTTTTTACTATCTCCATTATACATGTTAACTGAAATGTCCTAAGTAGTTGAATCTCTACACTTACTTATACTAAAATCTTTTTGTAACAAAGGGCAGTGTTTATATACACACATTGATATAAGCTATACTGTTAATGATACATTTAATAACATTCACAAAAAGCTACTAAGATATGTAAATATTAAATATTAGTTCGAAAATAAAAGTGCAATATTCACTCATGACTTCGAGAGAATATAGGTGCTGGATGCATTTGCCTGCTACGCGAGAGATAATACGTTCGATAATTTTCCAAAAGAATATTAAAAATATGTTTTATGCCGTTCAGGGAACCTGAAAGTTGATACACTTAGGAGCATCTCTTTAGAATAAGAGCAATGTCCGCTGTTCGATTACAGGCCTACCGCCCACTATTCGACCCACATGTGAATGGGTAATGAGAATGAGACCGGATAGCAAACCCATACCTAACAACCTGCTGAGAAGTGGAATGCTCTAACCCTATGGCTGCGTGCAGCAATATATATATATATATATATATATATATATATATATATATATATATATATATATATATATATATATATATATATATATATATATATATATATATATATATATTATATTATATTATATATATATATATATATATATATATATATATATATATATACATACATACATACACACACATATACAGTATATATACACACATAACATGAATGTAATGGCAATAAGTACTTGTAATTTTCGCACACGTCATATAACAAATATGCGCTTATATCTTGCCTTACATTGAACTCGGTTTGTTTCCCATAATCGGTCAAGCACTCTATACGACGCTCAACTGCCTTATTAAACAGAAACATGAAATAAAGTAACTGCTGCTATATCCCATAAACTGATCCTTTTTAATGAGTTGTTTAGAGCAAATGAATTTCATTTGAACGGAAATATGCAATTCCAAAACTTTATACTGGTAAGGCATTTCTTGAAGCTTTAGATGTAATTTCCTCCATGCTCAGCATTAAGCATTATAAGATTTCAAAATTGAAATGAGTTCCGTGCTACAATGACAGGAACTATATTCAGTACTTCTTATAAGTCAAATTTCCCCTGCTGAAATTGCGGCTTATACAATAAGAAGATAAAATAGATAACAATCTGTTGTTATGAGTTACTAATTAAGATTCTTCTTGAATTGAACGCTTCATAAATACATACCTATGCACATCCATGCATATATATATATATATATATATATATATATATATATATATATATATATATATATATACATATATATATATATATATATATATATATATATATATATATATATATATATGTATATATATATATATATATATATATATATATATATATATTATACACACACACAGGCACTATCAGCATTGTCGTCACCCGCCAGAGTCGACAAATTGACAGGTGTGCAAAGAAATTTCATTGTAGTCCTGAGTTCTTGTCTTCCGTGGTTCGAGCCCACGAGACGACGAACTTATAAACTAAAAAATTCCCCTACGTATAACATATATGAAAATATATTATTTCCGAGGTAGAGCGAATTAGATATTAAAGGACATTGGTAGCTTAATGCTTGTATATGCATCACGGTGATGTGATAAAATTCATAATATATATATATATATATATATATATATATATATATATATATATATATATATATATATATATATATAATTTCTTTAGGAAAAAAGTCTAAATTCACTTCAGAGAGAACTGCCTGCCTTAGATCTAAAATTAATCCCAAACAACCTTGCACCATCGGGTCCTTATTCAAGCTCAAGGACTAAGTTAGTCCGTTGTTCACACCTGAATTTGTTTCCAAGTATACTTGCCCCAGGTGTAACCAAGGGACTCACGTTGGATGTACCAAAAGACTGCTGAGGGCACGGATAGACGCCCATAGAGGAGCTAGTTTCAGAAAAAAAAGTATACCTATGTTTTACCAGACCACTGAGCTGATTAACAGCTCTCCTAGGGCTGGCCCGAAGGATTAGACTTGTTTTTACGTGGCTAAGAACCAATTGGTTACCAAGCAACGGGACCTACAGCTTATTGTGGAATCCGAAAGAACCGGAAGCAGATTGTCCAACCCAGAACAATCCAACATCAGAAACCATTCCAAATTATGCAAAACATCCATAACAAATTATGCAAAACATCCATAAACAACACAGATTTCCAATTATAGGACAAACACAGAAAGACAGTGACTTAACAACTTTAGAGTTCATAATGATAAAATTAACTGTCCCATCACTAAACACCAAACAACTTCTACTCAACTATTCAACGCTTGATGGCCGTATTTGTCTTATTACCTTGTTTTATTTTCTTTTTCTCCTCGTTTCAATACTTTCATTTCAGATCCCGCCTGGGTAGGTCCTTCTTTTAGTGTCATGGTGTTTCTGGTATTTTAAATGAGTTAATATTAATATTTTAAACGAGATAATATTGCAGTGTTTCTAATTAGTGTTTTAATAAATGTTTTTATGAATAATTATTGAGAGTCAACTCGTATTTCGCTTTGAAGATGCAACAACGTAGTTGTGAAAGCAATAAACTATAAATAATTGTATCGAGTGCCCATCCCTGGTCGCCCACGACATGTGTTTTATTTAATTAATTACGTAATACCTTATGCTTAATTATATTGCTCACTTTATTCTACCTGCCAAACAATCACAACGAGAGAGAGAGAGAGAGAGAGAGAGAGAGAGAGAGAGAGAGAGAGAGAGAGAGAGAGAGAGAGAGAGAGAGAGAGAGAGAGAATTACTGTCTGAACCTCTGCGAGACCTAAATCATAATAGTAATTAGAAGGCTTCCGAGGTCATTCATCATAATTATTTCACGCCTACTTCATTCAGATAATTGCTTTTAAAGGAAAAGTTAGGCATATTCGAGTGGGACTAAAGAATTTAATTTTTTAATGCACAAATGGCTGTGTTATTCTGATTAACATTCAAGTAAAAAGAATTTGCAATAATCTCTAGTACGTTTTTTAGCCATGGAAATTACATTTTTTATATGTATGCATGTATATATATATATATATATTATACAGTATATATATATATATATATATATATATATATATATATATATATATATATATATATATATATATATATATATATATATATATATATATATATAAATTAGCTGACCAACTCAGCACTGCACCTTCTTGTACTGACTGTCCCTTATATCTATCAGGAGATTACTGTGCTGACTGTCCCTTTTATCCATAAATTACTGTACTAACTGTCCATTTTATCTAAATACTACAGTACTGACTGCCCAACTTATGCAGATGTGACTGTGGTTACTGTTCCATTTATCCAGAAATTACTGTGGTGACTGTCTATTTTGTCCATGTATGACTGTGCTGACTGTCCCATTTATCGAGACATTACTGGAATGACTGTCCCATTTATCTAGTTATTATTGTGGTGACTGTCCCTGTTATCCAGCTATTACTGTGCTGACTGTCCCTTTTATCCAGTTATTACTGTGGTGACTGTCCAATTTTCCCAAATATCAAACTGTCTGTCCTTTTATCCAGATATAACTTTGCTGACTGTCTCTTTTATCTAGGCATTACTATGGTGACTGTCAATCTTATCCACACATTACTGTGGTGACTGTCCCATTTATCAAGGCACTACTGTTCTGTCTGTCCCTTTTATCCAGGTATTACGATGCTGACTGTCTCTTTTGTCCAGTTATTACTGTGGTGACTGTCCCATTTACCCAGGTATTACTGTGCCTGTGGTGGCTGTCTCATTTATCTAGGCATTACTTTGTTGGTTGTCCTTTTTACCCATGTATTACTGTGCTGACTCTCCCTTTATCCAGGCATTACTGGGGTGATTTCCCATTTATCCAGGTATTACTGTGGTGACTTTCCCTTTAATCCAAGTATTACTGTGGTGCCTGACTCATTTATAAAGATTTTACTGTGGTGACTGTCCCTTTTATCCAGGTATTACTGTGTTGACTGTCCCATTTATCCAGTTATTACTGTGGTGACTGTCCCATTTACCCAGGTATTACTGTGGTGACTGTCCCATTTACCCATGTATTACTGTGCTGACTCTCCCTTTATCCAGGCATTACTGGGGTGATTTCCCATTTATCCAGGTATTACTGTGGTGACTTTCCCTTTAATCCAAGTATTACTGTGGTGCCTGTCTCATTTATAAAGATTTTACTGTGGTGACTGTCCCTTTTATCCAGGTATTACTGTGTTGACTGTCCCATTTATCCAGTTATTACTGTGGTGACTGTCCCATTTACCCAGGTATTACTGTGGTGACTGTCCCATTTACCCATGTATTACTGTGCTGACTCTCCCTTTATCCAGGCATTACTGGGGTGATTTCCCATTTATCCAGGTATTACTGTGGTGACTTTCCCTTTAATCCAAGTATTACTGTGGTGCCTGTCTCATTTATAAAGATTTTACTGTGGTGACTGTCCCTTTTATCCAGGTATTACTGTGTTGACTGTCCCATTTATCCAGTTATTACTGTGGTGACTGTCCCATTTATCCAGGTATTACTGTGGTGACTGTCCCATTTATCCAGTATTACTGTGGTGCCTGTCTCATTTATAAAGATTGTACTGTGGTGACTGTCCCTTTTATCCAGGTATTACTGTGGTGACTGTCCCTTTTATCAAGGTAGTATTACTGTGGTGACTGTCAAATTTATCCAGGTATTACTGTACTGTCTGTCCCTTTTATTCAAGTATTACTGTGCTGACTGTCCCTTTGAAATCCAGGTATTACTGTGGTGACTATCTAAACTTTGAAGCAGAATTATGAATCACAGGAAAGAAAACCTTTTCAATAATATATTTCTATGGTATCGAGTACTTATTTACACATGAAATAAGGTATGATAAACTCATATAATTTATTTACACACTAAATAAGTTATGATAAACCCATAGAGTTTATTTACACATGAAATAAGGTATGATAAACCCGTAGAGTTTATTTTTCACATAAGTTATAAAGGGAAGGGGGAAGGGGAAGGCGTATGGGTTTGAAACCTACCCTATTGTCTAAGGTGGGTCAAATGATGGCCACATGCCAAATTTTGTCTAGATCAGTCAAGCAGTTACAAATTGAAAAACATACTAATACACATACAATCGTTCACTTTTATATATATATATATATATATATATATATATATATATATATATATTTACATATATATTCATATATATAGATGTGCGCGTGTGTTTGTGTGGGTGCGCGCATGCACACCCGCGAATATTTTTATATTTCCCTTTAATATGTCTTTTAGTACCTTTTATAATCACTGCTCTTTTTCTCTCATAAACTGATTACATATTTTCTTGAAAATATTTTTGTTTGCTAAATCGCCATTTCTTCTAGTAAAAATAATATTAGTTCATTTTTAGCTAAAACCAACGGCAGCAATAATAATAATAATAATAATAATAATAATAATAATAATAATAATAATAATAATAATAACAATAATAATAATAATAATAATAATAATAATAATAATAATAATAATAATAATAATTGTTTATATAGGCTTTAAGATAACAAGACGTAACATGGATGTTTGTGTTATCTCTAGTCTACGCAACATAACGTAGAAAGGGATCAATAACAGAAACATTTATATAAATGAATAACAAAACAACAAAACAGACAGAAGGTCGCCAGCAACTGCTTTCTCTTGTATTCCCTTTTCGGAAAATTCCCTCTTCGAAAAATTGCTGGCAATAAGCGCAGAAGAAAAGAAACAGAACCAGCAAAAGTTAACTATTAACGTTGATGAGAGAAAAGATACAATTTCACCAATGTTATCGGAAGAAAATGCAATGCTCATTTTACTCTAATATCTCAGTAAGATTAAGGTAGCGTCGTTTCACGAGTTCTCAAATGACGAGAAGGAGAGCTCTAAGATTTGAAAGATTTGGTGGTAATTGAAATGATAGTTTTGGAAGGCTGGAAACTTGAAGTACGTTTTCTTATGAACATACTACGAGTGTGATAGCGTAAGACCGGCGAAAATGCACGGCTTAGATCTACAGGCATTAAGAAGCGTACGAAGTGGATTGAGACGATAAACAAGAATAAAACAGGCAGATCACTGTATAGAGAAGTTCAGTTCATCCATAATTTCAAAGGTAACAGGGACAATCAAATAATGAAATTTAGGAAACGATGTCTAAAATAAATTCGATATACGCTTGAAAAATGCAGGAAGCAATGTTTAGAGATAAAGTTTTAAAAATATACAGCAATGAAATAAAAGTTACAGAGGAAAGAGGCTAATAAGGCCAATAGTGATGAAAATGAAGTTGCTGAGGACAGCGATAAACATAGTAAGTTAGTTGATGATTAAAAAAATGTAGTGTTACATTATGAGGTATTCAAAATATATTTATTGCGTATGAGTGTGACTGATTAATTTTATGAAATTTAGGCTGCCAAGCCAAGCACTTGTGCGCTTCCAGCCATTCAGCATTTATGACAGTGAAAGTTCGAGTGTTTGGACAGCAAGATTGAGAGGTCAAGAAAATAAAGATTACGTAACAGGAACCAAAGACAGAACTTGGAGAAAACCTCACAGTTGCACGTAGAAGTAGTAGTTAAAGAGTTTGGAGAGCAAGACTGCAGAAAGGAAAGGGGAATGGAGGTTAAGTAAAAAGTTAAAATGTAGGCGAGCTAGGGGGCGAGGGAACGCTGCAGATACCCTTTGGTAATTCCTACAGTTCACCAAGGGAGGTGCACTGGCGGCAATACACCTCTAAGGGGCATATGGGATGCTAGCTGTCACCAATAACTCAAGATAAAGTACAGATCCATTTTGTTAATTAGTGTAAACTGGTAATGTATTAGTGAAGGTTTCTTCAATAAAGGACAAATTCCAAACGGTAGTTTAAAACATTTAGTCCAGATGTCACTTTTGCATTACAGCGAACAACAATTTAAAGCAAACGAATGGGAAAACAATAATATAAAAGAAATTTGTCCTGTGTAGAGGGATGCAACGAATTACATTCTGGAAGTTATCTGCCAAGAGCCGTAAGTGTAAAATCCCTCCTGAGAGACAAAGCACAATTAGACCTGCTGTATGAATCATCCAGTGTGGCGCTGCACTGCAGTGCAATTTATAATTGCGTTTATTTCACTTGCCTCACACTCCCTTGCATGCAGACAACACGCAGCAAAGCGGCCCTTCGGTAATTTGGGACTCCTCCAACGCTCGAGAAGAACTCTTGCAAGGAATGCTGAATTTGCAACAAAGCGCCCAAGGAGATAAAGGAGATATATGATTTATTCTGCTTAAGAGGGAATCTATATTTCCTGCATCCATTGATGTCCTCCCTCTCTCTCTCTCTCTCTCTCTCTCTCTCTCTCTCTCTCTCCCTCTCTCTCTCTATTTACTGAGACACCAAAAGCTTTTGTTTTATTTGGCGCTCTCCTTTTTGATATGTTTCATATTTTCCAGTGGTCATTAATAACTAGTTTTATGCAATATATTTTTTGTATCTTGGGTTCCATAATAGTTCCTCCCCCCCCCCCCCTCCTCTCTCTCTCCCTCTCTCTCTGTAGCCTACACACAAATATACAAACTTAGAAGTTAGATATCTGTCTTTTTTTTATAAAGAAAAATTTATCCAACCTAACAATATTCTGTCTTTCCTGAGTTAGGTTACTTCCAAGCTGGTGAGTTAAGGGTAACGTTCCCCAAGAATTTATTCTTCAACTATTTATCATACGGTATTCCTGTTTGTTTTTCAATAATTCTCTTTTCTTTGTTGCTTCATTTTCCATCAAGAGAAAGCGTTTCTTAAACGAAAGTGAGAAAGATCTAAGTAATAGTAGTAGTAGTAATAGTAATAATAATAATAATAATAATAATAATAATAATAATAATAAGAAGAAGAAGAAGAAGAAGAAGAAGAAGAAGAAGAAGAAGAAGAAGAAGAAGAAGAAGAAGAAGAAGAAGACTTTCATTACAATCTTTGTTTTTTTCAATTCAACACCAGATTAGACAATGTTTGAACAGTTTTGCCAATCTTAATTCCTTTCAGGAAACTAGAAAACTAGAGAAAGTAAAAACACAATAAAAAAAACATGCCTAAAAATTATCCGGCACAGCAGCCTTATAACCTTTATAGAAACTAGAGTAGAGTAAAAGGTGCCATTTGGCATCCTGAACATTTGGCGTCCTCTAGAAAGGGTGTCGTTTGGCGTCCTTAATTATTATTATTATTATTATTATTATTATTATTATTATTATTATTATTATTATTATTATTATTATTATTATATTATTATTATTATTATTATCATTATTATTATTATTATTATTATTATTATTTATTTTATTTTTGTATTTTTGCTGAAGAAAATAACATGCATATATAAAAAAAATTATGTAGTAGGGTAAAAGGTGCCATTTTGCGTCCTGAACATGTGTTCGTAGGGTAAAAGGTGCCATTTGGCATCCTGGCATACTGAACATTTGGCGTCCTCAAGAAAGGGTGTCATTTGGCATCCTCAATTATTATTATTATTATTATTATTATCATTATTATTATTATCATTATTATTATTATTATTATTATTTTTATATTTTTGTTGAAGAAAATAACATGCATATATAAAAAAAATTATGTAGTAGTGTAAAAGGTGCCATTTTGCATCCTGAACATTTATTAGTAAGGTAAAAGCTGCCATTTGGGGTCCTGGCGTCCTGAACATTTGGAGTCCTCAAGAAAGGGTGTCATTTGGCGTCCTCAATTATTATTATTATTATTATTATTATTATTATTATTATTATTATTATTATTATTATTATTATTATTTATTTTATTTTTATATTTTTGCTGAAGAAAATACCATGCATATATAAAAATTATGTAGCAGGGTAAAAGTGACAAGGCTCCGAACTGATATGAGAGAGACCCACCGCGTGACTCATCAACAGCTGTATGACTGATAAGAGCTGAATCAATATAAACTATCTGTTATTAATCCCACTTTATCGATAAGAGTCTGATTAGGAGGAGGAGACACCTGCTGAACTGATATGGCTGAACTGATATTATATATATATATATATATATATATATATATATATATATATATATATATATATATATATATATATATATATATACAATTCCTCTCTCTCTCTCCACATATATATACTCGTATATATATATATATATATATATATATATATATATATATATATATATATATATATATATATATATATAT
>JANJGK010000029.1:23103100-23105600 GCA_039081455.1 Macrobrachium rosenbergii
TGGCTCTATTAGGAAATGGCTATATACAATATTTTTCATGTAACTGTTAAAGGATAAATTACTATGACTCTGGGTGTTCCTGCTTTTGTTGCTGCAACGAAAATCTAAATAATGCAGCGGTTTACGTTGAAGGCATTGTTGCTCGAAAAGCCAGCAGATGGATTCAGGAAATCCGTTGAAGTTTGCAATGGCAAGAACACTTTTGCCACTTCCTCTCAATACAAAGCTTCCTTCAGATCCTCAAGTTTACCTGTACCGTCCATTTAACAAGCAATTGGATCGTCCCCGTTCTCAAATGGTCGAGAGGTTTACAAACGAAATATCTCAAAACTGTCTTCATCCAGTCTTATGTACTTTGCATTACATTACCTCAGGAGATCATATATTACCTTTAGTATTTGCCCAAAAGGGAACACTGAGGATATCCAATTTGATTAATGGAAGCGCCTGCATTTCGACGGAGAAACTGATATATTTAATTGTTGCGATCCATATGAAAGTATTAGCAGGAAAAAAAAATCCTAATGAAAGTTATATTTTGATTGAATGCTTGAAGTATCAATATCTTAATTATATGCTACATATATACGGCCATATACAATTATTCTAAAATCTGCACAACTAAATTTTGAAATAATAATGTAAAATGGCTTCTTTTGAAAGAAGAGACATGATTACCACCAAAATATGAGATATTCGTCTTCTGTGTCACGTCAAACACTTAATACATTTTAGTGATGATGGAAGAGTAATTTCCAGGTAAATTTTCAATTGTGGCTCATTAAACGGCCCGTGAATCATTAGTTTCACTCTCTCTCTTTGGCAATATAGAAAACGTTGGTTATTGTGGGTAACCACTGGGTACCAAGCGTACGTATTACAATTCTTTTCTACTGGACTTTAAAAAATAAAAGTCTTCGACGTTTGTCATCCACATACGGTTTAGAAATGCTCTCTTGCAAGTATATTTTCATTTTATATTATTTTACATTATTTCACTATAGTAGAATTTGTAAGCATAATGACATGCCAAAATCTATCGGACTTATAATCTAAAAGAACAATAGACTTCAAGGTAAAATTACCGTTAAGTTTGAAACATTTATGAACAAGAAATTAGAAGAAAGTATATCTTAGTTTAACCAGACCACTGAGCTGATTAACAGCTCTCCTAGGGTTGGCCCGAAGGATTAGACTTATTTTACGTGGCTAAGAACCAATTGGTTACCTAGCAACGGCACCTACAGCTTATTGTGGAATCCGAACCACATTATAGCGAGAAATGAATTTCTATCACCAGAAATAAATTCCTCTTATTCTTCATTGGCCGGTCGTAGATTCGAACTCGCGGCCAACAGAGTGGTAGCTGAGAACGGAACCCGCTCGCCCAACGAAGAACTCACAAGAAATTAGAAATGGGATAATGATAAGATAAAATAAGGCTGCCTAGATAAAAGTCAATAATACACATTAATAACTAAAATTGAGCAACAAATGTCATTTAATTCTCTCTACCTCGGATATAATATCGAAGGGGAATTAGAACTAATAAGTGATAGTCACCTGAGAACACATCACTAAAGTCAGGGGTAGTTAATGTCGGTGGTTCGAGTTCACCAGATAAGTACTTATCACTTATCAGTTATGATTCCCCTTCGGTGTTATTTCCCAAGCAGAGCGAATTAGATATCAAATGACATTGGTAACTTAATGCTTGTGAATAAAAAAAATGCCACGGTGATGTGATAAAAAAGAATGCATATTACGCATACATCATTATCATGGAAACTGATTAAGAGGGCTCCTGTGTTCTTGAGCACTTCAAGGGGAAACTTCGAATTACTGACACCCAAATCCATTACTGACGGAGAGCGAGCGGGGCTGTTGATGTATCCCTTTCCCAAAGTGGTGAATTGAGATCAAACGCTGGGTTTAATGAAAAGGGCTCTTGTAGTTAAGTTGGGGAATAGGTGTTTGAAATAAAAACAGGTAAAAAATGCGCCGAAGAATCGAGTCTTCTGTACAGCCACGGCCCATGAAACTCTCAGCCGCGGCCCATAAAACTTTCAGCCACCACCCGGCGGTGGCCTGTGTTGTTGGCACCTATAGCGGTGCCTGACGCACGAGCATGACTAACTTTAACCTCAAATAAAATAAAAACAGCTGAAGCTAGAGGGCTGAGATTTGGTATGTTTGATGATTGAGTGTGGATGATCAACATACGAATTTGCAGCCCTCTAGCCTCAGTAGTTTTTAAGATATGAAGGCGGACGGACGGACAAACAAAAAGCCATCTCAACAGCTTTCTTTTACAGAAAACTAAAAATTATGAACTCTTTGGGACCGTTAAAAAATTACGTAACACTTTTTTTGGTAATTTTTGACCGCCCCCCTCCCCTCCCCCCTTGTCACGCCTCATAACACATGTCCGGAGCCCCCTAGAAAATTATGTAACATCAGCTAGTACTCCCCCCTCTAAATTAGTGTTTCCTTTTTTTAA